>CM057152.1:2697441-2801932 GCA_029962745.1 Echinometra lucunter | reverse complement strand
GAGTAGCAGTGCAATTTTTTTTTTAGAAGATCATTGTCTACCTTTTTGCAGGTGTACCAACTAACCCCCCCCCCCCCCCCAGCCATTGCAAAGTTTTGATTGGTGGGAGGAACAGTGGGTTCAAAATGAGATTTAAACTGGATGCTTGAAAATCATCTATATCAAGTCCATGACTTAACAATCCATATCCTGTGTTAATACTAACCAGTGTGAGTAGTTGTGAGTGTTTGAGAAGATCGTTGTCCAGCTCTCTGTAGGTGATGACCCGGTTGACCTGTACACTGGGAGGGGCAGCTATCTGAGTGGCCAGATCCTCCTCTTGGACATCATCTAGGTCTGGGATGACTGGCATGTCTGGAATATGACCATGCAATGATGATATTAACATTTGTAAAGTGTTGAATAAGAATGTTAAAGATGCTTTACTGAGTCATCAATACCCAACAATAATTGAATTAAAATAGGAATTCAATATGCTGTCAATGTAAACTTATCTACTTGTACAGTTACAAATACTCTTCTGAGATTTGTTTTTAAAAAATAAGAAGAAAGAGAAATTTATCACTTTATTTTTATTTCAGTTTTTAACATTCTTTGGAGCTTTAAAGAACAAAATTATGTTGCTCTTATGCACTTTAATTACACGGTTTCTTTGATTTTGATATAGACCTGGATAGAGAGAAACTCATTTCCATTCTTTCCCCATGATCTTGTGATTGTATACCATTGCCTTGTTTTTGCGGATTCATAATTCCAGTTCTCAGAAACATGAAGTTCTATAAACTGAGTGACAGAAACTTGTTCAGAATCATTAGTCTTCAATAGTACTCACCATCATCAGAGTCATGTGACCTGGATTTGCTTTCCTGCTCAACTCTATCACTGAAAGATAAATAAATTAATAGAAAAATATAATCATTAGTAAGTGTTAAGGCTTCTATATATGCAATAATCTATTAATTTAAGTCAACACAAGAAAAAATTAATGAGGTTCTATAGGTGCAAAGCTCCAAGTGCACTTATTAGAATGAGCTCAATGACTCGCATCCTTTTTAAAATCTTCTTCCCCATACACCTGTATACATGCATATCAAAGCAAATAGAAGGACCTTTACAGAGATGTTTACTACTGCTACTACTACTACTACTACTAACAATAATAACTATAATAATAATGATACTAATAATAGTAATAATATGTTACATTTATATAGGGCATTTCATGAATACTTCAATGCCCTTTATAATGTTACTATTATTACCCCTGCTCACTGGATGTCTTGATTTTTAGTCCAGTTAAATTGTATAACATTGCTGCTGCAGAAGAAATAAAATTCTAAAAGCATCACAATGGTTAGTTTATTAATCACATGCATAGATGCATCTATTGAAATGAAATAAAGGTTTATTCAAAATCAAAGACAATCACATCCTTTTATAAAAAAAAATTTTAAAAAGAGCTGCCCGAGGAGGTAAGAGGAACTAAAATTGCACAGAATAGTTTGGTTTCACTGTTTGTTTGTTTTTTCTTTGGGAGCTCAAGAGTTTACATGCACATTTGATGCCAAGCCCAACCACAAAAAGTTTCCCTTTGAAAGACTGGAGTGATTGTTCTGGTTACTACAAGGCATTGTATTTGAATGCACATTTACTCAGTTTACTCAGTATAGCTTACTTCATCATCTACAAGAATATGACAAGTGATGTCATCATGTTAAGAAAGATCAGATTTACAATGAACATGTCCACAGGCATAATGAAAACACTGAGGTCATAAACTTTCCAATACAACAGAAGAATGATATATACAGAGGACACGATTGGGGGGGGGGGGGGTCTTAATCCACTCAATACATTAGCACTTAACAATAAAATATCCTACTTTTTTCTTTGTACAAAGTATGATACTAACATCAGGAGTATATCCTTTTTCCAAGACATAATTATGTACAAGACATATACAATGTATTACAGGTGAAAGTGACAAATCAAGTGGTGAAAAAAAGAAATGATAAGAATTAAACGGAAATGGAAATGGAACGCACAAAAAAGAAATATTACCACTAATCTGCACTCACAAATAGAATGCATAAAAGCAGAACACTGCAAAATACTACATGTATATCACATCAAAATAATGATGCACACATCAAGTCTATAAAGTACCAATAAAGTACATGCACTTGTATACCTCTCTCACAAAGTGTTACCATAGAAACATGACGCAATGTAGCTACAAGATGGCAAATTAGTTGGCAAGTTTAAGCTTAATGAGGCAAAAAAACAATTCTGCTGTTATTAATCTAAAGTCTTCCAGAATCAAAAACAAACATTCTTCTTTTTTCCCTTTGTTTGTCACTGAGTAAAGGAAAGAGTGTTAGGCATAGAAGCACTCAAAATATTAGTAAGTGATGAAGAAATCTTTGTACATTGGAAATTCTTTGAAAGGAATTTTGTAAAAAGTTAGTCAGCGAAGGAGAAATCTTCATGCTTCGATGAATAAGTGAAAATAAAGTGAAATGAAATGAAAAAATGGAGGAGAAAAACAGATCTGAAAACTCGAAACCACTAAAAATTCTATGCATTACGTTATCATCAACAAAATGTGTATACAGCAAACACGAAATTGATCTTATTTCACTCCTTCATAATATGGATCTGCTCACAAGTTGTGACTTACTTTGCTGAAAATGCTTCCAATTCTTCAGTGTTTCCACTATGATTTTTCCATGAAATTTAAGCAATTCAATAAAAGAAAAACATTCATATTTTCCTTCCAATGTCCATCATAAATTTAATTCATTTACATAATTTGACATCACTTTTACTTCATCCAATTTCCTACATCTACAAGGAATATCTCGTTTTAAACCAAACCAGGAATTCATGTTGAATATATTGTAGTATAAATCTTGCGGGGGGGGGGGGGGGGGGGAGAATAGGTCCATGTGTCATGAGCCAACTCCCGAAAAGGGTAGTGCTGTTACATTTTGGGGTTTCAAACTTCACTATTTCCTGATTATTTTTTTTTCAAAACCATTAAGGCTACCATAACAGATTTGGTATTATCTTAAAGTTGAATTAATATGCCCTTTGCCTACAAAGTTTCATAGGGGTAGATTGTATACATCTGAGTTACAGCAGTTTAAAATTGGAAGCGCAGGGGTGGTACCTAAAGCAGTGCGGTTGGAAGTGGCACCACATGTACAAAATTAATAAGAAAATTTAGTTTTCGGTGACTAAATACATTTGTTTGGTACCAAATTAAAGCTAACATCCTCCTCTTTTCTGTTTTATAAATGAAAAATTTAGATAAGTACATGTAATTAATGGTAGAGTCTAAAACTGAAATGCTAGAAATTTTAGGTTAAAACTTGCAATGCTTGTATAAAGTCAAAACAGAAATTGAATTTTTGGGAGGTTTGGGAAAACAGTAATATTTGGGTCAAAACTTGGCATATGTATGACTATACTTTTGGTGGTAAATTAAAGCCAGTCCACTCCGCTTAACCATCTTATGATTGAAAAGTAAGTATGGTATCATTCATCCCTTCAATCCTGTGCATCCATTTTGTGCACGGGAAATTGCGCGCGGGATGGGCGGGGAGTTGTCTGCGATGGCATCGCAGATGCTGGGTTCAATTCTTCTTTAATTTTACCCTATGCCTTCCTCATGTTTTGTTGGCAAAAGGGTGCATGTATTTGTATTTGCATTTGTATTTTTTTTTTAATATTTCTCTTTTGTGAATCATCTTTTTGGACTTTGTTGATGAAGATGTACATGTATGTTGAATTTTGTTGTTTTTCTTTCTGTATATTGTTATAACCTTTGGATGTGCTTTTTACAAGAGGCAAATAAATGATAAATGAAAAATGAAATGAAATATTATGGAATACTTAATATAAGTGACAAATTATATGAAATTTCGGATTAAAATTTGTGTGATTTATTTAGTTATTACATGATCATGAACCCTAGACAATTACATGTACATGTTGTTGTAAAGATCTGAACTTGTCCTGCAAAAAAATAACCATTAGATTTGTCCTACAGAAGGCTGATTTACTATGTAATGCAAAAGGGGCGACATAATGACATATATGACCTAAGTTATATTACAAACTCATTGCTACTGTGAGAAATTGGATGGCACATTGTTCAAATAACACAGAGTTTGTGAAAAGCATATTCTTGCATACAAGAAGGTCCAAAAATCAACATTATCTCATATTTTGGCAATTGCTTTCACATATCAAAAATAAAGAGTGAAAACTGCATGAATAGAAATGTCCATCATGCTGACCAGCAATTCTATAATTGAATGGATCCTGGTTCAAAGGTTATAAATATCACAGAAACATATCTGACAATGGTCAATAAATCTACTGAGATGCTAATCTTTCAGTTGAACATGCACACATTCTCATACAACCCCGGAAAACCTTATGTAAGAACACCAAATGTGCATTGTCATCCACTGATTCTGTGTTACTGTTAATCTTAAATGTCAATACCAATTCCAAGGCTTAAATCCACGATATCAAGCTTCAGGATAAATGATAATCAGAGGTTATCCATCTCAGACAAATATAGAAAAAGACAATGGTTGAGTTGCATAAACCATTTCTGCTATTCTTGCAAGAATGATGAAAGAAAAAAGCCACATGTGTATTTTAACAGGTACTGTTAAATGTATATCACTCATTCTTCTTTCTAGATTAACTTATGGTATGGTCATACTAATTCTGCTTTGAAGGTAGAAGATAAATTCAAATAAGTCTTTAAGTCTCAAGAAAAAATATAAACACTGAAGGACAACTGAATGTCAGTTTTTCTAAAATAAATAATTCTATTCTCATTATGGTACTGAACCACAAGATCTCAGACATCATCATGTTTGCAGCAGAAATTTCTGTAAGAATAACAAGTCTGTATAAAAATAGTGGGATTCACAATTCACATTTTTTTTTATTATTGACTTTACACCAAGTGCTAGATATGACTTTCTAAAAATGCTACACAAAAATTATTTTGAAAGGATCCTAGCCTAATACTAAGTAGGTTAAAAGTGAAGTACATGTATAACCTTAAATGGAGATCAGTGACAACATGAAAAGAATGTCAGACTTACCGACTTCTTACAGGTTTGGCAGTATCATCACCCCATCCCATCTGTCTCCTAGGAGGGCGAGCTGGACCATCTTCAGAAGCACCCTAAGGAAATAAGAATGAGAGGGATAGAGAGTGTGGTGAGAGAAACAAAGTAAAGGAGTGAGATAAATGTGTACAGAAAGAACAGGGATAGAAAGAGAGATAGAGATAGAGAGAGAGAGAGAGAGAGAGAGAGAGAGAGAAATTAGCCTACAAAATTTTCAAAAATTCATTAACATTTCTGAAAATTAAATTGCTTCATATTTGTTAATGTTAAAAAAAAAATGAAAACATTACTGGTTGATTTTGAAAGCATGAACTGAAAACTCGAATTTGTATTTCTGTATGCATACAAAAATACAAATTCAAGTTTTCAATTCACGCATTCAAAATCAACTGCACAAAATTTTCAAACATTAAAATAGGCTGATTATTCATTCGTGGGTTCACCTATTACTTGTGAAGTTATTAGAGTAAAAACAGACACACATTTTATTCTACATACATGTGAGAAATTATGCACACAACTGCAGATAATTCATACTGTTTACAATCCTACAGAGTCTTGGGAGGGATATAAATGCATTCTTAATACATCCCAAAGGTCACTATACAATGAATTTCTGAATGTGCGAGGTAAATTTGACAGAATTTCCAACCTCACAAAAAGTCAATGCATTAGAACATGAATTGTACAATCGGCATGAGCAACCTTTTAGTGTCTTACATTTTTCATAATGAGTTTAGCAAATTCCTTCTGAAAGAAGAAATCAATAGATGTCATCCTGCAACAAAATCACCAGCAGCCACATATCCACGCCACATTCTGAAAATTATTCCATCTGTCCACCTCACAAAAGCACTCTGGCAAGAAAACTGCTTCCCCGTACCAAGGCAACAGGAAAATGAATCTACAATACTCATATACCGGCAGACCTAGGTCTAACAAATCAACTTGAAATAAAACTACATACACACACACACACACACAAATACACAAGAAGTCTACTGATACTGCATGCAAACAAGATTAGCAAACACACTTTAACCAAGACTGGTTACTGGGATCCAAGAAAATGATAAGACTGTTCTTGCTTTAAAGTGATTACACAATGGTAATTTTTTTTTTTTATATACATGATCAAGAATAGAATTCTAAGAACAATAACATTAACAATTTGATGATTTTCAATCGAAATCAATGCATTTTGGCTAATTTTCTCATAAAAAGTCAAGAGTTGACCAAAAAATTTGAGTAAGAGGTATGAAGTAAAAGTGGGTACCCGGCCTCACGCATTGCAATTGTGCTGCGCTCTAGACTGTACAATATGTATTATACCTTGCGTGCATTTTGCTAGAATTGCGCGACAAGGTACCCACTTTGACATCATTTTGACATCAAAGTGGGTACCCAGTTGAAACTGGGACACAGCTGAGGGGTCAAAAATATCCTGAAATCTTACATTTGGGGGTTTCCTTGGCAACACAACTGTTTAGAAAACTTTAGGCAGATGATTTTCTGCTAATAAAATCATGCTCTCTTAAATGAACTAAAATTGTTTCAGCATTGGGTACCCCCTTTAAAAAGAAAATAAAAAGAAGCTCTAGAGTAAATTCTTTTGCTGCCAAGCTCTTTGCCTATCATGCTGCATACTACATGTTGTGATCTCCTGTTGTGTGCAAGCAGCCTTGCATCGCACTTCTCTTTAAGCTTTTTTCCCCACAGTGAAAAAAAAATTATAAATAGATTTTTGCTTTCATACACCAAGCTATAATTATCAAGAGGATTTACGTCAGCACATCTTCTCGGACTATGTAGAATCAGAGAAGTGTACACTAACTGCAAATCATTAATTCCACTGAATAAAGGCCAAAATAAGGAAAAAAAATTCTGCATCAAATACATACTGCACATACTTGATAATATTACAGAAGGGACCGTATCTCCTGGTGCTAACACTGATCAGAATTTAACAAAAATTTAAGTGATTTGATTTGTGGGATTGCTGTTAAATCTAGTACATGTAGCTACTTAAACTTTCTTTAAATTTGAAAAAAGAAAATGTGTGGTGAAAGTTTCTTGAAGCAGTGAAACCTGCTTATAGAGAAGCAAAAACTGATTTCCTAGCTGCTCAAGATTATGATTTTTTTCAACTGGATACCCAACAAGCGACAAGGAGCAGTTCAAGGTAAGCATACATGTAACCAGGGCTCCACATTCACTTATTTTGTTGCTGGATCTGGACTGGATTCTGGGCTCTGCATCTATTGAGCCTTTTCTACAAATTATTTACTTTGGGGGACCTAAACTGTGAGGACCCATGTAACATGGGCACCTGTTACTGTAAAGCCCTGGCAAAGTTAATTCATCTAAAAAAAAAAAAACCTATAAATATAGATGGCACGTATGCCATGTAATTTGTCATGTAATTACCTCTATGACCTTTGACCTCGTGACCCCAAATCTACTCAGATCATTGTCCCTCCCATATACATACATGGGCCAAGTTTGAAGTTGATCTGTCAAACGATTCTTAAGTTATCACGAAAACAGGACGGACGGACGGACGGACGGACGGACAGACAACTCAATAGCATAATGCCTCCGGCACCCACCTTCGGTGGGTGGAGGCATAAAAATTGCTTCCATTTACCTGGTTCTCTGTTGGAGGGGGGTGTCCTACCAAATCTTCTGCAGACTCATCACCTCCAATGTCACCATTAGACTGGTTACTGGCAGCTTCCTGGGCTGCTTTACGTGCTCTTCGACCCTGCTTGGCACTCTGTAAGATTATAGATTGAAGATATTTTCAATTAACAAGAGTAGTGCAACTGCGTCTTTATTCAGTTAACTTCATGGCTCAAACTGAACAAGTTTTGATCAAGTGCCAGATTTTGAACATAAACATATGATATATTCATTTCATTATTTGCACTTCAAATACCTAGGCCTACTAAGCCTGAAAAAAGTATTTGTTTTTTGTTCATTTATTCTAAAGTACAACACGCTTGTCAAAGGAGAGAGGAAGATACATTATCAAGTAGCCGGCACAAGAAATTTCTGTGGTACAATGTAGTCGACCTCTCAAAGTTGATACACTGTATTTGTACATGTAACTGCTGGAATAATCATAAAAGTTCAGAAAAAACTTGAATTGAAAAGGTATTAAATATAAACCATACTGCAGCTCGAAAGCTGAATTGTATGAAATGTACATACATGTACATTATTCAAAGCATTACATTACAAAAATAAAATATAATTTGGTATACATTTGGAAATTAGGCGGTGTGGTGTAACCTAACGTTAAAGCAGCCAGCAACTGGGAAATCATGGGGAAAACGAATTTGCAAAAGGCTTGTTTACTTGTACACTATAATCCGTCCGTTATGCGAGCCCGTCGGACTAATGCGATAAAAGTTAGGACAGCATGAAGTTTACCAAACTCAACCTAGTCATACACTTCGGGTTCTCACATTTCTCAATAACTCTAAGTGTTTAGACTTTTAACAGGTCTCATCGTGTTCACTCGAAGAAACGTCTTGTATAATGCTCCAACATTTAGTTTACTTCTGGTTTGTTAGTCTAGCCATTAAACTCCATTGCCTTTCCCCGACACGTCGTCGCCGCGGATTACGTAACACCCCTTAGGCTCTCCCAGGGAGCTGGCCATGTAATTGTTTTTCCATATGACTAGCTGTTTATTAGCTTTTTCACTGCGCGAAATTTGAAACACGTACGGCAATAAATCACAGTTGTTTAGAATGGATTATCCCTTTTCTTGAAACTCGAGCGGCCGACTGCATTCCCCCTCTCTCATCCGAGATCACCCTGCCTTTCCCCATGATTTCTCAGTTTCTATTCCCTTTAATGTGCAAACAAATTGAGAGAGCTGGGATCAGCTCATTAAGTACTGTACAATATAAAAGTATAGGAGAAAACTAGAGATATTCAAAATGTTCTTACATGTACATGTATGTTTTAACCCTCTCACAAGTTAATCAAACTAAGTACCAGGTAACATATTTTTGCATGTACACATAAATCTGAGTTTTGTATAATTTCTATTAGTGTTGACATTTCCTACATCTTAAAACACCTTTAGCGAACTTAAGCCTCAAGCCTAGGCTCAAGATGGCCTTACTCTTAAGCTACCGGTACATGTAATTCACAACCAAGAAAGCAAACTCTATATGGCTTCCTGCAGAGAAACATGAGGGCCTGCCCAACAAAGACAAAGGTGTTGCTGTATAAGACAATGATACGCCCAATGCTTGAGTATACCGTGGTAGTTTGGGACCTATCCACACAGGAGAACATTAGAAAGTTGGAGATGGTATAACGCCATGGTGCACGTTTTGTCCTGAATGACTATCACCGTACAAGTAGTGTCACTGAAGCAACAGCTTCAGTGGGCAAGTCTCCAAGAGAGGAGGGCACAGCAGAAAGTATACATGGTATACAGCATTCTATATGGCCTCGTCGATCTTCCAGACACCAATTTCATAGCAGTTGCTGCTCCACAAACCTGTGGAAATCCACAAAAGTTCTAGGTTCCCTATGCTAAGACTCGCATACTGCAAACATCATTCTACCCAGATGCTATCAGGCTGTGGAATTCCTTACCACCTGCTGTCATCAACTGCACCTCCTTGGAGCTCTTCAAGCAGAAGGTGCAATGTGTTAAAGGAGAATGCAACCCAGGCATCAGTGTGCTCTTAGTGAATAAAGATGACCAAGAAGAGTAAACAGTGAAAGTTTGAGCAAAATCGGACAACCTGTCCAAGAGTTATGAATTTTTTAAGTTTCAGTAAATCCCTATTATGGGGATCCTAGGGTTGGCAACTGTGCCAGCATCTGTGATGTCATCATGGACAACTCTCAATTCATTTTGTATATAATTTTTCAAAAAAATTGATTTAAAGGCATTGGCTAACTTTGTGAGCAGCTGATTTAAAAAATTCTCAAACTAAGATGAAACATGTGTATGAGTACTTGTATTTATACTAAAAAACCCTGAAACCAACCATAATTTGGAAGGAAAAGCTGTAAGTTAGACGCAAACCGCGATTTTATTAGCTTTCGTCTCGAGAGACACTGAACTAAGAGGACCGTTTGCGCGAATTCAAAAATACCGTTACTTGCCTTCCGCCGCGTGATACGTCAATACACACAGAGCGGTCCGTTGAGTCATGTGCGCATGCGCACTCCTTACGTTGGGTCTATGCAACCGACCCTCGTATATTTTTCAAACATTGGTTCACATTTCTAATATTTAAAAATACTTCCCATGGATATTATGCTATGAAACTTTCACACTGGTATTTTTACACTATAACCCTAATGTTTATCCCATTTTTAAGTAACAAAATGAGATTTTTTTTAAATCATAAGAATGTTAGCCAATGCCTTTAAATGAAATTTCAAGTCAGGAATCAACATAATTCTTCCCAAAATGCTTGCAGAATTGATATAGCCATGTCATACTCAAAACAACAAATCAAAAGATTTTTTTATTTTGCTTAAAAATAAAGAAAATGTTAAATTCTGTGTACAAAATGAATGAAGGCTATTACAAATACATTTTTTTGAGAGTTTGTAAAGAAATTATTTTTTTCACATGAAAACTTAAAAAAAAAAACACCTAATCTATTCAGTCTAAGATCAGTTCATTTTTGGAACATGATCGCCATAATTATGAATTCTGTAGAAAGGAAAAATATCCCAGTAGTTTACTAAATCTAATATCTTATACATGTATCATTTGAAATAAGAGTATTGCTGTCTCATATTGTACTTATATTTATACCTAGTTGTCTGCCTGAAATTTTTATTTGTATGTTGTTGCTTTTTTCTCTGGAATTTTTCAAATCTTGTAAATATGTGATTCTTTTGATTTGTTTCAATAAAACATACAAATAAAAAAAACACTCTCTTGGATGCATTTTTTCACCGAAAACTACAAAAATAAATCATTTTTTCTATTCTTAAGTGATTATTACTTATTTAGTCTCATAAAAAAAAAAGAAGGAAAAATTCCTTTGGCATGTATGGATTTTTAAATTTAGATTAAATCTTAAATCTTAAATCTTAAATTTAAAATGTGATAAAAAAAACAACAACAAGGATTCTGTTTATCAAAAGCAGTAGGCAACCGCTGTGAGGCCAGTTTGGGCTAGCTTTGGGGTATTTTGCCACAGGCCAGTTTGGTGTAAATGCAGATATTTAAAGTCTGTCGGACACGATGGTTGCAGAGGGCGCAATTTTGGATTGTGAGCATGAACGGACGGCCCAAATTGCACATGAATGTACATTAAAGCAAAAAATTCTGAGATTTGTGTTTTGATATATCATTCAAAGGTTGCATTCAGACTTGTGCATTGTGAATAATTTGTTGTTCCTTTTGTAAATAATTTGTACCGGTTTAATAATGAAGCTAACGCAGACCTACGCTGTACTACAGAACCCCCCCCCCCCCCCCCCCCCCCCCCGAAAAAAAAAAAACCACCAACAAATAATTTATATGCCCCCTAGAAAGTGGCCGTGGTGCCCCTCTGTTTGGCCTTGGTACCCTCTGCCACCTGGCCTCTGTGAAAAAGTGCCTCTCAACAAAGTGGCCTTGCCCCCCCCCCCCCCCAAAAAAAAAAATCTTATTTCGAGGCCTGGAACTTACAAGGCTGGTAGTGTCATTGGCCCATGGTGGGAAAGTGATTTTCCAGGGGTTGGTTTGAAGTGGGAAAATGGCTACTATGTTAGCAAGATAGGAAAAATTCCAGGCTCTGTGGAGAGTAAGTAGTGTTAGTGCTTTTTTTTTTTTTTTTTCGTGTTCAAATGACTTTAAAATATGTTTTAATCAGTAAATTATGTTCTAATATTACACTGTCCTCTCGGCTTTCAGATATTGGTTATGTGATGAAAATCATTTTGATTTTGGCCAGAAATGTACTCAAACTCACAAATGTTTCATTGCTGAATCTTGTGCAGATCGTCCCTTTCGCCGCTACCACTGGACTGCATTTGCTTGCACACAAATGAATATGCACAAGCGTTCTGGTCCCCTATTCTCCGGGTTTGCCTAGGAGCCTAGCCTCCAGGCTACCTATGCAAACCAGGCAACAAAGAACTTTGGAAGTTGCACCTTTTAGTAGCCAGATCCCAGAAGGTAATCGGCATATGCATACAAAGACTTTAAGTGCAAGATGTTGAACTTCCGGCTGAACTCAGAGGAGAGAACAAAATTTCCGAGTGCAGACGAAGCAATAAATCATTGTTTTTTTTAATTTTGGTAAGTTTTAAGTTGTCAAAATATGAGAAATGAAAAAAACATCAAACATTCAATTTTAAGATGGCACTTTTGTAGCTGAGAGAATATAGAATTCAGCTTCATCAAATACCCGATGCAGTCGCACTTTTTATAGTGAATTCACAAGATTTGGCTATGCCCACTTGTAACTTACAGTGCTGTCGCTTTGTGACAGCGCTGTGTACTAACCTTTTAGCTACTCATCCTGTTAACACGGTCACTCGTCCTGTGTACATGGTCAATGAATTGACCTCGTCCCACAAAAGTGACAATTCTGTACCGAAACTACATAGCATGCTTTTCTATTGGTTACTCGACGGAAAGCTGTCAACCTACGAGTCTGATAAGCGTCAATTTTCTTCTTAAAATTCACCATTTTCAGTTCATTCATCAGATATGAAGCAGAAAGGGGAAAATTGAGAGCCTCAGGAACATTGCTGGTAAGTAAAATCAAAACTTTTCTTCTCTATTATAGAAGATCCAAGTCAATATATTTCACGTTTGTGTCGGCAATTAGTTTCGCTATTCAAAACGCTGTTTTGACCAGCGCTTTTTAGCTTTTAGCAGCAAAATCTATGTGTTCATGTTCAAGATTAAAGGGTAAAGCAAATAAACTTGTTGGTTCTTCAGACTTGCGCCAAGTGTCTTAGCTCTTTAGCCTAGAGCCTCTCTAGGCAGAGGAATTTGCCATAGCCCAAGTCATACTCATGTCATACTAGTGCACAGTCAATGGCTGAAAACTTAGCGGTGCTGGGGGCAAGCGCCGCACGGCCAGGCCCGGCTACCGTTACTGGCAGATGCCGTATCTGGACTGGTGGTCCCTGCCCTTGCCAAATTTAGCGAGTCCAGTAGCAAATCACTCATGTCACTTTACATGATCTTGATTTTTTTTTTCCACTGATTTTATATCATAAAAATATTGTGAATATACAGAGTTGATTCCTCACCCTCTTTTGAGATGTAAAATCCAGATTTTCATCCATAACGACAGCTGAATCAATACAGTATCCTTACTGCAAGAAAAATGTGTACATTAACGATTTGTAACCACGGCCATGTAGCGTTTTTGTTGTTTACTCTGATTGGTTGAAAGATACCAGAAGAGTAAACTTTGACCAATGGAATACTTTGTACAAAATGCAAAGACGCATATGAGTGCAACTCCTTGGAAGAATCACTTCCCTGGAATGTGGAGTAATGAGCAAAAACTTAAGGGGGCAGAAAAAAAAATCCGCATCACCTCGGGTGGTATAAAGAGAGCTGGGGGGGGGGGGGGGGGAGGGGGAATCATGTCATTTCAGTTTTCAGCAACATTTTGTAAATCACTTCATCGAATTAGAAATAAAACACGTTTGACTTTGAATTTCATTGGGGGCGATTGGCCCGAGCCCCCTCCCCCAGTACGCCAGTGTCAGGGATGAGATAAAGAACATAAGATAATCATTACGTTGAAGAATCAAGGAGTACTGTGTGATAACTTCGTGGAGGTACTATAATGGACCTAATGGACCAGGGATGAGCCCCCCCCCCCCCCCCCCGGGGGGGGGGTGCACTCAGTATATAATGCGTGGTGGGTATGTGCCGCGGAGAAGACCACCATTTTTATACTCAAATTTCCGTTCCAGAGCATAGCATTTTCTATTTATCGAGAAAAAAGAAGAAAGAAATCCGTTCCAAAGCTTCGCATATTTTTCGTTACGCCGTTCCGGCCGCATTGATCCGCTACAATGGGCTGCATTTTTGGTGAAAAGCGGCCCGCAGAGCGCTGTCTGACCATCGTCTCTGCGCGAGCGCACCCGGCGAACCTTTGAGACCGTAGCTTTAGGTGTGTTTACATGACCCTGACAAAACTGATTTGCCCCCCCCCCCCCCCCCCTTTTTTTTTTTTTTTTGAGAAGCAATACAATTTTCAAAATTTAATAACTTATTCTTGAAATTATCATTTTACTTCCAAACAGCACCCAAAGAAAACTACATTACTCAAGATTGTTCTGTGTGAATTTAACTTGGATTGAGAGTTATCATGGTTGGTAAGTGAGAAAACGGATTTTTCTCTATCTACGAGAGCACTTTGGGGAAGTAAAGCCTATAGTTGAAGGACACTTTGGTGTTTTTTTTTTCCCGGGAAGTGTTAGACCCACTTCCTGAAGGAAATATTAGTCAATTTTTATATTTTTGGAATGTGTAGCTATAGCTCTTCCTTCTGACAAAATTTGGTACACGGGCCTTATGTGGAAAATTTTTCCCATTTTTTAGGGGCCGTCTGACAACCCCTCCCGACGAAAAATTTTGTCAGATTTTGTGTTTTAGTAATGTATATCATACAACTTCCTCCTGACAAAGCTTGGTGCACAAGTTAGATGGGGTTAAATCAACCCGACTTTGGGGCCCCCCCTTTTTTTTTAGGCCCTGGGGGCTACCCCCGGCGGATATGTTCGGTCGGACAAGTATTTTGTGAATGAGATGGATGGTCTAACTAACTTTAAGGGGTCAAGTTTCATATGTAAAACGGGGTAACTATTTCAGGACAGGCTCCTAGACTAGGAGTGTTGTCCCTGAAAGAATCACCTCCAAGTCTCTGGTTAATGGACCGGGATGAGATAAATAACATTCTAATTATAAGCATACAGTCAAACCTGTCTTAGCGGCCACCTCTCTTTATACAATGGCCAGGGTTCCCATAGATATGAATTATGCGGTCAGAACCTGTCTATAAAGGCAAACTTTTTGTTTTCCCTGGGTGGCGATTTCACTGTACGCTTACGTAATTTTAATACCAACTTGAAAGGCGAAAATTCAAGAAAGAATATTAGGGTAAAATTAATGGAATCATCATGTTGTCAAATGCCTCTTGGCCCAATCCGTTCTCGTAGGAATTTTAATCTACAATGCATTGGATGATTTAAGATTTTACATGTAAATAATTTACTCAACTTTAAAAATCGGCTGCGGAAATTATTTACATGTAGATAATTTACTTAACTTTAAACATGCGCTGCGGATTTTCTTTTGTTTTTGTTTTTTCTTTTTGTTTGTTTGTTTGTTTGTTGGGTTTTTTTTTTAGTTGGGGGCTGATACCCCATAAAAAGGCTGGGTCCAGGGGTAGAGTCTCCTGGCACTTTGCAAGCCACATTTGGTAGAGAGGTGACCAAATTTTATAGTTTCTTATAGGCCTATATACTGCATTTTTATGATAAAATAGCTCTTCTTTAATTTCAAAGCAGGGAGTGGTTATTATTGGCTCGCTTGCTTCGCTTGCTCGCAAAATTAAAAATGGCAAGGTTCATTACCTAGCAAGAAGCTTCAATTTTTTCCCAAATTAAAAAACGCTTTGTGGCCCCTAAACATTCCAGTAAAGTAATAATGATCTACTGCGAGATTGTGTGTTTGTTTGTGTGTGTGTTTGCTTGTTTTTTTTGGGGGGGGGGAGGGGGGTAGATTGGACAAGGGACTTCGCGCTTCGCGCTCGTGATGTGCGCCTATTAAAATTTTTAAGGTGTTTCAGCCCTCCCCCCCCCCCCCACTTTAAAAAAGGTTCCGCACGCCTATGGCACTCGGGGTGACTTTATAACTGTAGTTAGGGCTATACATTTTCCTCGGTCGGAAATCCCGGTCCCTACTTTCGGCTAGGAACTCGCAAATGAACAAAAAATAGTAAATCAGGGAGGCCGGGAGCAAGAGAAAAGGTAGGAGAGAGGGGATAAGGTACATAGAAAGGAGGCATTGGGGTAAATCCCGGGGGGGGGGGGAGGGATGGGGGATATATCTCCCCCACTTTTTCGAGAGGGGAGATGGCGTGTACAAAATATCCCTCCCCCACACACACACTTTTTAAGAAAGAAATATTTCAATTAATCAGTTAATAACATTTTTGATAATCTGTCATAAACGACCATCATAATCTAGAATTTCTATTTGAAAATGCGATTTAAAAAAAAAGTGGTTATTTTTGGCTTGCTCGCTCCGCTCGCTCGCACAATGATTAAAATGTGTGTAACGTTGTCTGTGCGGATGGATGAGGGTGTGTGTTTATACTTAAATGTGAGATCAACATAAAAAAAAAGAATCGGCAAAAAGTCGATCATACCCCCCCCCCCCAAAGTGGATTTACGCCGGTGAAAGGAGGAGTAAACCTATACTTCGAAGTCAATCACACCTTCTTGTTGACCAGAAATATAAAGGATTTGTTACATATAATTTTCACTATAATAGCTTGTTTTGCAACATAATGACCCTTCCCCCAACAGGGGCGTAACAGGTACCTGTTATCAGGGGGGGGGGGCAGAGCCCAAAATTTCCCGGTAACTAGTCTATGTCTAGAATCTGTGGCGTAGCTAGGACTGCATTATAGGAGGACGGTAGTGCTCCACCGGCGTAAATCCAATTTGAGGAGTGGGGGACGAAAAACTTTTTAAACGATTTTTTTCCCTGTCACACACATTTTCATATCTATTTTGCGAGCGAGCGAAGCGAGTGAGCCAAAAATAACCACTTTTCTCGATTTTAATCGCATTTTCGGATGGAAATCCTAAGATTTTGGCGAGCGAGCGAAGCGAGCGAGCCAAAAATAACCACTTTTTTGTTTTCAATAGCATTTTCAAATAGAAGTTCTAATGGTTGTTTATGATAGATATTCAGAATTTTTACTTACTGATTAATTGAAATATATTTTCTTCCTTAAAAAGTGTGTCTGCATGGGGTGGGAAATTTGTACACACCATCCCCCCTCTCCCCCAAGTGGGGGTGATAGATCCCCCTACCCCCTGGAATTTACGCCAATGTAGTGCTCCCTAGAGGGGAGGGTGCAGGGAGGGGGGAGTTTCCCCCTCCAGCGTGAAGCACGGAAGCTCCGACGTTTCTTTGAATAATTTTGTTATTAGTTGTTAGTCGGTAATGAAGTCGTAACTAAGATTTCATTTTAGGAGGACGGTAGTGCTCCCTAGGGGGGGGGGAGGGTGCAGGGAGGGGGGAGTTTTCCCCTCCCGCGCAAAGCGCGGAAGCTCCGGCGTTTTTGCGCTGTCAGTTCCCGCTCTTCTTACGCTCTCTGCCTTAGCCAAAAATTTCCCGGTAATTAAGTCTAGAATCAGTGGTGTAATTCTCTGCCTGTTTTCGGGGGGGGGGGGGGCGCAGAGCCGAAAATTTCCCGGTAACCAAGTCTAGAAATAGAATATGCGGAGGTGAGCCCGCACCGCGAGTTGCTTGTTGTGAAGCCCTTAGCGGGTGGGTTTCAGGGTTCTGGCTTAGGGCCCCTGATGGGGGTCTACAGGGAAAGCCACTGCGGGGGAGCCCCCGGAAACTCCGGGGTTTTGGTACTAAATTTTCCCCCATTTCTTTTGTTTCACTTTCCTTTCTTCTTTTTTTTTCTTTCCCTCTTTTCCCTCTCTCTCTTCTTCCCCGATTTTCCCGCTGAAAATGATCCTTCAGGGGGGCACTCTGCCCCCCGGCCCCCCCCCCCCCGGTTGTTACGCCACTGTCCCCCAATACAAAATAAGCGTCTACGTCTCGGTTTAAATCCCGCAAGACTGCAGAAACTAACTCCTTTCCGAGTATCTTCCCCTGTCCATAGTGATTATGTCGATATTAGAAACGGTTTCCATTAACGTATCTTCATCCTGACGTACTGAAAATCTAGTAAGCATGAGAGGGTAGCCTAATTAGCCCAGAGCCTATTGTGGGACTTCAAAATTTGAACCCATGAAGGAAAGGACTCTTTGGTCTTGTGAAACCCGGCTTCGATCAATTTCAAAAATATGTTTATGGGGGGAAATGTAGCCATTAATTAAAGAGCTCATTCGGGGGTGGTGATCTGCCAGTCAAGAAACTGAAAATTTGTTATGCGCTCTCGTATGTTGTAGGTGTAAGTTTTAAACTCCCACACTCTTAAAAATTCCGGGTCAGATTGACCCGGAAAAGTCTTGGGGCCACTCCGTTCCGGGTCAAAAGATGACCCGAATCCGGAATGGGGTCATGAAGACTTGTTTCTCGGTCACATTTGACCTTATTCCGGGTCATTTTTACCTTATTCTGGGTTATTTATTGACCCGGAATGGAGTGTGGCCCCACTTGATTTTTTTACCGGGTCAAACTGACTCGGAATTTTTACGAGTGCACCTTTGATCGTGGTTATATAAATCGCGTTGCCATCATTCACCAGAGACGAGAGCGCGATGATAAAAATAGACAAAAAAATAAATAAATAAATAAAAAATAGCAGTCTGTCTCCAAAGTACTAGTACTCTTCAGCTGGCCTATAGCCTGTGTACGTGTATACGCTCTTTGAACTCAGCAAATTTTATGCACATCATACACGTGCGCAACATGTACTAGTATGCGAAATACGAAAGCGCTAGCGAATACTAACTTTAGCGGCTAGCGCTAACGTTGTGCATGCATGCGGACTGCTTGTGTTGTTCTGTTGACTGTTGAAAGGTCTATACTTATAGGTAGAAATCTACGCCGTTGTCTCATCTACTAATCTGTAACAGTTAGAGGTTGCCTTGCTGCTTTAATGGGCTAAGTTGCAGTGGATTTACCAAATCTCGATCCTGCGAAGACGAAGTCCAAAACTGAAAACAACAACAACGCAAACTGCAGTGTAACAGATATCGGTACCTGCTTGGCTTGGCAAGTCTGTCCTGATCCTGAGGCTGAGAGACTGAGAGTCGGTGAACGTGAGACAGACTGAGACAGTACAAGTGCATTGGATTGTCCACAGTTGCATTTTGTTTCTTGTCACTTGAATCTGATCATCTTGTAAATCTTCGAAACACAGGCTACAGCAGCATATTATTAACATGGTACGAATAATAAAATGGGCAATATTATTTTGTTAATCATGTTTGTTTCATTTTTAGCTTGTTCAGACTATCACTTGTCCTTTGCCTTTTCTTCCATGAGTGTTTTAAAAAGTTAACCAATATTACAATTTGCTATTTCATATTGTCTTGATATTTTAGATAATTCTGTTGGCTCATTACAAAGGTGAAGCCAAAAGTTAAATCTAAAATGAGCATGATTTACAGAGACTATTTCTGGGATGGTCAGCGCTGCGATTGGCATTATCGTCTTTTGATCCGGGGGGGTACTCGACCCCAAAAGTGGTAGGTATGTGCCGCGGGCGAGACAAAAAACGGGGGCTTTGGAACGGGCTTATTGTGAAAAGGAGGGTCTTCGGAACTGGCTTCGGATCTACAAATGTTTGTGAAAACGGGGGGTCTTTGGAACGGTTCGCCTGCGTATGAGTGCGTATGTATCCCTATGGAACGGGCATACGTGCATGCAGCTAGCCCGGCGGCATGGCCGCCGGGTTCGCTCGCGCAGAGGCGATGGTCGGACAGCGCTCTGCGGGCCGCTTTTCACAAAAAATGCAGCTCATTGTAGCGGATCAATGCGGCCGGAACGGCGTAACGGAAAACATGCGAAGCTTTGGAACAGATTTCTTTCTTCTTTTTTCTCGATAAGAAGAAAATGCTATGCTTTGGAACGGCTTTCTTTGTTCTTTTTCTCAATAAGATAAAAATGCTATGCTTTGGAACGGAAATTTGAGTGTAAAAATGGGGGTCTTCTCCGCGGCACATACCCACCACGCATTATATACTGAGTGCCCCCCCCCCCCCCCCCCCCCCCCCGGGCTTTTGATAAGGGTCTATTTCACTTGGTACTTTCCTCAGTATTCACTGGGTATTTATTGGTGTCTCACGGTTAATGATCTGCTACATGTAGGTAATTGCTTGATATTATATAAGTGCCCCCCCCCCATACACATTGGAGCATTCATAATGTTGGGCTGTAAATTTTTTGCAGCAGTCGACCTCGCTATATTGAAGATGTATGTAAGATACTCTACTCTGACTGCCAAGATGGAGAATTTCTTTTTGATCTAACTTACTAGAATTGAAATTAGATTTCTGAAACGTTTATTATGACTAGTCATTACCATGATTCCAATGTGAACCTTAAGTTCTATAACCTTCATATTTTTGTTCTTATTGTTTTACTGCAGTCTCACACAATTCTCTTGATTCAACCGGGGGAGATAGCAGACACAAGAACATACACAGATTACAATTCTGTGAGGGAATGTATGGAAGGTAATTTGAGTAGTTTTAGTTTTTCTTTTCCGAAGCGAGCAATTTCTTCTCATATACAGATTACATTAAAACCATGGGACCATGTTCCTACAGTGTGAGTAAATGTGTTTTACTGTAATGAGACCAGGGCCCCATTTCATAAAACTTGTTATCTGTATTCTGTAACAACTGCCACATTTCTATGACAAATTTGTTCCCAGCCAATTAGTTGCAAAGATTTCATTAGCTTATAAGTTACTGCAACTTATTATTGATAACAAGTTTTATCAAACGGAGCCCTAGCCATGTCTTACGGAGAGTTTTTATCATCCTTATTGACTGCAAATCCCTTTATATTTTTATATTGCATAGTGCATGATCAATAAAAGACACGAGTGTTATTTTAATCAATGTTAATTCTGTGTAAGAACTGAGATGGAGCTGATAAAAGACATTTTCTGAACAGCTGTATTCTGTGAATGAGCGAGTACATTTTCATTAATTTTCCTGCTCAGTAGCACATACTTGTGGGCCTGATGTGAATATAAAGAATTATCCATTTATTCTTAATTGTAAGAAAAATTCGCAAATGTTGATCATGGTTGCAACAGATATCTGAATGAAGATTTTGTTGGCTTTCCAGTACTTCCTCTGAATGTTGTAGAAGCAAAAGTTTAGATACCGGTAAAGACTCTTTGTAGACATTTTAAATTCTGAGTAAAATTTGCAATTACAAATACTTAAAATACAAGAATTCGTATCTGAAAGTAAATGTTTGTAATGTGAAATATGGCATTCTCATTTCCTCCAGCTCACTAAATGATTGTAATTCATATTCGAGAATCTCAGTTCCGCTTTGAGAAACATCAAAGCATGTAAATGAGCTATAATTTCATATTACTGCAGGATGCCCAAAATGTTTACAAGTTGATGTTGACACTATGTGATATGTTTCTCATTTCCATCTTTCTAAGTTGATGTACATGAATACATGTGCTTATGATTTAGGATGTTGCACCCTAACAGCACATCCATCACATAAGATAGTTGTAGCAAGAAATGGCAAACTTTGACTTTTCATTTCCTTTCCAGGAATCTGCAGGATCTTTGAGGAGCATTTGAAAAGGTTGCATCCTAACAGCCCATCCATCACATATGATATCAGTGAGCTGTTTGAGTTCATTGATAACCTGACAGACTTGAGCTGCCTCATGTAAGTTGGATAGTCAAAAGATGGAATTTTATACAGATATCATATTGACTGGTAGGGTGTGTAATATTATACAAATATTGACTGCTTTGAGGGGCATGATTGGAACTATAGCCCAAGGTGATCTCGAAACTGTAGTGTACTATGTCCCGAGACAAAGTCGAGGGGCATAGTACAGTCTCGAGATCACCTAGTGACCCGAAAAATAAGCAGTCAATATTTGTTTTTTATATAAAAGTACTTTTAAACAAAAAACATTGCACATCATTATATATTTAAAAAAAAAAGATTATCATTAATTTAAAATATAAATCTCCCTTCAAACCATACATCTATTTCATCCTTTCAAAACTATCACACCAAACAATTTGATTAAAAATTGATCATATTTTCCCTCAGCGCTGCGTGCTTTGGGGAAAATATAACCCCTCTGGGAAAATATACCTCCCTTCGCCAGTCCAAAGAATGTTATATATCGCATCACACTTAATTTATGCTCAATTAAGGCATTAAAATGAAGTTGTTGTGCTACCGGTCAAGTAATCAAATTTACACAATGCGCAAAAATAGATACGCCTGCTAGATACTTACACGCATCTTACCCGGCCTACTTCTCTAGAGCGTGTAACAAACCATGTACTTGTGTATTGTAAACGGAGGTTGAACTATCATGCCCAGTCAATAGTTTTTTCGCTATATGCCCAGCAGTCAGCTAGATGTTTCCATGACTGCCTCTTTGACCAATCAGAGGCCTAGAATCTTAGAATAAGGTATATAAAATGTTCTTTGGCCTGGCAAAGGGAGGTATGTTTTCCCAGAGGGGTTATATTTTCCCCAAAGCACGCAGCGCCGAGGGAAAATAAATATGATCAATTTTTATTCAAATTGTTTTGTGTGATAGTTTTGAAAGGATGAAATAGATATATAGCTTGAAGGGAGATTTATATTTTAAATTAATGATAATCTTTTTTTTTATATATATACATATATAATGATGTGCAATGTTTTTTTGTTTAAAGTACTTTTACCGGTAAATTGTATAAACGGAGCTCTAGACCTGCTTCTGTGGTGAAAAGGCACTGGATCATTCAAGAAATTTCTACCTACCAGTGTGGTGGTATGCATTTACCACACCTTAGTCAAATATGGCAAATGAGTACTGTATGTCTGGTCTTGCCTATTAACCATGTTACAGGGAATAAGATCCTGTACATGTACCTTTTCATCCACCTTTTGATCCACTTTATACCACATCACTGGTTATGGCTAAAATCACTAAGTCATGTATTTGATTCATACATGTGTCCTTTAGATATTGGATATAATGAGTTACATTTTCATTCCTAAGACAGCCCACTGTAATTATGAAACAAGTGACTCATGATATAATGAGATTTCCCTTTAGGTTATTACTCTTATTTTTGTGATGAGAAATGATCATTGATATAATAGCATATCTTTCATCTTTGTTTTGATTTCACCCCAGCTTCCAACCAACTGCAAACATGTATGTTCCTGTGAACAAGGACTGGATCAAGGAGAAGATTTATCTCACACTGAGAAAGCAAGCTGCCAAGTGATGATTTGCATATCCACCATTTCACATAAAAACTTTGAACATTAATGACAAATGAAAGATCACTATTTTGAAAGATACATGTAGACTGTGCTTGTTGGAAATGTTGTGCAGAAACCCAGGATGCCTTAAACATGGATGCATCATTGATTCTTGGGATTAATTTATCTGTTCTCATGTTGTCAGTGTATTATATTGTACCACTACTGTTGTACTAAAATGACATGCATCAGTAAGAAGCAGTTGATTTAATTGGGTAGATATTTGCTTTTTCATTTTATACCATAACCCTGTTTTTTAATTGTTGGCGTAAATTATGTTATTGGCAGTTGTCATAATTTAAGTCATTGAAACTCAAGAAGGATAGAAGTGAAGATATGCAGACTTTTTTATTTTTTCAGCCAATCCTGAAATCATGAATGATAAGACATTGATTTATTCCATTCTGGAGAAAAAAAAACAACTGTAGAACTGGCTAGTGTTTAAGAAAGCACTCTTGATTACCTAACTTTTCTTTTGAATATAGGTGTTTGATACTGCAAGATTTTTCTTTTATTGAAGGAATGTATTTCTTTGATGATGTATTAGATATTCAGCATTCTAAGTCAGTTTCTCTCAGGAGTGATTCCATTACCAGAACTCAAAGATTAGCTTCATAAGATGATGTATTCACAGTACTACTGAGCCAATCTTGGAAACCTAGGAGTGTAAATATGTCATTGCCAAGATGGTCATGTGAAAGTTTTTGATAAATTGTCAATATTTGCTTACCACTGATCTTAACCTGTTGAACTCTGGCAAGGGCCTGTGGAAAATGCATGTTATACAGACTGAAATCAAATCTTGAGACCATGCTGTGAGTAATGTGGAATATATATATATATACGTGTCGTGGCATAAAGTGTTATCTGTTTGGTCAAGTCCAAGCTATCTGGTCATTTTGATGTCCTATACTTTGCAAAGTATTGTGATGTTATGATAATGCATTTACATACATTGTATCATTTATTTCATATTTCATAGAGTTTCTAGCTCTGGTAAGAAGTTTTCTGATTGCAATCATCAGAATGACCAGTTGCCTTAGATTTGGTCCACAACATAAATAGAGAAGGAAACCCTGGGGGAAAAAATTCAATTTTAATGAAAAGAGAGGATAGAGAGAAGCAATTTTAAAAAGTTCCAATACATGTACAAAATGAGAAAGTTATGAAAATTTGAAAAGTCTCAATTTACTTTCTATGGCGATCCTCAATTTGGTGCTTGTATCTTTGTGAACTCGACATAATGTTTCTTCCATGATACATCTTGAGCTAAGAAGGAGACAAGCTGCACCTTCAGAGATAATGGAGAAAATATGAAATTTTGTGTACATAACATATCAAGAGTTGTCCTTCTAAGCTGCCATTTTGAAGCAACATTACCAATTTGAGGATTGCCATAGAAAGTAAATTGAGACTTATCAAACTTTCATAACTTTCTCATTTTGTAACCATTTTTTATAGAACTTTTTAAAAAGTACTTCTCTGTATCCTCCCTTTTCATTAAAATTGATTTTTCCGCAGGGTTTCATTCTCCTCTAATAAATTGTGCCATACTGTATATAGGAATTCTGCATGACCTTCGATAATTTTTATCTGTGTTCCTTAAAACTAGGAAAATATATGTTTTAGCATTACCTTTGCACTTTTTAACATTTATTCTGATGTTGTTAGTGTAATCATTTATTGATAACACTTTTTTGAATCTAAGAGGTTCCTGAAAATTTGCAAGTGTTAAGCATTGATTCAAAATACTGAATTGCTGTAGCTTCTGTTCTGTGCATTATTTCCTGATAACTGAGAGATTGTAAAGATTCAACAATTTTTAAGAATGTGATAAAGCATTAACTTGCATCCTTTTTTTATAGAGATTTTTGTAGAGAATGATTCAATTTTTTAATGGCAAATGTGAGAAAATTAAGAAGTTTTCTGAAGTAGAAATGACCAAAGATATAGGATTATAAAATATTTGTGTTATTATCTTTGTTATATAACAATGAACAGCCCTAACAATTTCTGATTACTTACAAGATTGTTTATCAAATCTTGAAACACTTTTGATCTGTAAATTTTCACTTACCAGTTTCATATAGATGGAAGTAGAACCCATCGCTTTTCCTTCAGAAAGAAAGTGGAAGGGTTGTTTCAGTCCCAATTAATCATCTCATAGATATCAATATGAGATTATGTAAAACTTCATTGTGAGGTTTGCACATTTTAAAAGGTAGTAAATGGGGTATTTAGATTGGCCTTCAGTTATTTTTTAATTTTGTCTGTCTCTGTAATCAAGTTGTAGAAAGACACTACATTCAATGTCATACTGTAGTAACAATAGGTTTTCTTCTTTTTTGTTCCTGCTTGTATTTTGTCTTCAGCAACCAACATTTACGGTTTGGACAGTTGGTGTCATATCATTATAATTTGCCTGTTGAATAGCACAGTTCTGCTTGGATTGTTCGTCAAATGCAAAAGGAGTCCTCAAATTTGAGTTGATGGAGGATGAGTGTATGGTGATCCCAGCTAAAGTGGTTGAGCGCCCTCTAGTGTTTTAGTCAGAGTTGGGGAAACTTTTTGATCTATTTGTTTATTGCTTCTCTTTTTACATGAACTTTAAACTCCGATGTTGTCTACATGTATAGTGTTTCATGTATACAGTATGAGAAATAACTGAGTTTCTTGCTTTTTCTTTTTTAAACACATTTTTGAATAAAAAAATCAAAGAAATAACAAATTTTCAAACCTGTTTATTATTCCATCTGTTTAGCGAGCAAAGATACGTGTATCAATTCCCACAATAATCTATGAACTACACCTTTAAGTACATGCTGACAGTGATGCAAACTGTTTCTTAAGGAAAATACTGCAGGTTTCAACCAAAATACTGTTTTTCCATCTTGGTTACTGTGCAATTCTATGGCTGTACAGTGGGATATTCTTTTTCCCACTCACTTTACTGCAAACTTGCTAAAAGGCTGGCATCTCTGCATGCAGATATCCCATCCCCCCCCCCCACACACACACACACGCACACACCCACTCACGCCCACACATACGCTGTCACGTTTATACTAATACCTTGACATGACGCAAAAGAGAAACTTTCTAAAGGCCCCCTCACACCTAACCGAATTGCCTGAAATATGCCTTGCGATGGCTGGCGAAAGGCATTTTTTTTTAAATCGTTTTCAATGGTAACTGATAGTAAATCATATTTACCCTTCGTGTTTGGGTTCGTACACCTTCTGAACTAACAGCTGCGATTATTCAAATTCGCGCGGAAATTTCGAACATGTTTAAAATTTCCCGACGAATTGAAAAATCGTTGGTCATCTGTTTGAATTCGCATCTCTTATTTAGTCTGCGGTAATCGTTCGTTTATCGTTCGTGTGTTATTGTCGCGCATAGTCCCTCATCGGGCTTTGGCCAAAGTGGACCGATCTCGAAAGAACCCTTAACGAAGCAACACGATGACAAACGTCCGATCTATTCCCTCGTCTTCGTTTCTAATCGCACGCCATATCAAACCATTGCTCACTGTTCGTTCGTCTTATTGGGTTATATCAACCCTTCGCTCGCCTTCGGCTGCAATTTACTCAAAGAGGTGAACCGAAAAATCGATATCCTTCGCATGTCATATTTATCCTTCGCTTACCGTTCGTTGATAAAATTTGACAATAGTTACTGATCGCATGATTTGACGGAAATTTTATTTGAATTCGTTGAATTCGCGTGCATTTCGTGCATTTTTCCCATTCGTCACCCTTCGTCCGCCTACATTCGGTCAGGTGTGAGGGGGCCTTAAAAGGGAATAAGAGCACGAACTTGCACTTGGAAAGAAGGGAAAATCGAGACGATCCAGGTCTCCGGTGGATTTGTTCATGTATTCTTCGGTTGCGATCTGCAAGGAAGCTTTTCCACGTAAGAGTTTTCAATAATTAACCCCCCGACTTAGATTCTCTAGGTTTTCACCACCTTTGAGACCAAGATTTACCAGCCAAATGTGCTCACGTCGCCATTGATGGTTCATGACAGATGTTGAACATGCACTTTTTATTCCGATGCTATATCATTTTGCCTCGGTTCAATGGATCGTTTCATCGCATAATGAAGAATGAGTTTCCTTCTCCGTTTATATACAGTAAGGAACTTCCCTTACAACAACATATAGCCTCATATTTAGAAATGCAGAAAGGATTTACATTAATTTATCATAATTATTTTTGAAGTATTATATTCATGTGCTTAGTCCATGGTGGGTTGAATGTAGACTAGAAAAATAGTGCTCATTATTTTAGAACCTTTTCGTGTCCCACATTTGGAACCTTGGAAGGTTCTTCGAAGAACCAGGGTTCTCTGAAGGGTTCTAAAGGGGTCTGTGGAACCATTATTGTACATGGAACATTTTGGGGTTCTTGAAAATATAAAGAACCCTTTATAGAACCCCCTTTTCTGTAGGCTTCTAAATACGGGACCAAAAAAAAAGGGGGGTTCTAAATGGCAGTTTTCTAAAGGTGTACCTCTCTTTACAAGAAAATCCTTCTGTTTTCAACATTTTCATGTGTCTTTTATACGGCTTATATTTAAAACATAGAAACCGACGATCAAAACCAATAGTCTGATTTAATTGTTTGAATTTGATTGGACCTCCTTATTTGTCTTCTGATTGTCAGTCGTAATTTGTTTTCCTTATTTCTAAAGTTCCATGATGGGGTTCGTTTGGAAGAATGAAGAACAATCAACAAAAGAACCCGTGGCTTCACTACCTATGCTGATGGAATTTTCCTTGGGGCTGAATGCCGGCATTCCCGGGGCGTCACATCTAACTCCATCTTCGAAGTTAAGAATAATATTAGCAAATAGTTCGACAATCGTACACTTTTGTGGAACGCCCTTTTTGGGTTTGGAGGAGGAAAGGGGATTCGAATTCGTCAACATGTTGGTCTGAAAACTTTTTAAAGTCTTTGGTGATAATAAATTTCGAAGGCATCATTCACAGCTACACGGTCTCTGAAAAGGAATTTATCACTTATTATTTTCGTAATATGATTTAAGAATGGGTCAATCAAAGCATGTAACACACAGTGGCAATAAAGTTATAGTCTTACATAATTTCATTATACATGAAATTAGGAAATGCCGAGATGCAGAGGAAGATGCAAAAGCAAAGGAATGTTGCTATGGAAAAGACCAGATCAGAATAAATTGTAGACAGTATTAACCCAGATGTTAAGTTAAAATGAAGGAATATAAAACAATTACTGTAAACAAGCAGAGTGGCATACCCCATCTTGTGACGACGCCCCTTCATCCATGAATTGCCTCCAAATCAAATTGGTATAAAAGCAGCATGGCAACCTAATTCGGGCGCGTGTCGCCGAGTTGCCTCATCGTGACGTCACAATATAGAAGTCGCCTAGTGCCTCGAACTATGGCCTCGACCTATATTTTTTTTTACTTTACTATGACGTCATAAAAGACTACACAGCTGCGTGCACATCGCGTCCTAGTTGATTTTTGTGAAATTTCGATGTGACGTCATAAAAGGCTTGCGAGTTTATTTGATCAAGATTGTGATGTCACAAAGAGACGTGCTTAATAGCGCCTCGACCTATGGCCTCGACCTATATTTTTTTACTTTACCATGACGTCATAAAAGACTACACAGCGTGCGCATCGCGTCCCAGCCTGTGGTCCCAGGCAAAGGTCCCAGGTCCCAGCCATATTTGGTCCCAGCCTAAGACGATCGATTGTTGTGAAATTTCGATGTGACGTCATAAAAGGCTTGCGCGTTTATTCGATCAGGATTGTGATGTCACAAAGAGACGTGCTTAGTAAATAGACCATTATGATAGACATAGACAGACTAGACACCTGTTGAACATGAATAGAAGAAGTTTTGCTGTATACCGGTCTGTATGCTGGCAAAAACTAAGATTCAGCTCCAAAATGTGCGTTCCAATCAGATAATTTAGCCTGGTAAATTTGATCTTCTGGTGAGTACCACAATCAGAGAGAAATGCCCTTCCCAGGACAACCAAAGCACACACTGCAATGACAAAAAAGAAAGAAGAAAAAAAAATTAAGGATAAAACAGAGGGGAAAGAAGAAAAAAAGAAGAAGAAGACGGGCATAATCCGCATAATGGGATGGATAGTAAAAAGCAGACCTTTCCCAATTCTGTTCCTGATGAGACGGACGAGCGGGATCGTATTAGGAGATATTTGGGAATTTTGGTTAATCCTATCCTACTCACACCACTCACAACGATTTTATGTGATTCTACCTCCTCCTACCCCAAGAAAAAGGGCCAGAACCAGTCAGCCGTATTTTTGAAACATTAGGGCCCCGTCTTATAAAGAGTTGCGATTGATTCAAATCAATCCCAACTTTGAGATTGATTTCAAATCTGTACTTAAGAGATAGGAGTTGAGATCAATTTCAAAGTTGCGATTGGTTTGAATCAATCGCAACTCTTTATAAGACGGGGCCCGGGTGTAATCTGGGGCGGCACTATAGGGTGGGGGCAGGGGGAAACTGCCCCTATAATGTTTCATGTGATCAACAACAACAAAAAAAAAAAGGAGAAGAAAGAAGAAGATTACGGGAAAGAGAGGGCTGGATCGATCATGTAACTTTATAATACCCCTCTTTGTTCATTTAAAGCGTAAATGAACTCACCTGTGGGTCATCTCCCCCCCCCCCCTTTTTTTAAAGTACGATGGCGCCGTCCTTGGATGTATTGAACAACCATTTTCTTTTCTTTTCTTTCTTTTTTTTTTTTCTTATATACGGTAATTTGTTTGATGTGACCAAATGCAAATTTAGTGCAAAAGGAATTTTACCTGCAATACGGGCAGGCAAGCTGAGAAAGAGATAGCCGGTGTCTGCAATTAGAAACTATAAAGGGCGACACCTGTCAGTAAAGGGGCTGGTTCACATTTGAAATTCAATATCGTTCTTTTTGGGCAATGAATAAAGCGAAAACCAGGGATGAAAATGTTTTAGTACAATCGAGTACAAGTCCATTACACTACTATGCAGAATTTTAGCACAGCGAACATCCTAACACCAGGGAGCTCCCTGCTAACACGACTACCCGAAAGAAACCACATATGTATCGAACTTCCAGGTCAGTGGAAAAAGGGAAGAGCACGAACTTGCACTTTGTAATCAAAACATGGACTGCACAATGGGATTCGTTTCGCTAGTGAGCTGAGCAATCTCGTTGGCCGGGGGGACAGTGCTCGGCGATCTAGCTCGCACAATCGCTGAAACTTCCATTGTCCTGCACATGCTGTATTAATATACTACAAAATATTGTTGGAGTTGTGGGAATTTCTCTCAGTTCTTTGACTTGTGGCCGGAGAAGTGGATTTTGCTGATTAATCTGCAGTTATATCATCAAGGCTGGGTTACACATACTCTGCCTTTTCATTTGGAAAATACTAGCAAGTTTCTTTTGAACTCTAGTTCCATGACTTTTGAGGTCAATTTGTTCAGTTCCCAGTGAACTTGGCTGTGAATCGGAGTCTCGGATCATTTGCCAGCCAGGTGTTCGGCGGGTGGCGATGGTCATTTCGTATATTCCGATAGCTGAGCGATTGCTTTGGAGTTTTTAACATGAGCTAATCAGGGACAATGTCGTCTAGAGCAAATACTTCCCCAAGGTTTATTTACTGTGAGCCCAGCTGTAGATTGTTCATGGATTTATTCGTGTTTCATCTTTAACGAGGTGCACAATTTTATTGTGCATCCCTTTTTATTCACATGTGGATTTAAGAGAAGCCAGAACTTCCAGATTCGATACAAAGTTTGAGCTGGTGGATTGACCAAGATTGAAGATGCCTCGTAGAAAGCGGTTGTGGTTTTTCACCCTTTTCATTTCAGCCTTTGCTAGTGTACTCTACCTGATTAATTCAGCATCCAAAGATAATGATGTTGCTGTAAGTACAACTTTTTTTAGAATTTACTATTTACCAATTATGCAGCTTTCATAAATATCACAGAGTGAAACAATTGGCACGAGACTTGAGAGGGGATAAACCTACTGAACCACAAAGTACGGATTGGTTTTCAACTTGATCAAAAAGTTAAAATGTTTGGAAATGGAAGTACCCCTAATCTTAGAGACTGAGATGTGCAGGAAGATCTAAGGGGTTTTGATTAGAAGTGGTGTCAATCAAGATTAGCTGGTTAGAAATAACTGGTGTCTACAAAAATGACATAGCTTCATGAATTAAGAAGTAAATGTGAATGACTGGCAAAAGAAGAGATTATATTTACACTGTAAATTACAGGATTCTTGAGAGTTTATTCATCTTTCTTTAGTTCAAAGTATGTTTGACATCACCCTTTTCTTTTTTATATATTGGTCTTTCATGCATCTCCTATATCATGTCTTATGATTTAGCCTGTTACATATCTTGAATGATAAGTGATTTATGACTGAATACTGACATAAATTCAACAGCTATGTTGGATAAACTGTTGTGCAAAAGCCCCAGGGACAAGGCTAGAAATGGTAGTTGGGCTATTTATGTGAACATTCAATATCTTTCCAACAATGTTGGTTGCCACTTATTAATCACTATCGATGAATACAACAAATAAGCATTAAGCTCATAGCAAGACAAATAAATTGCTCATTTGACATTGAGTTGTCTTGAATTCTTATATTACATGTGTAGGTGCAGTAGAGTAATGTGCATCTTACTCATTGTGGGCATGATAATATGAAGGGGAAATGTAAGAAGATTTAGAGAGGAAGGAGTGGAGAGAAAGGGAAGTAAAAGAGAGACAGAGAGAAAGGGGAGAGAGAGAGAGAGGGGGGGGGGGGGAGGAAGAGTGGAAGATTGATATGGATTGGGAGACAGACTTAAAAATAAATTCTATCAGAGTTGGAGGAGGAATTGGCTGGCAAGTAGAAATAACTTTATTACATATATAGTCAGTTTGGGAAACTAGCTGGACAAATGGTTTGACTGTTTGTAACACTTTAGAAGTACATGACTTCATAATGAGGTGTTTTGTTTGGAGACCAGAGTTGAGCAAACTTTACATTGTCATTATGCTTGCAAAACTGCCATTTTCCTTTCCAAGGATGTAAATGTGCACATGTATTATAGTACATGTATAGTTATGATAATATGGAAACATGTAGTTTGGTAACACAAAATGCATATTTCCTTGGCAATTGCCTCCTATAACCATTTCAAAACTACTCCATGTAACCAAAGAAAAAGTATGCAGTATATGATAAGAATAGTGCTCACATAAACATGTGTACAAGGTAGTACAAACGCATAAGCACTATCTGCAGGTTGTAATTTATTTCAACACTTTTCTGCTGATACATTACAGTGTAGTGTCATTTTATTGAGCTTGGTCAAGAACTCTTGTAAAATCTGTAAAAATATTATGTGGGTTTTCTTTACCAAAGTCCCATAAATCCATCATGCATATACCAGCTCACTTTCAAAAGTGGAAGTGCCTGGAAATATTATCTAGGCCACAACCTTTGATGCTGTACATGAATCTGAAACCATGGTCCATGCTGAAACACACACACTTCCCTGAATCACTGGATTGTTGATACATACTACATGTGAAACTGAAATGCAAAATTAATATCAGCTTGTTTTGTTATCCGTAGACATTGTGTAAACAAACTTCTCATGAAAATCTTTAAAGAATTGAGGTGTGCAATGTAACAACTGTTGAGACTTGTACCTTGACCTTGCCTGGGTAATCAATTAATTTGTAATGTTTACCTTTAATACATATAAGCAAGCATGATACATATCTACAGTATGAAAGAGCAGTGATAATAATAATGATGATGATGATGATAATGACCATTAATAGTAATAATAATAATAATAATAATAATAATAATAATAATAATAATAATAATAATAATAATAATAATAATAATAATAAATTATAATAATAAATAAATAAATAATAATTAATTAATAATAATAATAAAAATAATAATACTAATAATAAGTTCTCTTCCTGCGTTCTCTAACCTTTTTCTCTTCTCGCTCAAGCTTTTTTTTTTTTTTTTTTTGCCTTTTTGGGGGGGTGACTGCCCCCATTGCCCCCTGGCTATGCAGATAATGCCCTTCCCTACATGTACACTGTATCCAAAATGACTCTACAGCTCTTATCTGTTGGAGCATCAAGTTGGTGATGTTTTAAAGCTTAAAATGAAGTATTAGGAAATTCAATTTTTGCATCATGAATGTATCATGTGTCATCATCTCTGAAGACCTTACAACCTTTTACCAACATTAAAAACCCATTCTGGTTCCTGTAATTGATTTCAGTAGCTTAGTGGATGTAGATTGATGGATTTCGGACAACCTATTTCCGTTAGGCTGGTCCATGCACTCTGATATTTGATTGGGTATCCGCCCGAACCCTATGCAGCATGTGGTAACTGTAGAGAAACTCACCATATGCTAACTTTAATCCAATTTTTAATGGAGAATAGGGTGGCTAGCATTTAGGTCAGAATTAACAATCTTGCATCCTTGTTGAAGTTTGCAGCTGTCATATTGCCTAATGGATAAGGCAATGTGTCCTTTTGAAATTCGCCAGTGTAATTCCTCCAGGATAAATCAAGACCCTAAAGTACAGATATACATGATGTCACCAAGACCAATCACCAAACAGAAACAGGTTTAACATGTATAAAGAAGTCATTAGTCATTCCCAAACTTTATTATATGAAATGTTCAGGTAGCTGACATTCAGACTTGGCTCAGAAATTGATGTCAAATGGTGTTCTTGCAAGATACATTTTCTACATACATGTATATTTGCTTTTATTTGGAATTGCATTTCAATCTTCGATATTCTATTTTTGTAGTAAAAGAAGTTGCATAGTAATCTTTTTTTTTTTTTTAATAAAGTGCAAAACCACAAGCCTTTGGGATATGGAACTGTCAAGTTTGTAAATATATTGTCTTTTGTGATTTCAACCTCAACTCATAAGGTAGCAGTCAAATAAATCCTTAGAGGACTAGATGAAGATGATTTTTAGTTATGACTGATATAGCATGAAGAAATTGCTGGACGAGAGATGAATAAATTCACTGAATTGCCAGAGGTAGAACTGAACTCAACTGATGGTGAAGGCTAGACATGTACATGTAGTTAAATATAAGACACAAGTACAGCACCACATGTGAAGAGAGACAAAGAAATCAAATAGCAACGTATCACTCAGGAATCATTACCATTCCCTTTCCTTCTCAAACCCAACACTCTAAAGTCCAGTGACTCAGAGCTGATTTAGTTAGACAGTGTTAGCCAAAAGGATTATCATTATCTGTCTGAAAGACGCTCAGACCTCTGAAAGACACTCAGACCTCTGAGCATTCTAACTGTCTTGAGACCATTGGCATATCAAGTGCTTATCTGTTAGTGTCATTTCTGTTGATTCTTGATCCTTGTTAAGAAATCCTCTTAGAGTCCTGTTCAGATGATAGGGATGACAAGATTACCACACTTAAGTGAGTGGTATTGTATCCAGTACAGACCTTGGTCTAACAAGACAAAGATACATATCTACGTTGTGTGTTTTAATGTTTGTGTCTGTGCCATAGAGATCTACAGTACATGTGAGCAGAGAATCATCCTTCAGCAAATTTCTTTTCAATACTAAAACTTGTCAGTAATAAAAGTCATATTATTCTGATTTGGGGGGCAGGGCTTGCCACTGACAGCATCTGGGATACACGGGTACCCTAAAATATAGTTTCAGATCAGACAGACCTCCACAATTCTAAAAGTATAATACAGGGCTGTAGCCTAGATGTATTCAATACAGACCTTAAAATCTCAAAAATAGTATTGAGCCCTTGCTAAGATCTGAACTTCTCAGACTTGAAGAATAAATGCATGTAACTGGTTTTCATCCTTGTGGCTGTTTCTTTTGGACCATACAAAAGTATACGAGGTCAGGTAAAGTTTGTGTTTACACACTTCAAATAGTCTGCAAACACGTTTCATGTACAGAATTGTGTTCACACCCCCTGACAAGATTGTGTAGCTGAATAGCAGGGTCTTGTGCATGTAAAGAATATAAAATACAGACCTGCCTGCTCTTGTCAAGATCGGAAAGCCACAAGATAAATCATCAAGATATTTTTCCCATTAATAATAATTAATTGATACTGTACAGCAGTGAAGAATATTACTGCAGTGAATCCTGAAACAAAAAAAGAAAGTAGACAAAAGTCCCAGTAGAAAACTGTAGTCTTGATGAATGGTGACTCCCCCAGACTGGCAAGAGAAAATGTTGGGTTCTTCAGACTCATCCAAACCAATTTGAGAAAGAATTGGGGTAGGCCTGGGGTGGAAAGTCCTGATGAAATTCCTTGTTGATTATTTGAAGTATGAAAAATATATTTTTCCATTGAATTTGGTACTGTACATTGTCTTATTCCCATGATCATTCTTGCAGATGGTTGTAGTGCCCAAGCTATCAACCATATTCCATTAAAGTGCTGTAGCCCGAAGCTACTTCTGCCTCCATAATACAATTTTTTTTAAAAACCCAAACAAACAAGATCATTAAAAGATCAATCTGTAGTGCAAGCATTATTTATCATCAGAAATTTTCTGTTTAATGACAAGTGTTGCCTTAATGGGGGTATTAAGAGCGATTTATTCACAAAATGAAGAATTTGAACAATGCTGTAATATGCCATTGATGTAAGAACTAAGAATAGTTTGTGTATATTTATGTGATACAGTGATGCACAAATCGCTTTAATGTCAGAAGCAAAGTCTCACAGCTGTCCACATGTCAGGAGTCAACAGTACATTGATATCTGTGTGAATTGACAGTATTAAAACCAGGCATATAATACACGAAGTAACAGTTTAGGCAGAGCATGGTAATTTGACACGCATTGATACCTCAAGTAATCCATAAAGTGCATTTTAACTTCTGAGATGCATTCACAGACAGATTCTCATGAAAAAAATCGTCAACCGTGACTGAAGAAGATTTTATCTCCTCTTAAGAGTCATAAGATCTAATTCAATCCAAGTAACTAATTTGCTCAGCCCCCCCATCTACAGTGTAGTTCCTTAGATTAATGCCTCTTTCTATTCATGCTGTACTAATAACAAGCCATGCAACCAGATTGAAGCATGATGCTTTTGAATAATATATATTCGTACCTTACATGTACACGTAGATGGTCTTATTAGTACTTGTTAATTTTTTATTTGAATGTCCTCCTGAAATTAATCAATTTTAGGGACTTTAGGATGAACTTCTTCCTATATTTTCTGGGTAGCCATTTTCTATATACATGTATATTAGGTCGAAGACGTGTAGGTAACAATGAAAAAAATACAAGTAAGAAGGACTCCGTACACATTTCTTCAGAATTACTAAAAGAACCGAAAAGACAAACTTCATGGTAATTTGTTTCACTCTCAGAAAGCAGCAACTAAAAATGGAAACCCATACTTCAGTTAAAAAGTATATGTACACTCAAGTTGTTTTTTTTTCCTGAAGAGCCAGTGTGTTTACAATGTTATGACTTTTCAAATACTGGGTATTTGTAATTGAAAATGTGGCACCTTTGCAGATTGTGGCTTTAAGCTTGTTGGTGTACATGTGTTGATTTTGATTTTGAGATCATAGCATGTGTTGTAGTACAGCAGTTACATGTACAATCAGTTGATGAATGATTTCCTGTCTGGTTGTGATTGTACATCTATATCTAGGATTATAAAAAAAAAACTCAGGGGCACTAAGAGCACAGTTTTATGAATTTGTGTACACCTGTACATGTACTTGGCATGGTGTGTAACAGTAGTGCAATACTCAACAATGCCAATAAATTGAAGCTGCTAAAAGCAAATCTGACCTGACCAAACCCTTTTCACATTTAGGGGTTGAAGTGTGCTAAATCCAGAAAAATGTGCCTGCTTTCCCAAGTCCGGACTTAATACCCTTTAGGCAGTGAATATGAAAATGGTACAAGAAAATTGAAGGAACTACTTTTGAGATGAAGTACTATAGTACGCTCGACAACAGGTCATGTGCGACGTGAATTTCACATCCCGGGTCCTGAACTTCGCATCCCAGGACATGAAATTCATGACCCGTGGCGCGAAATTCACGACCTGCGATGCGAAATTCATGACCCGTGGCTCGAACTTTGCAACCCAGTCGTGAAATTCACGACCTGCGGCGCGAAATTCGGGACTTGGGATGCGAAATTCACACATGACCTGTTATCGAGCGTACTTCAGGGCCACCATAAATGAGGAATAAAACTGCCAACATGTGACTTGACATATACAGCCTGTTGGCAGAAGTGTTTTGTTGTATAATTTTTTCCACTGACAGCAGCTCTTGCAAAAGTTTCAAGGCAAATCCCACTTAGCCTCCACTTATTCACTACATGTGAAAAAAGAAATCTGTGAAAACTATTAATCCTGTCTGTCTCTGTTAATCTTTCATATTCCCTTGTACATAAATCCTTCATGGATGTTCTACAAATAACCACACTTTTCTTCTCTTCCTCTTAGTTCTGTAATATACAATAAGCCTTTTTGGTATTAAAAACCTTACATTCATCCAGTGTATGTTTTCTCTGTTATCCATGTGTGGTTCTGGAGTTTTCTCTAAACAAAGTTGAAAAAGGGAAAAAGGTTTTTCTCTTTTTTGCAGCCGACACCACTTTCTCACTTGCAAAGTGAGGGCACTCTTGGCAGGATTGCCTTTCAAATTACCTCTTTTCTATGAATGAATATATACAGTAAGCTGCACCTGAAGGTGTATGCCAAGTCGTTGTATTATTTATACTCTAGGAAGAGATATCTGAGAGAGGTACCTTTCCAAGAGCACTTTGATATGAAGTGTAGAATATGTGTGAAACAAACAAATCATCAAATACTTTCCTTTTGTGATCCTATTCACACTGGAAAGCAAGATGCTTATATCTAAAGAAAAGAAACTGTGAAATGTGCCAAGTATGAATAAAAGTAATGTAATATATTGTATAGTGCATAATGCAAGAGTGTGAAGTGGGAGGCTAAACAAAGTGTCCCACTGGATATTATTTTGGGGTTGCTCTGAATGTGCTCGAAACAAAGCAAGGATTATCACACCCCTGCATCCTGTCTCACACCATGAGGTTTCCAAAGAAACTGTTTAATTCAAAATGAATGCTTCATACCCACTGTAATTACTACTGGGTTGTTTGTATCATCAGTGGTATTATTTTCTGGTGTAAATGGGGTCAAAACAAAGCAAGGATTATTACTCCTCTGCATCCTGTCCCACACCATGAAGTTAAAGAAGCTCTGCTTCAGTCAAAGTAAATGCTTCGTACCTCTTCTGATCAGTGAAGCATATCCAGTTTCAAATTTTTTTGCCTGTAAACTACCAGATGATTATTCTTATGCTGACTGCTTGACCATTGAATTCTGAGTATTTAGGGAGTGGAATGGGGAAGGCAAAATCAGAAAGATGTCAGGTACTGTGGTGATGTGAGTAGAATCTAACAAACATCCAAATTAACAAAATTTATCATAAAGTTATATGAGAATGGTGTAGCCGTATGAAATGTAATCATTATATTGCTGGGCTGATCATCATACAATGAAAAATGAGAAAATGTCATGTAACAAAACATTGCATAATGAAACAGAGGTTTTAGCATCATTTCAAAGGAAAACCAAAACTTATGTCATTTGGCCTGCTCCAAACTGATTTTTGTATACAATTATTTTTATATGATCCTCTTTCCTTTTTGTGTACATTCCTGATTCTTTTTACACTACTGATTTGTACAATTTTTTTTTTTTATATATAAATTCCCTGTCTGAACAGGCTTTAAATACATGTAGATCCCCAAATCAAACTAGGGAATTTTCTCCAAGATCAAGGTATATTTGCTGCAGGGTTGGGATAAAGTACTTTAACAGGGGGCATTGGCCACGAGTATAGAAACTAGTCAACCTCACCGCTTCTCTTCAGAGCATGGCTTTAACCTGAGAATCTAAAGCCTGCCTGTCAGCAATTGCAGTATTTCATAAAATGTGCAGGAACTCGTATGTGTCTTGGGAGTGTGAATGAAAATGATTATTGAGGATTTCTCTCACTCTGGATCTGAAAATGTTTTGTATTGACTGTGAACTAGGATGATAAATTTTTGTCTGAAAGTTGGTTAGGGCTAAAAATCACAACTGTTCTGTTCAGAGATATCATGTTCTACAAAATTTTTCTGAGTCATTGACAAACAAGGATAACAGTGCATGGCTTCCTTTCCATCAACAGAATGTATTTGGGAGGTCCTTAGGGGACAAGTACATGTAGCCCCCATTCTCTCTCTATTTTTTATTTCCTGCTGTAAGATATGTGTAATATTTATATTTTCTTAATTGGATAAGTTTCATAACTACTGGAAAGGAAAGGTGAAAGCCCCATCTCTGAATTAATCTGCATTTTTAGCCTGGATCGCAGACGAATCTGAGATAATCATGTTAGGTACGTTGGTTGCGCCTTATACCGTAGTTGCCAATTTAATGACAGCCAGAGGATAATAATTGATAGGAGCACAATCTTACGGACTGAGTTAATGAGATTTTCTTTTGCACCATTCACATTACTCTTCTCTTAAATTACAAGACTGGTTTGACTTTAGTGTGAACAGGGTTTTTTATTACACATTTTTATCACTTTCTCTTAAAAATGTAAAATTGTTTTTTTTAAGTAACTGAAAAACAAGTTTCTAACTTTAAGATTATATTCCTACTCTGTCCTGGTGTTTGCATTTTTTTCAATTTTAGTGAATTATTGTTCATTCAGAAATCCCTCTTCATTCCTCATTTACATGCCATTCACTTTAATATTTCTAAGTTAAATGGTCACAAATGCATGTATGCACTATAATAAAGGCCTGAAATTTAGACCTGAGATTTAGACCTTAATTCAGTAGAACTAAAGAATTGATTTGGTTGATCGAATTGACACATTTTGCTTCCCAAAACTTGCGCATGGCAGACAATTCATCTGTGAGTAGTTTGACATACCCATTGAAGTTGTTTCAAAATGTTTGATTTTGAAAAGCACTGAAATGATTCTCGATTAACTTGGAAAGATGAAATATTCATGCAAAAGGAATTGAATGATTTTAGATTTTTCATCTAATGTTATGTCTTAAATCCAGACAAATAATGGTAAGAAATATTTGTTTGCACCATTTCTTCCATGAGCAGAAAGAGCTTAGGATCTGAATGTTCCTATTTATGATGCTGAAATCAAGTGGTTCAGCTTTATAATGGTAAAATCTCTTAATCTTGAGGCATATTTTGTGAGGGAAGGACAAGATACATTGATCCATTTAACCAACTGGGGCATGTTAATGAAGCCATTTGTATTGTAATTATGGGTCGTTTCCTTCTCTCTCTAAACCTTGTTAAATCAACCTTTAAAGAGGATACTGTTCTTTCTTATTTAATCACCCCCTAATTTCTGAGGTATTTCAAGAGCAGAGTGTCAAGCTTGAAGACAGTGGAGCATGACAGTTTGTCTTGACAAGTTTGTATTCAGTGAAGTAAACTTCCCTTTTCCTCCCATTATTGGTCATCTTGTGGTAACATATATATTTGATACTTTTTGATAAATCATTACTCAAGAGTTACAACTTCAATACTCTGATATGAAATCTGAAAATGTGATCATGTTCAAAACTTTTTTTTCTCTACTTCAAGTGTGCAGTTCAGTGGACTGCCTCTGAGGTTCCTGTGGTTTTTCAGCTGTGGTTAGTGCCAAGTTCTCCTTCAAAATGATTTGAGAGCTTAGATAAGAATGAAAAATTGTGGCTTGTAGTAAGTTCCTAGGGATCATCCAATAGGAAGCCTCAAGATGATTGAAGCTTGGAGCAAGTGCCATGTACATGTAGATACATGTATATGCACAAAAGTGTAAACTTTGAAATGTTGGCATAGCCCTTACTCATTAATGAGCTTGGAGATCAATGGTCATAATTTATTGTAGGGCTCACCTAAAAGATTGAGAATACCTGTTTGAGGCCTTAACATGTTTGTTTGTTTGTTTGGGGTTTTTTTGGCTGATGTTGTTGGTCTTTTCTCTTTTTTTGGGGGGGGGGGGAGGGGGGTCATTGAACTTCTGTGTCATCAGTATGCCACAAAATGGACTACATGTACATGTATTTTCCTGTAAATACTTGTAAAAAAAAAAAAAAAAATTTTAGCATGATTTCAAGTGAAAGAATTTCTGTGCATTTAGCATTTTACATTGTTTGGCAAAATTCCTTTCACTCCCTATTTGATATACATATACATGTACATGTACTGTACATGTATACATGTAAATGTGTCGGCCTATATATTAATGTATGTAATCTCAATGATATTATTTCAAAATATTGAAAGGATGAGGCTCTTCTTTGAAAGTTAAATGAAAACCTGTCCAATTTTGGTGGTAGGTTAGTTTTTGTTTTGTAGTTTGTTTGTTTGTTGGTTGGTTGGTTTGTTTGTTTTAATTCTTTGTTAGTTTGCTATTATTTTGTCCAGGATACTTATATTGCATTGACAAAGAACAAGCCACGGCACTGCAAGGCATCAACATTTTATGGATTCTTTATGTTTGCATTGATTGATTGCAACAGAGCAAGATGGGTCCCTAGGTAGTTGTAAGGAACAGTGTGGAAAATGGATAGATCTTGTTTTTATGTACTACCATTATCCAAGTATGAGCCATTTAATGTTTGAGCTGAAATGATTTAGATCTACTGCACACTTCTTATTCCCCTATGATCCAAAGAAATGATAAAAACTTTTTGTGTCACTTCCAAAAATTTAATTTTTTGAGAGTTGGAAGCCAATCATGAAGACACATTTATTTTACCTTTTCTGTGGATTCTCGAAATAACCACAAGATATTTTCCATGTCATCTTTAATCTCTTTAAAAATTCTAAATTATGCGCAGCCTGTAGATGTAGCAACTTGTAGATGTAATCATGCACATGTATCCCTGCATTATGGAAGCCGTGGTGCATAGATGCTGGTTAGAATAGGAATAAATACTATTGAAAATGTTGAATTGCCATCTAATGTTTCATTCTCATCAATTGGTGGTGCTAGATTAGATTTCTAATAACATTTGAATGGAGGGGAGGGAGGGGGAGGGGTTGTCAGCATTTGTATAGCAGATGTCATGTTTGCACATTTATTTGAAATGCTTTTCCAAGCGGATGTTGAAACATCCGCATGAAACTTAATCCACAATCATCTACAAACTTTTTTTTCTTGAAGTTAAAAGGAAAGTCATCAGTAAACCTGGCTTGTTGCCCATAACGCTTCACTATTCTGGCTTTAGTTCTTATTAAATATTCAAATACGGCCTACCTTTCATTATTCATGTTTGCTTTCAAATAGAATTGGGATGCCTACAGGGGCTTACAGGTAAACTCACAATTAGAACAGGAGCGATTGATGGCAAGATCAGAGTGTTTTTATTGGAGTCTCCCTCATTTGTGGCTCTCGTTCCTTACTCCCTTTTTGCCATGATGGCTTGGGGGTAGAGCATGGATGAATGAAGCATAATGCACGTGATGTGATGGTGCCTCTATCTTCTCAGTCACATCTTAAATTACATTTCAACATGGCTTTTATTTGTGCAGACTTATTGAGGTTTGAACTAGTTCTGATTTCTTACTCTTTCTTTCTCAACTTGCTGTTTTTTTAAATAAAAGTATATCAGCCATTAGCACCAGTATGTCTTTAAGTTTCGCTTTTTTTTTCTTTAAATCTTTGTTGATCAAATAAATCACAAATCGTACAAATCAGACAAATAAAAATCACTTTTTTCCCTTATGGAATTTGATATGAGACTCCCAATTGCAATAACACCAGTAGTGAGGTTTGTGCTGTCCAAATTTGTTATGTTGGAGCCTAGAAGGGGGGAATTGGAGGGGGGGGGGGGGGGGGAGGGGAGGCAGAGAGGGGGTGTATATTTTATGTCCATGGCATGCAGCCATGTGTAGTGTGTTATGATGATTATGACTCGTGATTGTGTGATTAGTAGTTTTAGTTTCAAATTTATTATTAACCATGTTATGTAATATCATGATATGTAATATAATAATTAAATGAATATGTTACAGTTACAACATAAACAGGCAGTTGGAACTTCCAAATGGATTTTTATTTTTTAAAAATGATACACTGTACATGTATGGGTATCTAAATACTTGTAGGCCAGTTTTTGCATAAAACATGTCTAAAATGTTGTTTCGTTTGATTATTATACAATATGAGTATACTTTGTAACCATGCATGCTTTATATCACGTCATTGGTTGAGAAAGAAAGGAGCCTTAACTCATCTGTTTTGATACAGAGATAAGCGCCTCCTCTTTCTCAACCAGTTATGTAATAATGTATATATACTTATACATCATAAAGATACTCTCTACTTCATACATGGTAAGATGAAATAGTTAAAAAGATTTATGGAAAGTCACTTCATATCAGTGGCATTTCTTTCTGGCATAACCAAAATTCAATCTGGTCCTTTCTGGACAAACAGATCGTTTAGAATGCAATAAGCAATGAGGATGCTTCAATGATTTGTCTGGTGTTTCGATGATTGGCTTGGAATCAAATGAATGGACTTTGAACAGGGAAATGGTCCATATTTTTCATAACAGCAATCTCATGGTCATATGAATAAAAAGCCAACCTGAGGTCCATTTTGCCTTTTTGGTCTCTGTAAACGGGAGGTCATGTATGCAAAACTAAAAGAATGACAGAATGAACTTGTTGCTCTGTGATTTCTTATTAACCGGTCATGTGGCTTAGATTTTTTACTCTAGATATTCTTGTACAAAAAATTATAGATCATTCTTATGTATTCCTACCATTTAGTGACCTACAAACTTTATTGCAGTTTCTTTACATCTTGTGTTCCTGTAATGATTTTTGTCATGGGGGGGGGGGGGGGGGGAGGCACATTACTGTCCAACTATTTCTGAAACCCTTTGTAGTCATACTGTTTTGGGTTTTTTTTTTCTTCAAATTTTTGTGATTGCAAGTTTAGGTACGGAAGCTTGTTTCATAGTCCAGAAAAGGAAAGAAAATGAAATTTTAGGGCAAATATCAATTTGTTGCATTGTTCTTTTTTATTTTACTTAAAATCCTTCATAGTATGCAGGACAAGCCAAGACGGCAAGCTTGCAAATGTATTTTAATGGAAAAGGTGTTATTTGTTGGTATTTGCAAATATTCTGGCCCTAAATGTCACCTCGTTGTTATTACACTAATGCTATGAGGGAAATTCCCAGCTCTGACCATATGGGAACATGTAGGATTTTATAGTGGTCAATTGAGTAATTTGCAGGGTAACATGTATGAAGCTACAAAAGTGATTACTTGCACACTCTAACATTTCAAAACTACTCCACCTGCACAGATACAAATCTTCATTATCTTCATATTGTTACACAAGTACATGTATGCCTAAAGTGTTTTCTGGGAAATTCCCCATTACAATCTCATGAGAACGTGAAAGATTTGAAGTAGTTGATTAAGTGCTTTAGCACCGAAAGCTAAAGAAATGATAAATTTTGCACTCTTTAACATTAAAAAAATATTCCATGTACATAGGAATATAAATTTTAATGTAATGCTCTACATGTACAATGTAGAGACAGGTCTATAACAGTGACCAGGGAATTCTGTGTACTATGACCATTTGGTTTTTGATAGTGGTTCATTAAGTGATTTTAGACCTATAAGTGATAACTTGTGCAGTCTAAAATGTCAAAATATTCCGCCTACATTAATAAGAATTCTCAATTATCTCTATAACATTGCACAGGTACACCTACACAGTAACCCAGGTAATTCCCTGCTGTGACCACATCAGACCATGTAAGATTTTAAAGTGGTTTATCAAGTCCTTTTCATACCTAAAGCTGCAGAAGTGATAACTACTGCCCTGTGCTAAACATTTCAAAATATTCCACCTACATAGAAATAGCATAAATCTTATTTAATGCTCTACATGTACATGTAGATTGTAGATCTTTGGGATTTAAAGTGGTTGATTAAATCTCTTTTCACACCTAAAACTATATGACTAGTGCGATCTTTGACATTCAAAATATTCTTTCGACATTAAAAAAAAAAAAATCAGTTACATGTATCTCAAGAACATTACACAGTAAGCCTACAAAGTAACCACAAAAATTCTCAGAAGTGACAACATGGGGCTGTATAGGATTTGATAGCCTCTGACCAAGTCCTTTTTGCATTACATATCAAGCACGAGGAATGAAAGCTGTGACACTTTTCGACATTTCAAAATATTCCACCTATACAATAAATCTAGAAACATCCAGGCCTAAAAAGTGACCAGAAAAATTCTGTTATGATCACAAGGGACCATGCAAAATTTTGTATGTATAGCATTTGATTGAGACTCTTTTAGATCTGAAGCTGCTAAGATTGAGCCACTGCATCGTTATTGTGTGCATTTGTGGCTGTGTGGACTCACAGACATGTAAATCGGATCTTGACAGATTTTTTGTCTTCCAATTTGGCTCAAGAAGGAGACAGACCACTGAATCCTCCGAAGCAGAGAAGATGGACTTTTTAAGTATTCCTGCCTTCTTGTGTTACAATGTGTATGAAGAAATGGGGTGAGAAGATAAAAAGCATACTTCCGGGATGGGGTCAGATATCATTGGAGCGCCAAGAGGACTGCTGAAAGGGGTTTGCCTGAAATTGCACTCTCTTTGAATCTCAATTTCGTCATGGTTAATTCACAAGATATTGAGTGACTAGAGCCTGAACCAACATTCATGTATTCTTTTCAGAGCCACATTTATGTCAACCTCTTTCACACTTGTGAAATAAGAGCACTCTGAAAATACTCGATCCCATTCCATTTTCATGGGCACAACCAAAGAGTATTAAGTCTGTACTTACTCCGGACCTACAGCCACCGACTCAATTTGCACCTAAAACCATGTGTTACCTTTCATATTTACAACAGCTCTAGTGTATAATACTGATAAGAGCATTTGTTTCCACGGTTGTGTGCATGGCATGCTTTAATATTCCCCTGTTTTCTGTTTTCTTGATCTTTTGCCTACTGCCTTTTTGTAAAACATGAAGCCAGCCCATGTACAGTATTTTTCAATTTGCATTGAGTTATGTGCATAGCATTCATGTTACGAGGAATCCACTTCTGATTGGGACTAAGTCCGGACTTAACCCACTTCTTGAAGTGGGTCGAGAAGTTCGCACTAAGCGGATTGAGTGATACTGACATTGATACCAACAGCGTTCATATAAGCTGTAGAAGAGGACTGAGTTTGGACTCTGTCCAAACTTACTTGTCTTAAAAAAAAACACTTTTGCAGCAAAAATGTATGATTTTGAAAACAATAATGAACCAGAAAGTGTATGTGTCCTCCAGCAGTAGCTTCAGTTTATAATTTCATTAGTGATCAGCATGCACATAGTCATAGTGAAACCAGAAACTACCAGTAAGTTGATTTTAAAATCAATTTGATTTCAAAAACATATCTGAATTTGGCACTTTTAAATTCACTATTTGATTTAAAAAGTGAATGAAAATGCTGTGAGAAAAGACTGAAAGCTTACTCTTTCTTGTTTGATTTAGGATGTATGATATAAGATGGACTATTGAAATATTGAATCAGGTGATGACTTGTAGGGGGGGGGGGAAAAAGAGGAAAAGAAGTCAAGAAAAATTAGGTAGAAACAAGAAGAATGGTGTATCTTAGTATTAAATCTGGTGTTGAAAGATAGCTGAGTGTGATTTCAACGAAATGTGTGATTACTGCCTAGAGAAAGCTGGAAGCCTTGGCTTAAGCCTTAACCAGAACATATAAATGGTTTCTGCTACCTAGAATCAAGTATAGGTTTCTGATGTCACTTTCCACTTGGAAACAGATTTACTCTCGTAAAGAAAAGTGGGAGCGCCTCATGAAATCTGGAACAGAGAATTAGTAATCTAGTCCAGGGAGTGCATGGATTATACATTAAAAGTAACATTACATCCCTGCCCTGCATTGTATCGTAAACAAATCTCTCATATTTTGAGTGGGAGAGAAGTTTTGTGATATCACATACAAATTTTATCTTAAGTACTGAAAATGGTTGGATAACTGCATTGTAAATTGTCTGTTCGGAGTAAGAAGTGCATGAGAGTGGTTTCATTTTCATTTTTCTAGCTACATGTATCTTAGATGACAAAGTCATGATCAAACTGTGTTTTGGGGGGTTTTTTTTTAAACGTATCTTTTTTCCTTCTGAAGGATTTTAATCAGGATTATGGTTAGACTATCCTTTTAGGAACTTTCATATCCTTATCTTGCTGAGGAATGGGAGATTTTAGATGAAAGCTGTTTGGAATTGTGAAATATTACGCGAAGTCTGGCTGCTCGTTTAATGTTTTCAATAAAGACTTTCATATGTGGAAAGAAATGTTTGCATTTCTGGTAAAGAATGAGTGCAAGGATTACAACCCTTTAGGGGGCTTTGGCATCATGGGGGAGGGGGGATAGAAGTCTTTTTATTCAGAAACTGGGGAGAGGTGAGAAGTTGTCCTATTGTCTTCTTTCTCCTTCTCTTTCTATTCCCTTCTTCCTACTTTTATCCTTTTATTTTGTTTTATTCTTTCGTCTTTATTTCAGTTGTGGGGGGGGGGGGGGAGGGATATGACCATTGTGCCCCCTTGTAGTTAAAGTGTGTCACTGCAGAGGGTATTCATGTAAATGTATGAGAATAGCAGGTAACTGTTATTTCATGAAATACCACTTGACTAAAATGTGTTTGTATCCCACTGCTGCCACCATTTTCAAAATTAACAACAATTGGCATCTTGCTTGATAAAATATCAGCTAGTGTAGGTGATTTCCCAAATGTAGTTCATTCATTATTGTTAAACCAAAGTTTGGTTTAAATATAAGTCCAAAGTTATGTAACTACTGTGATGTGGACTACAGTAGTCTGTGTCCGCATTGCAATAGTTTGCTGCCTCAATGCTTTGTCATTTGAAATGCATAACAGAGTGTCTAAACAGTAAGACTACCATATTCCCTGTGCTATACCTGCTCCTGACACAGCCAGAAACTGGCAGAGTAAGACAACTCAAAAGGATTTTACTTGGAAATTTTGCTTGATTTTTAAAATAAAGTCTTTGTCTACAGATTAGCACACACATGACCTTGGGTAAGGATCACCTGCAGCTTAAAAATTTGGCTTAAACCTAGAAGCAAACTATAAAGTTACAGAACCACAAGTACACCCGCATACTCTGAAACTACAAGATAACATTAAAGTTTCAAAATCACAAGTTGGACTGTTGTGTGAACCTAACTGCTAGAAATTTTGCTCTGAATAAAAGTTTTTGATGTACTTAACAGCACTCATGTTAAAGCAAACACATGTTAACCTGTTCTCATGTGTGATGGTAGAAATGGTCTTTTCCTATTTCAAGGTGAACCAAACTGATTAAATTGATTAAAAAAATTGAATCAATCAGTTCCAACTCTAGCATACAGCATTACTTCCCTCAATATTATTAAAGCTGCAGGAACTTGAAGAAAACAAACCGCTTTTATCAATGCACCCATGTGATTTTATGGACATCGCTTCATTAGACACCCATGATTTGGATGTAATGGAATGCACTGGAGTGAATCCAAGTGAAAAATAATCTGAACAAAACATGCTGATTAAATAAAGTTATTTAATGCTATTTTACAGTGGGAATCGTGCAAATCTGGTTTGATTCAAGTTGGCAATAACAAGATGATTAATGGAAAAATAAATATGAACACTCATGAAAGTTAATGAAAATGGAGATTCTGCTAGGATTTCTACAAATCAATTCTGGATGATCTGGACTGGTTTATATCCTCTAAAATTTTAAATCTTGAATTGTGCCTTTCATGTTTCTCATATCCTTGCATAAGATCTCCATTGGTCTGAATTAAAAGTTGTGTTAATGATCAAAGTCAAAAATATGAAGAATATTAGTTCAGTTGTCTTATTCTGTTACCTGCATGTACTACCAGGACACCTTTTCCCTGGCTACACCTATAACATTGGTTTTGTAGCTTTTCCAAACTGTGACATACGGTGTACATTCACCCACAAACATGCCTTCAAGGGAAAGTCCACCCCAGAAGTTTTACTGTTTCAATAAAAGGAGATGAATTTGAACAGCATTTTAAAAAAGAAATGAGCAAAATCGGTCAAAGAGTAAGAAAATTACACCCATTTGCATTTTCTGGTAAATTTCTCTCGGCTCTGCAAATTGGCAAACTGATGACATCATATGCGAGCAGCTCTCCATTCACTTTGTACATGAAATTTCACATTTTCTCAATTTTCTTGGAAGTTACACATTTTCTCACCCCACAGTCAAAGTATGTTATGTAAAAAGCAATTCTTCTGAACATACATTGACTATGGGGGATAGAAAATGTGTAACTTCCAAGAAAATTGAGAAAATGTGAAATTTCATGTACAAAGTGAATGGAGACCTGCTCGCATATGATGTCATCAGTGATGCCAATTTGGAGAGCCGAGAGTAATTTACTAGAAAATGTTAATGAGTGTAGTTTTCTTATTCTTTGACCGATTTTGCTCATTTCTTTTTTAAAATGCTGTTCAAATTTAACTCCTTTTATTGAAACAGTGAAACTTCTGGGGTGGACTTTGCCTTTCAGACACAGCCCTAACAAGCCCACCAATATGCCTACATGTACAGTGTATATTGCTGTGTCACGAAACAAAATTGTCTCTTTTTATACACTGTATTTTATGTATTCAAGCAGGAACAAGGATGGAGCATATATTTTTTAACTATTACTTTTGGTTGCAAAGATATTCATGATCACTTACTGGAAGTTAAATCTTTGGTATAAGATTTTGTATGATTAATACAAAGAGTGTTATAGCTCAGTGGCCATGAATGTTTTCTTTATTCTTTTTGATTGTCAACTGTACATCCCTTTAAAGATTAATTGTGCATCCATTTTTGTGAAGTAGCAGTCTCGTACAGGCATTCATATGATTAGAATCCCAGATTGTTTGTGTGTACCCCTTTAAGAATTGATCATACTACATCCCTCTGTGTCAAGTGGCAGTCTCTTAAAAGGGCAAAGCGTCTAATTAGAAACCCAGAGACAGAATACTCCCGTGCCTCATCAATTCATCGTTAAACAGCTTCACGGAGTCTGAAGAGATTCAATCAAAGAATTTATTGGCCCTCTGAGCAAAGGCATGCAAGTCAAATGGTTCTTCTTCCCTCAAATCATAATTCCCACTTTAGACATCAAAAATTTCGAAATCACTGTGCCCAAAGGAACGGTAGGTACGTGTGCCTTGCCCTCAAGAAGCCCATAAAAGGATGAGTGTGTGGAGTGCTTCCTTGCAGGCTTACACTTATATGTTGATTTTTCTCTGTTTTTAGCGGAAACTGCCAAGCCCGTCTTTATGCTTCATGAAGAAATACGTGTTTAATCATAAGATCCATTACGTTCTCATTCTAAATCACCAAATCTATGATTTTCTAGATCATCAAATCTGTAATGATGTTTGGAACATGGACAACTTAACTGCCAATTGATTGTCTCTTCCCTGTGAACATATTGACTTTTTATTGTAGTGGCATGGACCCTACTTCTCTTAGCATGTCTCTTGTATGGTGGCCCTGAAGTACGCTCGACAACAGGTCATGTGCGACGTGAATTTTCGCATCCCAGGACCTGAACTTTGCATCCCAAGTCGTGAAATTCCTGACCTGCGATGCGAAATTCATGACCTGCGATGCGAAATTCATGACCCGTGGTGCAAACTTTGCATCCCAAGTCATGAAATTCACGACCCTCGGTGCAAAATTCAGGACCCATGGCGGGAACTTTGCATCCCAGTCCTGAATTTCGCACCACGGGTCGTTAATTTCACGACTTGGGATGCAAAGCTTGCGCCACGGGTCATGAATTTCATGACCTCGGATGCGAAGTTCAGGACCTGGGATGCGAAATTCACGTCACACATGACCTGTTGTCAAGCATACTTCAGGGCCACCATACTCTTGTGATGGCAAGTATAAAACTAATACTGTTCAGTTCTTGATTTTTTTTTTTTGGGGGGGGGGAGATATAGAGTTAAAGGGTTCATCTGTATTGTGCCATAAATTATTATGAGTTGTATACCAACAGGACACGGATGTATGCACAAAGTCAGCATTGAAATTGGTCATTGTGTTCTTTCATTGAGTGACTTTGTGGCTGATACATGTCAATATGATTGAAAGGTAGTGATTTTGATATCTACTCCTGGAAAAGTTATAAATTAACATTGAAATATGGTCTTAAAGATTGAGAAGCCATGTTTTATGGATCTACTGGATAGAGTACTTCATCAAACTTTTGTACATTGTGAAGAATTTGGAGGGTCTTACAAATAGGAAATCATGTATGAGCCTTCGAAGTAACTTTGTCTGACTGTGCATTGTTAAGAAGTGGAAGAGAGTGGAGGAATCATTTTCCTTGACATTTGATTGTTGTATGAAGAAATTATATTGTGTGCTTTATTTCTGAGGGGGTTCAGATTATATAGTGTGCATATAGCCAAGAATTGATTATTACACATATTTAGTTGAACACTGTTATTAAAATGGACGCAACAATATGTTTCTCATCTGTTCCAAGTGATTGAGGAGAAATATTGACTTTATCTTTTCTTGCTTGAAATGAATGAATGTAGTTTAATAATCATTACTACAGCTACATGTACATGTAGGTTTAAGTGTAGCATCGTACATTGCTCAGCAGAATTGGAATGTACAGTTTTTTCCATTTCCTCTGATTTCCTCAATTACAAAAATGAAATTAACAGGGATTTGATTGTTTTCTTTGCATTTCAGCATACTATTTCCGGACTTTGCCTCGCGGGCTCAGCTTTTTCAGACTGGTATTTTCAGAAAGTGCACTAGCATTTTTATTGCACGTGCCATGCAGCTCCGCTGCAATAAGTCTTGTGTCTTGTTTATTTAGTCTGGGTTAAATGGTATTAATCTGCCTGGGGAGCGATCTGAGCCCCTCGTTGCCTGTTTAATTTCAAGTTCAGATCTAGTTTATATTATGATACGCATACATGTATTGAGCAAGTAATTTTATGTGTGCTGAATCAATCTGGGCGTGTTGCAATTGAAATATTTTATGGAATATTTTGCCTGCGTTTATGATTAAATGGAATTTAAATTGTTCCCCTAGAGAATCAAAATGGACATCATAAGCAAAGGAAAAAAAATTATAATTGTCTGCTCAAGAGCCAAGAAAGTGTTGTCTACTTTGAAATATTGCTGAAGAGCAAAAACCAGTATACCAAAGTTTCTTGAACCCAGGCTGTAGGAGTCCATTCAATTTTCACATGATTTAGGTAAGCTTGAAACCAAATACTCAGTTGAGGAGTAGAAATGAAAGATTTCTCATCATTAAAGGAATGAGAATATGAAATACTATCCAATAGAGCACCCAGATGAGCTGTAAAGACTCCAGAGATTCTTCCTGTGGGAGATGGCGGATTGCGTGCTCCCCAGCTCATGATCATGATAAGCTTATTAAATTAATCTGCACTTTAAAGTGATACAGTTTCAGACATTATCTCCGTGGATATTGGCTTCTCCTATTGAAGAACTGTACCACACTTGTGAACAGAATTCACCCCTATATTTCTTTCAAATCATAATTTATAATTTTTTGTTTCAAGATACCCTCAATACTCTTTAATGATTTTCTTTTAACTTATATCAACATTTCGTTATGACAGATTTTAAACTTGAAAGTTTATGCATATGTCTAAGATGAACTGCTAGCCAGGACTGCTAGATGCCTGCATCATTTTGCTACTTTCACACATGAGTATAAATGATTTCTCTAAACCCTGGAAGTATTTTATCTATTCACATATTTCAATTTAGTGTCTTATAAAAAGTGTTTTCACATCACTATTTTCTATTTTCCTGATATGATCGAAGTACAGAATTTTGATAAATAGACTGGATTCTTACTGGTACTTGTGTTTTTTTTAAGCTGCTAGGATTTGATTTATAGATGGCACTTCAAGCAATGCTTGTGAAAATTACAGAGGGCAGCACCACGACAAACCAGTCTAGTTGCAAATACGCAAACAAATGCTGAAGTATATTGTAGCTAAAAACTAGCTATCCCCTTCCACCAGACTTTTTGCATATCGCATATCGCACACACAAGAGGGAGCGAGCCTAACGAAAAAACTTCGCCGAGACTTGCAAAATGTCATGGAGCTGCCCTGTAGGATTTTCACAAGTATTGCGTGAAGCGCCATCTGCATGTGTAAATCAAGTCCAAGCAAATTTAATTCTTTATTTTTTTTACAAAAATAATATCAAGATGATAAAAGTGTGTGACTATCATGATTCCCTTTTTTTGATATTCTGTTGGAGATTGTAAAATTCATACATGCGACGGTCTGTCTCTTTCAATACAACATTCACCAAAAACAGAGATGGTTGTGAGCAGTTACTAGTATTAGGCAAGGTATTCTAGAATGATTCCCTGTAGATTGTGGATGTCTGATTTGTTTTTCTGCTGGGATAATTGATCGTTTGCACATGTTTGCAGCATGGCAATGAATAACATAAGACTCGAACATACTATCAATGCTACAACTTGTCTTCTCTGCTTCCAATGATGATGATTGTACAACAGTACTTCATGAGGCCAACTCTCACATGGTGACATGAAGCTGTCCTAATCATGCTAATCATGTTTTGTTTGTGAACATGGCATGCATCTGCCCTTGGCTTGGAATCTCTTCTGGGCACAAAGAAAGTCTGGGGAATCAATTTTCATCATCATGTCTGCTTGGAGGAGAATATGCCCCCATTCAGATAACTGGTACCTAAAATCATAATCGTATGGAAACCACATACCTATATGATACCATATGCCTCTATGATAAGTAATAAATTTCCTATGTATGGTTGTTTAACAAAATGTTAAAAAGTGAAAGGCATGTTCTAGCATCCTTGCAAACAAAAACTTTATAAAGAATCAGCATCCCTTTTAGTTTAGTGTAGTCTGAATATCATATTGTACAAAAACTGTGTAAATGGACAGGGCTTATCTCGAGTGCTTGCTGATATGACCTATCAGCTGTAATTATGTATCTCCAGCTCTGCCTATGGCTATGACATTATCTATTTTAAAACACATTTCAGCTGTCCTTCCCTAGTATCTTTATGTGATGTTTCATTAACATTTTTACATGTGTGAATGACCCTGTTGCTATGAGGATTCTATTTATAATGTTCCTTTATACAGACTGTGTATAACATAAATGTAGTCTGAACAGGCCTTTAGTACAAGAGTCCAGTAGTGTATACACTAATGCGTAGCTCTCCAAATCGCATTGCCATCTGTCATGGCCGGCTCATCATTACCAATTTATTAGCTGTGTTCATATTGGAACTGTTCTCAGACAGAGCAGTTAGTGAGATTTCAAAAGTGATTTTTAGAACTGTGCTCTTAACTTTTTTTTTTTCCTTTTCTTTTCAATTCAATTTCAATTCAGATTTATTCGTCCAAAATTCTCAAACATGGAAATTTGCCTTGGTCACACATTGTAAGGAAAAATAAAATATTTTAACAGGCCAAATACACATTTAAAAAGTTAATATACTGTACATGTAAAAAGTGGGGGCGCTGCTCAGTCATTCACAATTATATTCTTATATTGCACATTGAGGGGGAAAAAAGGAATATGATAAAACAAACATTAAGAAATGTTGTATTATGACATTAAGGAAGGAAAAACACACCAAGCCAACATTTGGGCTCATATGTTCCTCACTCCATTCAGTTGTACAACCTAATGGAGTATGGAATGTACAAGCCCAAATATCGGCTTGTCCGACATTTCAGTGAGCGCATTCTTCTTCCCGACCTCAATAACTCATACAAATAATTTGAATTGTGGTTGTCATTTGCAATAATTTCTTCAGCATTTTTGAAGCCAGGTTTCATCTATTTCCAATGCAGCAAACACTCATTTTTTATTTTTTAGTTTTTGCCCGTGAATAAATGGTATATGAGGCGGGAGAAAAAAAAAAAACACCGCCAAGGAAATAGGTGTGGACCAATCAAATTCTTATAAAGTTAATGTAAAATATGACACTACTAGTTTTTCTGCAGAAAATTTTTCAAAACTCTCTTTTATTTGAGGGTGAACTATTATCATAAGTGGCACGTTAAAAACAACTGCTGGGTTTTTTTTGTTGGGGGGGGGTTCCCACTAGAAATCTGAATGCATGAGCCTTCAGTGTGCAAATTTGGAGCTTGCATCATGTATTTCATAATGTGTAGTCTGCTGCATTCATATAAATCAGCCTGATATCAATCAACATAGCTTGGAGCTATACAATTTCCTAAGCCCCATAAGGCTTGATGATATCAGAATTTACTTCACTTTTAAGCAGCCTTTTTCTTTGGAGTTAGGGACTTCATCTTTCCATGACTTTGACCTTCATTTTTGTGAAATGACTTCAACTATAACTGCATGAAGTGGGCATATTTTTATTTACAAGTTCTTGAGCCAAGTCAATCTGAAATAAGAGACAGTCAACAAGTTTCTATCATCATCTCATTTTGATCCTAGGGTGATTTTAGACAATTGTTATGCTGCCACAGACATTGACGCAAAGCACTTTGATGTAACTGAGCTTTACTGAGGTTGTAACCATGCGATCAGTGAGGAAAGCTGTTCAGATGCCTTTGAACATGATCCCGAGACTCATTTTAAAGTAAATCTCTTCATGGATTGAATTCCAGCTCCAGTATCCAACTGAGTATTTCAATTTCAAGTTATGTTGATGATGTTCTCATTGTCGTTGTTGATGTAGTTTGAGTTTTTTCAGTGCTGTAGTTGAATTAGGTTTTTACAGACGTTTATCCATCTGAGGGCCTCATTGCATAAAACTTACAATTGATGGTAACTTTGCCATCAGTGGTAACTTTCATGGAAACCTTGAATTTAATTGGTTGTTGAGCAGTGTTACCATGGTACATGTAGTTACCATTGATGTCAGAGTTACCATTAATGGTAACTTTTATACAACAGGGCCCATGTGATTATTTATTTCTGGGACCAACTTTTAACATTGATCCCCATCCCAAAGACATGACTCAGTCAGACCCAAACCTAGGTCTGATCAGAGTCGGTTCATAGGCGAAGACAAAGAGCTGACTGCGGATGTTACCGCTAGACCAACTCCTGCTCCTCAAAAGGCTGAATACATTGTATGTACTGCACATATTCAGCCTTGCATGCTTTCAGCATGGATGTACTAGTGTGATATGTCTATGCTTTCAGGCAGAATTAGCCATTCTTTTTAGTGGAATGAGACATATGATATACCTGGTCTCACTGCCAAAGTGACTCAACTCCAAACTTATCAATTCTTGCCCATTGAGGATAATGTACATTTTTTATCGCTCTGGGGCATGTTTCTCGAAAAACGTCATAACAGTTCCTGGACAACCTACAGCGAACATGTGTTTCAATGGGAAGTCCACAAACTTTCACAACAGTTTTGAGAAACAGACATTCAGAGACAGAGACAGAGACAGGAGACAGAGAGAGACACACAGACAGACAGACAGACAGACACTCAGAGAGAGATAGAGAGGGGAGGGGAGAGAAAATAATTAGGGAGCAGACAGACAATGACAGATTGATTGAGAGACAGACAGACAATCAGACAAAAATATCCAACAGGTTGAGGCCATGGGATATGGAATGGTTAGACAAAAAAAAATATTTGCAGCTCATATTAAACTTGCATTTAACATGCCCTTGACCCTTTGCTTGTTGACAAATTGTTCCTTTCTGATTCCTTTCAAAATGAAAAAAAAAATGCAACAGGCAAGCAATTCTTTAACCCATTGAGCAGTGAGCACGATTTTATTTCAGTATAACACACATTTTCCATAAACCCAGGCCTGAGTTATCTTGGGCTTTTTAGTATTTACTGGGTTAAAGGTGTGATGTAATGGTGTCAGATCTGTCAGGCAGTTAAGCCATAGACCTTCATTTGCTCTCTTCGAGGTGTGATAGCAAGCTAGCTAGGAGTCACTCTGTCTAGATGCACAGGACTGGATGCCCTTTGTACCACTTTTAACAATCAAATCTGTTATTTTTAGCTAACTTTCAAAGGAAATATCCCATTTATATGATCATGATATTGGGTTGTGCAAATTCCAGATCGTAAAAGGTGAACAATAAGATCATGTGAGAAGGAAGAAACTCCCACTCCTTTGAAAGAAAAGAAAATAATCTAGTTTTTCCTGACGTTTGGTAGTAGATTCATTGTTGAAATGGAATTGGTGGGCATATTATATAGGTTATAGGGCTTTTTCTTTGCCATCTAACTAGCCCTTTAGACCTTCCTATTCTTTATGCCTTTTCTATTTTTGTTTTAACAGCAACCCAGTAGAAGGATCTTGGTACAATTTTGCCTTCTGAGTATAAGCAAGGGTCAGAGTAAAAATATTATTGCATGACTAGTATTGCAAGTTATAAAATCAACTAGACTGATAGTCAAGTATATAGCCTCCAAATTGACATGCCAAACTGTGTTTGTGGTGCATTTCTAATGTACTTGGAGTCATTCCATGGAATGACCATTCAATCCTATGGATAATAATTTACAGAGCAAACTTCATGCACAGTTTTCAAGACTGCGATCGAAATTCTCATGAAACATTTCAGTATTATTTGTATTGCCATTATGCTATAGACCAGTATGAACTGGAGCTGCGAAACGTTGTAACATTTTGTAAAATATCAGGAGCACTCATGCTGTTGTCATGGAAGCGGTATCTTTGTTGATGTCTCTGCTGTTACCTATGGTTTGTGGATGAAAGGGAGCACTTCCTTATTGCCTATGCTGCCCTACTTTGACAAAAGGAAGCAAGTGACATATCAACAAAACTTGAATTATTGATATTTTCATAATTTACCTAGTGTGCTCTTCTTGGCCAAATTTTATGCTAAGAGATAATAATAATAATAATAATAATAATAATAATAATAATAATAATAATAATAATAATAATAATAATAATAATAATAATTAATAATGATCATAATAATAATAATAATAATAATAATAATAATAATAATAATGATAATAATAATAATAATAATAATAATAAGCAGTTCTTAGAGACGCATAATACCATATAAATAGTCTCTATGCGTGTAGAAGAATTATTGTTTTGTATAGGGCTAATACATGTGCTTCTTAAAAAGGTACGTTTTTAACACAGATTTGAATCTGTTGAAATCAGTTATTGATCTTATATTATGAGGTAGGTTGTTCCACAATTTTGGTGCCATTTTCCCAAAAGCTCTATCACGAAAAGTCTTGGACTTTATTCGTATTTCAGAGAGAAGATCCTTTGATTGTGAACGAAGATTTCGACTGGGTTGATATTTCTGAATTAGATCACTGAGGTAAGCAGGGGCATTCCCATTAACGCACTTAAAAACAAGAGTGAGGACTTTAAACGAAATGCGAGCCTTTATCGGAAGCCAGTGGAGAATACGTAGGAACGGTGTGTTATACGTTAGGCAAGACATCAAGGTACTGCATTGACATCAGTCATGTCAGTGTAAATGACAGATACTTTTTTCTCTTGTACAGGAAATGTTACTTTTGTCACTTGCTTCCTTTTGTCAAAATAGGGCAGTATGTGCCAACAGGGATGCTAGTAAAACATTTAAATGTGCAGATCTTTTGTTTCTTCTTGAGTACAGGGTGGAGAAGGGGGATCATTTGGGAGTCGATATCATCTTCAGGAGGAGTGTATTTTTCAGAACATCACTGTTATGATAGTGATATTTTTAACAAGCTTGGCTCCATAAATAAAAGAATCACCTTTTATTAGCTCTGTTGATTTTACAGAAGAAGTTACAAGTGATGTCACGTTTGCAGAAAATTTTGGAAAAACATAACGCCTTGTTGACCATGCAAACAAATCCTTCCATTGTTGTAAAGATTTTTTTTAGGTTTCCTTCCTTCCTGTAATCATCTGATTATTTCCTTAGAAAGTTGGAGACTTGGTTTTGCATTCTGTGGAAAAGGATGGTAATCCCATTACAAAGCTACAAAAAAATGATAAGCTGTTATTTTCTTTTATTCAGCAGTGTAATTTACATTACCAAAGATATATATGAAGGATACTTTGAATGTTAGTGCAGTATAAGTAAATGATCCTTGAACATTCTAACGTCCATAAATGCATTTTAAAATTTGATTTAATTACTCACAACATTGACCATTTCCCCTCTCCTTATGTAAATTCATATGAAGTCTCTATAATATCTGAAGTAAAAAAGTAAGTAAGGTACAGTATATTCAAATGCAGTATTAAGGATGTAGATCCCTTAATTCTGTTCATTTTAATAACATGTTCAGTTTTTTATGTAGATTCAGAAGTTTCAGAATGTGACAAATTGGTTTAATTGTCAATCTATGTGTAAAGGACAAATTATTTCATTGTGATTGTGTTGCTTAACTGTTACTGCTTTCACACCTAGGTACGGTCACTGGGTATGGTCGCTGCAACCGTACCCAGCGACTGATCGGACGTGCTTTCACACCTCCGTCAAAATTTGGTCAGGCCAAGAGCGATCGGTCGCTGTATAGCTGACCTAGCCGGAAGCGGAAGTAGAGATAGTGCGTAGGCATGTATGGGGGGTCATTGCATTTCAATCGGTCGCTGAGTACGATGTGCTTTCACATCAAGCTTGCATCGGTCGCGATCGGTCGCTGAAGTACCTCAGCGACCGTACTCAGCGACCGATCGTTTTTGACCAAAACGATCGGTGGCAGCGACCGATGAAATGCTTTCACACTATGATTTCATCGGTCGCAGCGACCGTACCTTGGTGTGAAAGCAGTATGTGTTGTGTAAAAAGAGGCTTGGAATAAAAAATGTGCCTTTGATGAGTAAAATGGAAAATACCAGGAACATGAGAGTACAATTCATGCATTTTATGCATCAGCAATAAAGCAATGTGTATCCAATTTCATGCTTGAGAAGCAGATGAAAAAAGGGATTAAATCTTCAAAGTTGGAATCTAGTCAGAAAAAAAAAAAGGGATAGAAGCATGAGACCTAGGGTTATGGAAAACAAAGAAGATATTTTATTACATTAGGAAGTCTGGACCTCTTGCACAATTTACAGACATTTCTGGTTTTGCAATATCACATGCATGTCGAAATTCATGGAAATTCTTCATAGTATTCTATTGCACATTAAGAAATAAAGCTCACGTGTTCGGAATCATTAACAAAATTAGTTGTCAAGGATGGCTTGGATACGAATGGCTTGCCTCTTTCAAATTCATTGATTTATTAGATCATAACCGTGGGAGGAGATTGGGAGATGGGTTTGATTAAATTTCCTAGAAGAATTGAATAACTACCAGGTAAAATGGTAATGAAAACACTTCAAAGGTGCGTCTCCATCAGCCACAGTGAGTTCTAACTTGAGATTCTAATTCGATCAGCACTACTCAGGAAAAAATACTGCATGAAGAACCCCATGTTGATCAGCTTGAGTCGGGCTATTCCCACTCACGCTTGGAATTGGCTTGAAACAATGCACATATGAACTTTGGTTGCCGGTATTGTGACAGCAGTTACAGCACGTGCTTTTTAAAATAAATTTATACATCTTTGTTTGCTGTTATTGTAGCATGCTCTTTTGAATTAGCTTTGTAAGTATTTACATAGAGCAGGCATAATTTGTTCACTGCTACTGTAACAGTGCGGTACTAGACAGACTGCCACATGAAAATTGACCAAATAGCAGGCTTATATTCGCAAGTAACTTCAAGTTGAGTTTTGGTTGTATAAGATTGAGTTTAAGACCATGAAAAAGCCCTCTATACATTTGGGTCTTCATAACAAATCAACTTTACCAAGTTCTGATCAAGTTAATTTGCTTGGATCAAGCTCGGACTTACATAAAGATGCACCTAATAATGGCAATATTGAGGATTCTCTACACGGTCGATGGAAGCGTGAAAATAGAATGACAATCACGTAGGTTGTAATTGGTGGGGAAACGACTTCCCTTTCTCTAATGGGATCAGTCTGATGTCTAGTTTGATAAATCTCAACACAGTTTTTAGGCACATCCGCATTACTTAATCATTAACAGCCATAAGGACATTGACTCTATACATGTATATTGAAAATCATTTGGACAATTCCAGTGTAACGGACATGACAATCAGACAGATTTTTGTAATTTCAGAGCATCACACTTTAGAATGCGCAGTTTCCAAACAGTTCTTGCTGAGTTTATCAGACACATAAAACTATCAGTTACATGCATGATGAATTTCACAAAATTTTATTCAACAGATGTTGAGAAAATGCACTTCTTTTAGTTTTGGTTTAATTCGGTTAATTTTCTTCAATATTTACAAAACAAAATAAAATTTAAAAAATCTTGTTTGGCTGCCCCAACTAGCCACAGTTCACTAGAAATTTCTTGTTACAACTATCCATCCTACCAAAACAGAACACATTATAAGTTGATTCTATGGTAATTTATATTTGTGTGGTTGAATCTTTACAAATAGTATGGCATAATGGACATGACACCTTGTGAAGTAAACCATGTATTAAATTATTTGTTTTCAAAGTATAACAAAACAAAGCAAATAAAATCAGAATCATGTAGAACTACACTGTACCACATAATGTTCTTGAACATTATTGAATTATATTAAAAAATTGATTGAGATTTTCTTTTGATTTATATTTTGAACTCCTATTTAAAAGTTTAAGGAGACGACTAAGATATTTTTTGTATTCTCGACAGCTTGTCATATATTCTTGTACTTGATGCTATGCCTATCAAATAAAGTGTAACTAATACAAGCAGTGTACCTTAATAAGGCGGATGAATATAGACATAACATCTCAAATATTTTGCTTACAGACAATTTCTACAATTTATCAAGTGTATTAAAAGGGGCAAACTATACCATAATAGTTTCATATTGTTCACAATGTGACTTTAATTGACTATAGTATTAGGGATGACTTGCCTTATTTAGCCATCAATTTCACCCATAGCTCCCTTGATATCACAATAAAATTATGTTGGAGTTATGGAATATTGGGTTTATGAGTTATTCTATAGTATAAAACAATAATCCATCATTCTCAACCAGTTGCAAGTGATCATCATTCTGTTTTACTGAGCCACAGTGTCTTATCTCCCGATTGTCATATATAGGGTGTCATGTCTGTTACGCAAAATGTCATGTCCGTTACGCGATCTGTATGAAAACTAGAAGTGGTAAGGGGAAAATGGTTTTAACACAGGCAAGGGGATTGAATTCTAACATAGAAAATGGTTTCCATTAACTTCATACCAATTTCCTGTTAGTTATGAAAACTTATCGTGAAAAACGTAATGGACATGACACTAGAAATGTTAAAGAAATCATGCAGCTTTGAGGACTAATAGCACGAAAATTCAGTTATGATTTGAAAATTTATTGTGAATTTATGTTGATGTATACTCTGAACTTCTATTTAAAAGTTTAACGAGACCACAAGATATTTTTGGCCTTTGTTAGCGACAGGGATGATAAATTCTTGAAAAGGGGCCACAGTTTTGTGATAGTGAGATACATTAAACAACAGTTTGACTGGTAGAATGCTAATGTTGTCATAATCATGATGCGTCTTTTAGAAAGTGAAAATTTATACATTACTCTTTAGGAATATTTGAGAGCTGAAGTGCTTTTTGAAACTTAATTTTTTCTCTAAAATGAACATTTTCCATGGAATTGCCCATTTGTTAATGCATTTTTAGCTCTCAGTAGAGAATATTCTGTATTTTTAATGAATGTGGATCATGTATTAATGCCTTTATTACATGTGTGTTACATCATTTCTCTTCTAATCACTTAATGGTAGATTAGGTAATAAATTGTATTTCGTGAACAGACTTCCATGCTGTGGTTACGATATTTTGCTTTTCATGTACCATTAGTGTTTGTCATTGATAATGCCATTAAACATAAAAACATTTGAGAAGAGAGCAATTTGTTCTGCATGTACAGTCTGCATTTTTTGAATGATAGTGGATAATATGACTGAATTCTTCTTCGGGTTTTGCTTTGATACATCTATATTTGTATATACATGTAGCTAACTATGTGCTATTGTGCTTGTCATAAATGTGCCCCAACTTATACAATAAAGTCAAATCTCTGTTCATATGTTTTTATCTGCTGTAACATGGTATTAACCACCTTGGGGGTGGGGTGGCTCTATTTGAATGTCAAGATACATGTGCAACTGGTAAGAAAAGGGGGAAAATGGGAACACTTCATTTGCAATTATTCTCTCCATCAACCCATGACCTTAACTTCATTCTGACACATTAAAAACGCATCCTTCCACTCATTGGGCTGTGATCAAACGATTGTGACTGATGTGTAGGCTGCAAACGATTTCTCCTTGCCCTAAATGCATCCAAGTAAAGAGAGGAAGAGCATCAAGTATGACATTCACGTTTCAGATAGTGTCCTTGACTATCCATTAGGGTCCAGGAAACACCTGCGGTTCAGTCTGAGTTAAAATCTGCGGGACATCGTGCGCCCCTATCCTTGTCGTTGTCCAAAATTTTATCCTACTATTGATTTGATTGTACTCTTCTTAATGATGAGGGGGTGGACATCTCTTGAAACTTGCTAACATTTTACAAATTTTGGTAGTTACAAAAGTTTGGAGGGAAAAACAAGATCACAAACAAAAAAAGCTTGTAACTTAGCTTGACCAGAGTTCACTCTTGAACCGTTTTCCTCATATATAAAGTACTTTTTCATTCTAATTGCAAAGTGTACCTTATTTTGAAAAGGATTTTTACCTGCGTGTTGTCTGTTTCGATTGCAGTAAGGTTACAGTTCTTAGAAATAATGCTGTTGCTTTATAATTTATATTCAAATTTGGTAGTGAATCATTTACTGCTGTGAAAACATATCTGCAGATAAGAATCCATTGTTTCTGTTTTTCACATCAGTTATAATGGAATACTTTTTTTTGTAGTCTAGAACTATGATGTTTAGAATTCAGTAACCTCCAAGCCAGTTTAAGATGTTGATGATGAAAAGTAAATTGAGACTTTTCAAATTTTCATAACTTTCTCATTTCATAACTAATTTTGATGGAACTTTTTTTTTAAAAATTGTCTCTCTGTATCCCTTCTTTTCATTAAGATTTATTTTTCCCGGGTTTTCATTCTCGTTTAATGTCTACCACTGACCGCTGACCACTGATCAAAAGACATTTTGCTCTGTGTTTATGTGTAAGGGATTCCATGTCTCTATGCTCTACCATACTGTATGAGCTGAAATTTTCGCGGTGGTTTTATTTCCGCGAATTTCACGAATCACTTACCTATCGCAAATTTCAAAACACGCAAAAATATATGCACGTTTGATTCATCTCTCATCATCGGCACGTATTGTTGCCATTGACATGCACGATGCGGAAAGTGCAGCAGTCCTCCGTACTGTGTGTAGCATCATATCACAACACACAGAGAAATTGTCACTCACCACAAGTTCATTCCATACATAGTCACCTCGAAAACCCCTATAAGAAGCCCAATTCTGCTACCAAAAATGCGGAATCGGTGCCATTTTTCCAAAGCATGAGGGGCTTTAGTGGGGTGGTAAGAAAGAGAGTCGCCGAAATCGTGCTATAAATCAAGAAATCAGGGGTTTTGTGACGGCTTTTTTTGTTTATCGCAAGCTACGAGTGTGATGGTATTGGCAAAAAATAATCAAAAAACCAAATCCTCCAGATCTGCTGATATGGCTCTTTCATGTACAAATAAGTTTACTGCAAGTCCTGCTCTTGCGCTCGCGAAATCACCAATCAATCAGAAAATGTCTGTAAGCCTGTGATTCGCGAAAATATCTGTACGTGAAAATATTGGCTTATACCCAAAATTCAAGCTTCAAATATTACTTCTGTGAAAATATATTTTCAAGTTCAAGTATTACCTCAATAAATGCAAAAGGGAATTTTTAATATAATTGAGTAGTCTAGTCAACTCATAAAAGCAGTGTTTATGGCACCAAACAACATTTTACATTGGTCTACCTTTTTCTAGATAGTTTCTCAATACTTCTGAACTGTAAATATAATAATAAGTAAAGTATTTTGTGTGTGTTTATTCTATATGTTATTTCTGGGCACAAATATTTTTTTTTTAGGTAATTGGAATGTTTTCATCAAAATTCATAGAGATATAATATGCAAAGCCATCGGCGACTGAAGAATGAATTATTTGTCACTTTCTTCACTTTATTAGATTACTCATCTACTTCCAGGTATATATAATTTTTTTTATCAGATCATTGTCCGATGTTATCATATCTTCTGTGTCCTGGAGCTATATGGCTTCTGTTAATTCATCTGCATCAGTTAATGCATGAAATTTCGATCATGAGGAATCACATGTGATATATTATCCTTTTCACACCTGAGAAACTTTTGTAGTATAGAGAATATACCAAAAGAGGTGCTCCATAGACACATTTTGCACAGGTTATATCATTAAATGTTGTGTAGACAAAAAGACTTAAAGAGTTTTGTGGTTGTGTACTATTCTCATACTATGCAATTTACAAGACAGTTTATGGAGTTCTTGTTTTTAACATTACCCAGTTAAGATTGTGCTACACAGCATGTTGTTGTACAACTGATGTTAACTGCACATGATAAAAGCTGAATGATAGAAGATAATTTTGATCAACAGAAGTTTGTTGTCTTTTTAAGACCTTAAAGGCATTGGCTAACTTTGTGAGCAGCTGATTTAAAAAAATTCTCAAACTAAGATGAAACATGTGTATGAGTACTTGTATTTGTACTCAAAAACCCTGAAATCAACCATAATTTGGAATGAAAAAGTGTAAGTTAGACGTAAACGGCAATTTTATTATCCTTCGTCTCACGAGACACTCACTAAGAGGACCGCATTGCTTGAATTTGAAAATGCCGTTATGTGCCTCCCGCCGCGTGATACGCCAATGCACACAGTACGGTAAGGTGAGTCATACGCGCATGCGCACTCCTTATGTCTATTCTATACAACCGACTCTCGTATATTTTTCAAACATTGGTTCACATTTTTGATATTTAAACATACTTCCTGTGGATATTATACTTTGAAACTTTCAGACTGGTATTTTTACACTATAACCCTTATGTTTATCCCATTTTCAAGTAACAAAATGAGATTTTTTAAAATCATAACAATGTTAACCAATGCCTTTAACCTTCTCAATGCAGTAGTCAAATGATTTATTTTCCACTTCCACAGACCAATTTTATACCAGTTCTGAGCTGAATTGGGGTCATTTTGAAACCTGGTGCGTGGACCTGCCCCATTGGCAGAACACCAAAGAAGAAGAAGATTTATGGATAGTGTTATGTTTGGAAAATATGTGAAATCGAGGAAAGAAATATGATCTAGAATCATGTAAACTTCTATTTTATTTCCTGCATAATGATAATATTGGCTATTGTACAACGCCTACTTAGCTTGTTGTACGCAAGTCTATGGGAGCTGAACGCGCGATATTCGTACCATTGCACTCGTACCATCCAAAATGTACCATTGCACGGTTAGCGTGACGTCACAGTAGATTCCCACAAATTACTTCTTTTATTTCTTTTGTGATGTCACAAGTAGCTTGCGTTGTAGACCCTATACGCGTATTGATTTTTGCATGCTCAGCTGGCTATGCATGCCAGCAAGTCGCGTTCGCGCACTGCTATAGATACGCGCATGCGCACAGACAATGCCGGCACCAGCTGCATTTTGCAGTCGGAACTTCTTTCCCTGCTTTATAAACCTTGATTTCTTAAACAAAATGTGATTGTTTTTTCTTGATTTTCATCAATTTCTCAGACTTCTGAGGCGTTGTACAATACAAATAGCGAATATTCTAATTCGTGCAGTGGTACGAGATTTCGCATTCGGTGAAAGATCGCGACGTAACTTCTATTCAACTCGGCTTCGCCTCGTTGAATAGAAGGTCGCTCTTTCACCTCATGCGAAATCTTGTACCATCGCACTAATGTCTATTCGCTATTTGTATACTTTTATAGTGATGGAAATAAGCACTGTAAAAGTAGCCAATATTGTCATGGTGCACAGACATCATTAACACAGTCATACAACTGTGCATGTAGATGAGCTTCCAAAGTAAACAGCGCTCAAGCATATCAGGTACCCATTTACACCTGGGTGGAGAGTGGCATATATAGATTCATGTATTGATACAGGACATTAGTGCTGGGCTGGGATTCAAAAACCCGTACCTTTTGATTTGCTGTCCAGGGACTTCTGCAAGACAGATTTTCCCCCAAGATTTTGGTCACATGTGACTGAGAATAGCCAAGAAAAACAAAGATTTAAAATTATATGAGCAATAAATGGATATAAACTTTTATTTCTGTATTTGTGATTTTTCCTCATCTGCTTTTTTATATATTTTGTTTTGTGTTAGTCACCATATCCGTCACGACGAGGGTCTGAACTTCAGAGATTTCCTGTATTATTATGGCAGACAGCACTCCTGACACATTGATTTGTGGACTTTGACGCATTCTAATTCTAGTTTTCCTTCTGAATTCCTTGAGGATATTATTTGCATTCTACATTCAATTTCTGGGTCACGAGAGTACATGAGTGAATGAAGAAGTGGAAGCAGAATAGCAACAGGTGATATTGAATAGCAGAGATTGAGAGAGGTGAGAGAGGGGAAGAAGTAGGAAGAAAAAGAGAGGAAGGGGAATAGATGAAGGAAGAAAGGGGAGGTACGGGAGTAGGAGAGAGGGGAGAGAATGAGGGATAAAGGGAGAAGGAGGGAAAGAGAGAGAGGTGAAGAGGAGGAGGAGAAGGGAGAGCAATGGGGAGGAAGGAGGGAGAAAGGGGGAAGGAGAGAGAGAGAGAGAGAGAGGGAGGGAGGAGGGACAGAGAGGAGAGAGAGAGAGAGCAGACAAGGAGGGAGAGAGAGAGAGGTAGGCAGGAGAGAGTTGAAGGAAGAAGAGAAAGAAAATGAGAGGAGGGGAGAGAATGAAAGAGAAAAAAAGGTGATACTGTTTGCAAAAATTTGTTTTGAAAAATGATTACCAGCTGTTTTTGCTAAACCTATACATACATTGAACTTGATTAACACGATTCCCAAGGTGGAAATTGATTTATGAGAAATGCATAGACTTGAGATGGCTATTTGGAAATACTTCACAAACAGTGAGAAAAACTGGCCTTTTAGTTTTGACAACCATATCAAATAAATATCTTGTTTTCATGATGAATAGATAACCCTAGACCCATGACTGAATGCAAGGAAAGAAAAGGAAAACACTGTTTGGGGGAACATTTGTCTCTTCTTTATATGAACATGCCTGAATTAGTGAAATGTAAGAAAACAAAAACTTAATAGATATTCAGACAATTAAAGTCAAATTAAAAGCTCAGTTTACAGCTAGTGAAGAATAAGAAATAAAGTGTAAATGATTTATTCCAAGTGATGCTTGGAAGAGAACTGAGAAATCATTAGACATAATTTCCTACTTTAACAAACGAGTTTAAAATATAACTTTGAGTTAAATGTACTGTGTCAGTTTATGAGGTTGGAGAGTGGGTCAAACAAACTTTCTTGGGAGTGTTTGCTTTCTTCTGTTTGGTTGCCTAGCAAATTGAAATTTGAAGCAATATCAGTTTCAGGGATAAGGTCTGATTTGCTAAATATGATAAAAGATTGATAAAAAAGCATGTTAAAATCAAACTCTTCTGTGAAGTGTTCAGGGATTTATAAGTTATCATAAAATTATTGCAACCCATTGGATCATTTCATAATTAAAAATGAATAGAATAATGGATTGTATATTATTTTAATTCTTAATAATTGAAAAGATGTTTGAGTCTTTTGTTTTTAGAGATGAGTATTGTTAGATTTGAAATAGGTATAGTAGATGCAATATAATTCAGATGGATCACTTCAGAGTACATTCTAAAGTCAGCCAGAAAACATCTCTGACGATATGCTCGAAGAGTTCACTGCTGTTTTTAGAACGATAAAACAGGGCTGAGACATTCATCCTTTTGCCAACATCCCATTGGTTGTATATAATGTCAAGTTTGTCATGAATGGAAGATGACATGCAGTAATTCATAGCGGATGACACAGCCCTCTCCTGCTGTTGTTGGAGGTCGGCCGATGATCTCTCAGTTTCCCTCAGCTTTCATAGTACCCCTTTCATATATTGAGCCTAAATATTATATTAGGATGCTTCTGAAGCCCATAACTTATGGACTGCTCTAATTATTTTACAGGGCATCAAATTTTAAACTAGTTTATAGCACTCTTACCATTGATAGAAGGTGTTTCATAGATGAACTTACCTTTTGAGCAACCATTGTCATACTAACTGACAAAAGTTCCTAGGTGATCTTGCCCGGAGGGTAAAGTATTGCAACACATAGATGAGTAGTCCTAAAGCGGTATCTTCTGTGTGGTTTCCAGTTTATGGTCCCAGACTCTTGAGCAGCATAAAGCTGGTGAGGTTTTTATTTTAATTCATTTATTTTCATTTTTCAAATTCTTTGAAAGAATCACACAGGCACACGTTTGTATTAATGTGCTTTAACAAATAAACATGTAGCACCATAATTTATTCAATGAATGACAAAAGAGCAATTTTGCTCAAGGAAAGAGGTGCTGTGCCAGGGATCGAACCCATGAGCTTCTGTTTCCAGTCAAGTGCTTTTAAACCTCTTGACAATGACACCTTTATGGTGATATATGCTGAGTTTAGGTTACCTCTGGTGTGGAGTTAAAACACCTCCAAGAATACCCGAACTGAAGGAACCCTAAACCATTCAGACTGTTAGTTAGGTTGCTTTGATTCTGTCACCCCTGGTCCAAACCAAAGGGGACTTAACTTCCAGTATGAATGGGGTAACAGACTTACTCCTTCTGGGTTAACTTCCGATTACTGCCAAACTAAATCGGGAACATCTTGCAAGGAGAGTGAGGGGCAGATGGCAAGCCAACGTGTTGTCAATTTAAGCTTCTGCACTAAATACCGGATGTCCTTCCCCAGCTCATACTGCTGAAAGATATCTCTTATGTTTATACTCTTCCTAGCATTTATTGCAAATATATTAGTATTCATTTCTGTTTTGGTGTTGGAATAGAAATCTGAAGTTTATATGATTAGCTGAGAGCAAGAAGGGTGCTTTAGTGAGTGCTCTTCCCAGTGTCATTAAAGATTTCTTTTTCAAAATTTGCTCCTTTCACAATATTCAGAAAAGAGCAAAAAAAAAAGGAATAGCAGTATAGATCTTGCTATCCATGTAGATACAGTAGTCTAAACTTGGATTTCAGTAGCTGAAAAGCTAGAAGGATTTTCAGCCCAGTGCTTTTCTGGCTCTTATGAAGATAAATGTAAAGTCCCCAGTTTTCCGCAGAAAAATTTTACAGAATTCGGAAAGAACACGGAATTCACAGAATTTCAGGGAAAATATGATTTTATAGGTCAAAAAATTTGAATTGCAAAAAATGCAGCTAAAAACATATAAAACAAAGCAAAATCCAATAAAGCAAAATCGTGCATCAGTAGAAAATCTGGATCAAACCTGTTCACAGTGTTTAGCGTGTGTTCGTGAAGCTTCATTTGCGTCTGCAAGTATACTGCAGTGTGTATTATATTAGGGTAACTTACATTTTTTTTATAGATTTTTACTATTTACAACTGCTTTGTCATATGTTTTGTAAATGTCACCGAAGAACAGAGAATTTGAAGTTCAGAACACAGAAGAACAGAGCATTTGCATTTTAAAAAATGGAGAACTGGGGACTTTAGATAAATGTTATCTCCTTAGTTTACACTTTTCATAGTATTTATTTAAAAAGTATTACCAGTTCAATTAAAATCTGCACTGGGATTTCAAGCTTCAATTCAGATGATTTCTACCAAAAACTTGAGGACACTTGTAAGTGGAAGAATTTTGGAGGACATGGAAATGTTGCTATTACTTGTTTGCTAGGTTCCTTGTCTGCTTCAGATATCGGCAATGGTGACTCTTCATCTGTTTCTATCTCTGGTTATTACATGTATAACATGCTGCCACTAATGTCATTCTGTCTGCCTGTCATTCTATTGAATAAACCTCTTTTTATTTACAGTCTTCCTCTTCTTGCATTTCCTTCCATTTTTCCAATCAATATCCTATTTTCTGTTACTTTTCGTCATCTTATGTGACCTGCAAAGTGAATTTGCCATTAGGAAGGAAATACAATTCTTTTCCAATGCCAATTTTTTTCTAGGAACAGAGTTGAATCAAATGTGAATCAAAGTGAATCAAGGAAAAGAGGATGATTCATGTGTGCACATCTTTGGTGCACTACCTTGTAAAATCCTAGTAAAGTGATTTTTTTTTCCATTTTATTATGAGCAAGAACTACACAATAGAATTGTTTAGAGCATGAGAAGCGAAAATTACTTTCTTTTGCAATTTAAAAAAAAATCTAATTGACATGTTAGAATGAGAAGATGAAAGTTATAGGAGTGTGACTTATTTTCTGTTCATTAAAAAAAAATCACAAGTAACCTTCTACAAAAATAGAAATTATTACACTTTGACACAGGGGAGTTTCTTTTCACTAGATATGTCCTATTATTGCACAGGAAGCTACGAAATTCATTTACCCTTTCATGCCCAGACTGTGTTCATAAGATTTTTTTTCAATCCAGAATAAGGCTTTTGAAATATTGGTTTTGTTCTCAATAAGATTGTGATTTATAAGATTATTTTTACATGTCAAAAATTTATGAATTTCAGTAAAATTGTGCATTGTTTGAAATATCAGAAAAGGTGGAATTTTAAGACATGCCCAAGTAAGCTTATAAAAATATATATCAGGAACTTACCTTACATCCATGTTTGTATGATTTCATACTTTAAGCTGCAAGTGAGGCACAAATAGAATCTGCAGGGTAACTCTTTGTTATTTGTGAACATCCATGCATGATGCAAGGTGTAACTAAGGTATAACAGCATAGTCACATCAGGGGTATTAGGAGTAACATAATTATATGGGATCATTTTGTTTGGAGTGGAATCTAGCTATGGTCAGAATAATGAAATCCACTCTCAAAAGAGTAATTCATCCATTACTGAAGAGTGAATTCCACTATAAAGTTGGAGTTGATTCAGCTCCAAATGAAGGGATCCCTAATATGACTCCTAAACCAAGCTTATTTCTACTCCCGTGTTAGGAGAGTAAGCTTGCAAGTATCTCTGGTATGGATTGCTGGATATGCATGACGATTGCATTTGAGTCTTCCTCCAAGAAAATCTTAACATAAGTACATCAGAGCCTGTTTCCAATTGATGAATTGCTCTATGATTCATTGTCCTGATTCTGGATTTAAAACTTTCATGAACACACCCTTATATCTACCAATGCCCACTTGAGTCCTTTCATATTGAGGAAGTCAATATCTTCTAGAGTTTCTGCCCACTTTCTTCCGATTCCTGTCGAGATTCGTTTCTTCTCTTTTCCTGCCCTTTTTTTAGTCGATGTGTAAGTGCATTTTTCTCTGCAGTCAACAATGCATTGGTTTTGAAGCAGTCATGCTGTGTGGAGGCAATTATTGAAATTGAATCAGGGTTGAAAGGAAAAATTCTAGCAATAAGTGAAAGCATTTCGTATTTCAAAAAATGTTTGATAACCACAATCTCTGAATGTGCTGGCTTTGCTAGCATGTTATTCACATTTTTCATTTCCATTTCTTTCTAAATATTTCTTTGTTTAAAAATTTAGTTTACTGCTTGATATTCAACCTTCATCATCTGATGATGGATGATATTTTAAAAAGAGAATGTTTTCTGGGTGAAAATCTCTTGCTGACAAGTTTTGTAGACTGTTAATTGAACTCTTGCTTCTGAAATTGGTTTAATGTCTTGGTTAGGTAATGCTGCACCATCTCCAGTTTCAATTCCCTGGATACAAGATTAGTTTTCAGGAACAAACCCTTCTTGGTTCAGACATGCAACTGAGCATCTGAACCGTAAGGCTACCATAGATCCTTTACCTTAGCTACTGTTTTGACACAGCTGGAGACAAGTTAAGCTAGACTTTAATCAAGATTCTATATGTTCAACTGTCAGTATGTTCAACTGTTCAACTGTCAAACTAGAGTCTTTGTTTGCAAACAAGTGCAGGATATCATTTTACAGGATATCATTTTACTGTAAGGAGACAAAGTTTGATTCACTGTCCCCTTTTCGCTAGCATTTGTAATATGCCATTGCTATCCATAATTCAATTTTTACGACAAATGGAATTCTTGACCTACATCTAGACAAGTCTAATGGAATAAAAACAAATAAAATTTCAAGATATACAAACTGCAGATCTGTTTTCCTGGATACCAGTCTGAAGGCGAACATCAATAGAAATTTTTCTATAACCCACGCAATGGGACAAGGTTGCTGAAAAAATCAAGATATTTCATTTTCTTGGCCAGAGTGTAAAGGTGCACATGCTTTCAAAATAATGCAGTTCTCGGTGATGATCAAATTGAAGTGAAAATTTAAAAGTACAGAAGAAAGATATATCGGTTGAGAAATCCCATGTTTAAGACAACAATATGAAGGCCTAGATCAATGTTTTCTTGCTTTCAAAGCAGGACAGGATATTATCTTTCACAACCATCCTCAGGGACATGTTTTTGTCTTATATCTTTATAGGTGTAAAACTTGGAGGTAATTGAATCAAAACAAATGATATTGACAACATTTAACTGCAAAATTCAATTTTATGGATGAGAGTATGTAGGCGTTCATCAAGGCCATTTTTCATACTTGAGTTTCAAAACATGACAAGAAATCCTCTGTCACTTTGTAATACTGGAGTTTTAAAGGTTTTCTTTGTACTCCTGTTTACTAATGAGAAAATTTGATGTTACATTGCATTAAAACACAGACAGTTGGACAACAGTATTATGCTATCAAGATTTGCTCATTTACACCTAGAAAAAAGTGACATGTGGACTGAAATTCAAATCTAACTGTTTTTGTGCCAGTCACTGTGGGATATATACATGTTATGGGATTTTATTATCTTATTTCTTGTGACCTAGGGTATGTTTGGAAAACCCTAAAATCACTTTATGTTGCATGAAAAAGAAATAGAAATGCTCTATAACTTTATGCAATTTGAGTAACAATCCATAATTCTAGAACAAGTGGGATTTTTCTTTGTTTTCAGTTTCTGAAACTATTTTTTACTCCACAGTTTATATTACCTGTGTGTGTGAACATAAAGCATCATCTGTCATCAATCTTGAAATGTATATCTTTTTTGTATGGTTAAATAGAAACTAAGACAGATTTTTGTGAATTCTTGTTACAGTTTCACTACTACCCTGTGGTGGTACCCTTTGATATCAAGGAGTATGTTGGAGCTAAGAAGGAAGAATCCCGCAATGACCCTTATGCCAGACATGCTTTCAACCAGGTGAAGAGTGATCAGATTCCACTGGACAGGCCTATCCCAGATACCAGGCATCTCAGGTTAGTTGCGCAGGAAACTTCAAGAAATATATTGTTGTAAAATGAAACATTAAGAAGTCCATCCTTCCAAAATGAGACTTCTTGAAGATTCCAGGTTTTTTTTTATGTTGTTATGAATAATATACCAGTCACCATGCATCTCGGGTAAGTTGTTCAGAAAACTTTGAGAAATTCATCGTTTTGAAATAAACCTTCTTGACGATTCCACATTCCTTCAATGTTGTCATGAATAAAATTATTGTGCCAGACAGGCCTGTGCTAGATGCAAGTAAAGAGTTCTCATACTTGGCCTTCAAACTTGGTAGTAACTTCAAGAAATTTTTCTTCTTGAACTTCAAGAAATTTGCCTTTGCATACTTTACATGTACGTTCTCAAAGATTCCACATTTCTTTTGTGTTCATACGGGTAAAATGGTTACAAAAGGCCTAATCTAGATGCCAGGTATATTTGGTAAATTGCACATACTGGTCATATTCATTTTTCAGATCTGGTGGTAACATTTAGAATTTAATCTTTGTAACCTTTTCCATGAAAGTGCATGCATCCACAACTTCTATACTTGCCGTGACTTCTTGTCATCCATAAATGAAGTTTCTCAAGATATCAAATGATATCAGAGAGAATTTCTGCAAGATTTATAGTCAGACATGTATTCTGCATCAACAGGAAATCTGAGTTTACTAAACCTAATATGATATGCGCCGTGGTGCATAAAGCCATCACAAAAACCAGTTAACATCATGCATGGATGTAATAAGCACTCCATATTTTAAGTACTCTGAGTCAGGGTATGGTGTAGAATTATTTAGATACATAATTGTGAGTGATATTCAGGCACCAAGAGGAGTCTCCTCAACTCAATAGGTTCTTGTTTTTTACCTCTCAACCTTAGTCATGACCAGACACTTAATGAGTATAATAAAAAAAATTGTCTTGGTCTTTGTTCTAAGGTCCACAGGTCTTGAATACAACACCAACTGATTATCTCCCATAAATTGAATACAAGTCAAACTGCATTGGTAGTACTAGTCCTTTGCCAGGACTGTTCTACTTTTCAGTTACGTTGTTGATCAATAACACAATCTTCGACCTCTACGCCCGAAATGAAAACAGCCGCACGATTTCCTCCCATCATCACAGTCCTTTCAACTCTGCCAATTTTACGACCGTCCCCCGAAAACTCCGGAAACTGACCACACCTCCGAGCCAACTTGATCTCCGCTCACTGGACGGTTGAATGTGACAATCATTTACGAACATTACGTCATTACGCTAGTCCTGGCGCCCTGGGATCGCTGAAGGTGCTTCATTGTTGGTGAATCGAAAGTTACACACGCACACACACTCTCTACTTCTGAATATTCATGAGCATTACCGGCGAAGGAGCTGGTCTCGGCATTACGTCAGAATAATTATAGGTGAACTTTTGAACCCTTCTACTGGCAGAGTTTTCTAGACGTTGGTGAAGGGCGTGAAAGAGGGGATAGCGCGATCACTGGGGAAGGCGCGCAGGAGATGGAGAATGAAGCAAATGGAGAGAAATAACAAGTACACCGACGTCTAGAATCTAGACTATGGTAGTACAGGTGAACCTCATTATAACAAACTCCTCTGGACCAAGGAAATTACCTCTTTATATCAAAACCTTGTTATATCAAGGCTAAAAAACAATAAAATACAAAGAAGTGGGACCGGCAAAACTACCTTGTTGTAACGAGAGTTTGTTATAACAGTGTTGTTTATGACAAGGTTCCACTGTATACCTTGCTGTGAATTTGCCTACATGTAGTAGCATGGTAGAGTCTACTGAAAGGATGCCACTTCCTAGAGCTTTGTTTTGTAAACTGTCTCTAAAATTTTGCATTAATTTTTTTTTGAGGGGGGGGGGGGAGATGATCAATGAGTGTATGATCAAGATGTGAACCTGACTGACAATATCAGATATTATGTTACCAAGAGTAACACTATTTCAACTTATGGTATTTTTGTCAGCAGTCAAAGAAGGTTGTTTGGTTTTTTTAAAAAAACAACACATGCACACATTGGTATCAATATGCAGAGAGCACATCACTTTATTTGATAGATGATAAAACAGCAATGTAGATAAAATGCCTTGCTCAAGGGCATAAGTGCTGTGCCGGGGATCGAACTCCAGACCTTCGCATCTCCAGTAAAGCACCTTAACCACTCGACTATGGCACCTCTTCTTGCCATCAAAGAAGTTGATTCTTATGGCTCTTCAAAGTCCAGATATATGCAGAGTTTTTTAGGTTGTGAATGTGGGGGTATTGTCTGCATCATGACTTTACTTATGGTTCAAGACGGCATATTCCGTGAAAACTTTCTGTAGAGTTTTTAGAGTTTTGGGTGTACATCAAGTTCCATTTATGTGGAAAGCCTTCATTTGGCAAGGACAAGCAACGGCTGAATCACAGACGATGCCGGAAATACATCTTGAAATTTTTGTTGTGACTTGAAGGAAAGGGCTGTCATATAGGCCTAAAATCTTGAGATGCATGGCTCTGGTCAATTTGAACAGGATACCACCAATTACCTGACGCGTCCTTTCTCTCTCCATATCAGGGGATTTGGGGCAGGAATCTCACAGTCGATGACACACAGAGGGGTATTACTAATTTAAGCTATACTCTAGTTAATCCATTCTACCTGTTTATAGAACCTTTACCCCCAAGTATTGAGTGGCCTGATGTAGCAGTACAGGTGCATGCAATGATGATGGTGAATTGAAGGAGATTGTTGCCTCAAATGAACTTTGCTTTAGAAAGGCTCTGACATCAAGTAACAATCAAGAACATTGATGTTGATGAATGTGATACAATTCCTGATATTGTTGTGTTCTCTTGTATGAAGGCATCAGGACTCAGAAGAATGACCCATGAAACACATAGGGGTATAACTAATTTACCTGGCACTGTGGTTAATCCTTTCCCAGCTCCATTTAAAAACTTTGCTCTCAAGTATTTATTACCTGATATAGCAATACATGATGAATAGATGGAGACTTTCACCTCAAATGCACTGTTCTTTATAAAGGCTCAGGTATGTATGCCATGGTTATTCCGATGCAGACTGAATGTGGCTTAAAGTTTCCTTTGATATTTTTATGAAAAGGTGTGAGGGCATTACTTTCGGAGGCATGATGGTGCAGCTGTAGATCTGTTGATGTGCTCATGCATTATTAGACCTCAATAAATAACATAGTCCTTTAGATTATTCTGAAATTAACTTTGTCTGTTATTGAATTAAACTTTATAGTCCCCTAGTTGTTTATTTTCAAGGAGGCCTGTACACTCGCTATCCCAGGAGTCATATCAAATGAAATTTTCATTTGATTTTATGAGCTTTTTACTTTGCACAAGAGAGTCTTTTTGGTCTTGAAATAAATGTACCAAAGATGCAACATTTGCCTACATCTAAGCCTTACGAATTCTTGTTTTTAGTGGGGAGAAAACTGGTTTGCATTAGGATGTACCTAAAAGTAAGAGTGTATAATGAGAAAGCTCCTGTTTTATCAGCTGACTAGTGATCGAATTAGTGTTGGGTAACTAGATTGTCAGTAATACACCCTCTGCACTTACCGTCTCCAGTCTTGTATCCTTCTTTTCCTTCTTTTCCTCCCCTCCCCATCTCTCCAGTATGTTTCTTTTCCCTGGATGTTTGAAGGAAAGGAAAAAACAGGAGGGGTAGGATAAATAAGTCGGGCACCAATTAAATTCCAGTATTCAGTGATTGCAGTGAATGTTATTGATCTGAGTACGCATTGAAAAACACTGGGATAAGGACCCATTTGCACTTTGCAAAACAAGAGCATGCGAAATCAGATCACATGCTAGGAAGAATTTAATTGAATGTGAAGATGAAATCATATCAGGAAACGTCATGTAAAACCTGAAACTTTCATGGATTTTGCAAGTTTTTCAGGTTTATTCAAGTTTCTGGTTTCACAGCACTTGCCTTTTCTGAAGGTAGTCCAGGGCCCTGTCTTATAAAGAGTTGCGACTGATTCAAATTGACTGGGACTTTGAGATTGATTTCAGCTTTGTACTTAAGAGTTAGGAGTTGAAATTTTTTCACTTGTAGAAGAGGGCCTATCTATACAAATACCGTGTTTACACAGTGACCCGGCTCGGGGTTCAACACGCGACCCGTGCTCAACATGGCAATTTATGTTGTGTAAACGTGATCAGTGTGATCCGCGAGCCGTGTCGAACACTGCTTTTTTATTCGCCAGAATCGTAGGTTTCAACCCGCGAGCCGAGTCAGACTTGTCTATTTTTTCATGTGTAAACAGAAAGCTGAACCCTTGTGACATATAGGTCAAACACGGAATAACCGCATCCGGTATCGTGCGAGATAGCTCTCTTGTCCTTGCTATGCCCCTACCTTTGCTCGATTTCCCTAGGTAAAAAATACTCTTTTTAGGGATCGTGAAATTCAACTCTTGCTCGTAAAATTGTTTGTATGGTATATCACTGTTTGGTATGATCCTTGCATTACTTATTCTTCTATATATTTAATATAGTGCTGTCACCACGGCAGTTTTATAACTAACGTAACCCAGCCTCACTCTCGTCGTTCAGTGTTTAATGTATTTTGCTGTGAACTTTGTGGAAAACTGTAGTCGGAGGCAAATTTTCCGCATTTGTAACGTATATTCTACTTCCGTTTGTGATCCGCGGGCCATGTCGAACTCGCCTTTTTCGTTTCGGTATAAACATGATCACAGTTGCTCTCTTCGCAGCGTTTGACCCTGCTTGAGGATTCAACACTCGAGCCGAGTCACTGTGTAAACAGGGTAAAAGTGGCCTACAGCTTGAATGATTCAGACCCTTTTGCAAGCTTCTAGACTATCAAGTGTTTTAACTAAAAAAGTTTATACATCAGAGAATTAGTTCAGGGAGTGGTTGGTAGAACAGTTTATCTTTTACATGTTTTTTTTTACTATGTTAATTCAAAATTTAAAGAGTGCCTTGAAGAAATCTTTAATGAAGGCCTACATGAAATTAAGAATAGATCATTTCCTCCTTTGCCCATTGAAAAGGTCTCATTAATCAAGCTGATGATGTATTTGCTTTGTACTATCATTCTTATTCACCCAGACATGTTTGTGTCTAGCATGCTCTGTGGCAGATTAAAGCTAAAGGTGCAGCATTGGTGTAAACTAAATAGGAGTGCTTAAAGATTATATGATGATAATCTGTTGGATATATCTTGTTAGGGTATAACATGATCATATAGAAGCTAGACATAGAATGCTTTCATTTAAAAACCTAAATAACCTATAAAAAAAATTCTGGTGCTATATCTCAGTTTGGTTACCCTGGTAGTACATAGTGAATGGACATCTTTTGAACTTTGAATTCAAGGATAATCAATTTCATTTTGCACTAATATGTAAATCCAAAATAGAGAATATTTAGGTGGAGGTGTGCCCTAAAGAGATCTCTGTCCTTTAAAATCTTTTGTAAAGGGGAAAACAAATTAGAAAACCAATACTTATTTTGGCTTTAAAACAAACTGATAGTGGATGTGGTCTGATACTTTTGTTATAGCAGAAGGTAGGATGATTCAGTGGCAGTACAAAAGAGATAAGAGACTGTAAAATCAACTTAATTTTCATTCAATTTTTTAACATTAGCAATGACCTTGACACACTATATTGTGCCTTTAAGCCCCATCTATGACTGCCATATAACCTAAAGAGCAGTCACTTCACATGGACTTGAGAAAGGACTATTTCCATGGTAACCGACTTGCGTAAACAAAGTTGCTGTTTATCTGGCATTGCAATAGTTTGTTTTGTGTTCAATCCCAGCATGTTAATCAAATGATGACTTTGCCATGAAATGTGTTTGTACAATGAAATGCTAGAAACTCAAAGGAGAGGTAGATAACATGACGTGTCAATATGTTTGAGCTTTGTCGAGTCAGGAGACTTGTAACTAGCATGTTTGCTATGTCTCCACATGATGCTACAGACTAGAAGTGTTAATGATATGAAAATCAGACAGGAGCTGCAGAATCCACCTACATTTTGACAGTATTAAGTAACTTGCTTGCATCTTTGCATTGCTCAAAAATAGCATGTATAGACCCTTTTTAAAATATAGCATTAACTCTAAGGCTATTTCACCCATAGTTTGTGATGTTCAAATTGAGTGATTCTTTGTCACTTGACACTGGGGAAAAATGTTCTTCTTCAACAGCAAGTACATAAATGGTGTGGAAGCTGCTGGTGTGCTGCTGAGTTTTTCCCACAGTTATCAGAAAATATATTTTCCTGAGAAAAATATTTTGCTTTAGTTTTTTGGATTCATTATTAACTTTGGCTCAGATCATCTCCATTTTGTAGAGCAACTTTTGTAATTTAGGCCTATGTAACAGTTTTTGTTTTGAAATGATATAACTAGCTTATTTTGGTTCACAGTTTACAGTAGAATGTTGACTATCTTGGATGGTGTTTGGCAGCCACAGCAGAAAAGGGGTTATGTTCTTCTTGAGAAAGTGCATAATCTGTATGTTCAATTTTTTTTCCAACTTTTCAGCACTCGTCAACCCTGGAGCCATTATCCTCATTTACATGATTGATCTTTTTCCTCGGAAGATGTTGGAATCTGATGTCCCTAGCCCCATATCACCTCCTTCTCAAGTTAGGTTCAGACCACAGTTCTTTCACTTACAGTTTACTTGTAGTATTGAAAACTTCAGGTTACCTGTACTAGAATCTTGTAGTTTCATACTACTGGCTTATGGTTTTGAAACTTTGAGTGGTCATTGTTTTAGTCCTGTATTAACCCTTGTTGTTGTTATCCCTCTCCTTGTTTAAAAAGTCCAGATTTTGCCTACCTTAAAGTTTCCAAACTAAAGTAAATGGCCCATGTGAACATAGCTTTGGAAACCCATAGTAATCTTCTGATTAGCTTGCATGAGCAGATAAAAAAAGAAACAGGTGGGCAATTTCAATCATGCTAAGTACATCTTTTGCCAGAGCATGCTATCAATATATGTGCTAAATGATGAAAATTTTCCTGATACTGATAATTTTACAGAGCTTACCCATGAAATGGTTCATCTGGACAAGTGTTGCATCCATTTGGTTATATGATGTTCCTTGATGGAGAATTATCAGTATAATCAATTCCAAACATTTTCTTAGGGATCTTAAGCCTTCTCAATTCACAAATATTACTTGTCAAAATTTTCTTCATATTTGATTTGTGGTGAATAAGTGTGTGAACGTCTCTCCCATCTCAACCTCAAGAGATTTTACCTGTATATCAAGTGGAAGAATGTGTACAGAAGACTTAAGACACCAATAGCCACAGGACTAGAATGTATCCTTTGATGGTGAGGTTTTCTCCCAGTTTGGAAATAGATTGTCTAATCTGTCGCCTGATCACTGCTGGTCCAAACAGAGAAAGACCAACATAGGTGTTGATAGGTATCTGCCTGCAGTGTCGCTTCAGCCATACACAAGAGGCATCCAATCTTCCTCATGAGTAGGAGTTGACAGAAGACTTTAGCTAGGTTCATACCACAGCTTGCAAATTTAAAAGGTTAGCTTGTGGTTTTAAACTTTTAAGCTATCTTGCAGTGATGGACTATACGGAAACAAAGTCTTATTCAAAGCTATAAACCATTAATGGTCTATGAACTTACATCATGTATGAACCAGAGGTCTTTACTCGAAATTATGTGCCATGCATACTCTATTAACTTTGTGGTTTTAGTGCTAACTTCTTGTTTGGCCTGTCATTTAAAAAGTTAAGTAGTAATTGCTTTAGATGTTTTGGACCCATGTGAACTTTTCAAAAAATTTTCTAACTAATAGGTAACTGTTGACTACTTAATTCTGAATTCCCATAGACTGAATATAGGGACCATGCATTTCCAGTAGCCAAGGGGTTAAGAACTATGACAGTGCCATGTGAACACAGCTATTAGTGGAGAGATTGCTTTGTATAAGTGAGTAAAACCAGGGTCTTCTGATCACACAGGACCATCTGAAGTAATTAAAGCCTCTAGCAATTAAAGCATTGCTCATCTTACCGATGTTAGGGTTTCTAGGGCTCGGTCATGAGACGGTAGATGAGCGTTTTCATCCGGCATGATTAAGAGAGCCATTTCAGTTAAGCTGTCCTGATGAGTTCTCTTCCTGAGACTTCGATTTGGGTATCCACAAGTTTGCAGTAGAGATTTGAAGCTTCTCAGAAAACGTTTTTATGGCTTATTAATTAATTACAATAATAATAAAGATGTAATCATGGTTATTTGTTTTCTTTTATACTTCAGCATGAGGAAAAGTCTTCCTTTGCAGTTCACAAAGTATTAAGAAGGATTTATGAGATTCACTGGAGATTTTTCGCTTTTCTGACAACCTTTTTGTGGCTTATTGATGAATTACAGTGATATAGAAGAAACCATAGAAATTTATTGTCTTCTTATGGAGAATGAGTATTGAAGGAGAGATTTGTATCGATTTAGAAACCTTTTTATGGCTTAGTGATTTTAGTGACAATGATAAAAGAGAAATATGTATTGATATGTAATTCAGAGGAGATCTGCAACACTGGGAACCTCTTTATGGATTATTGTAGTATTACAGGTGGCTGTATATCAGCCGCCAAATAGGAAAGGCATGGAATATCAGTGGATATTTGAGCTTTTGGAAAAGGTTTTTTTCAGCTTATTGATTCCTTACAAAAATTAAGATGAAATTAATATGAACAAATAGTATTATACACCTGTGTAACTCCAAACCCTATCTTTGTGGTATTCATGAGTAAAGAATGATTTATTAAAATGATAATATAATAATAATATAATGATAGTTATATCATATTGGATGGCTCTGAATGGGATACCAGAGAATATTCCACGAATTGGGGCCGATATTGTACGAATCGAAGATGAGTGCAATGTTGGCCCTAACGAGTGTAATATTCCTGGTATTCCATGAAATAAAGCCATCCAATATAATTGTTATTACCTATACCCAACAGGAAAGGGATTTAAAATTCAATAAATATTCCAGCAACTAAAAAGGGCCCCCATCGTACATTTATTTTGATCACACAAGTTTGTCTTACCTCTTTATGTCGTCATCAAAGTGTCGTTTGTGCATTGCGTGTATTGCGTATCCGCGCATTGTAATCCTTATTGTGCATGTTTGTTTTATTGTGCGCACATGAAGAGACCATGCAATCTCGCATAATATTGCACGGCAAATTTTGTACATGAGCCTATGGGGATTTCGGCATTTTATATAATATGCTCTGATATTGCACAGACAAATCATGCAGACAAAAAATATGTGTTTTTAATGCGCCTCCAAAATGCCTTATATAGTATGAGATTAATCATGTCATAGAATTTATGATTAACAATAGCAGAGCTGATAGCTTTCAAAAAAATCTACAGTTTGGTATTTTAAACAGAGAAGAAGTGTGATTTCTAAAGTAGTTTGAATAAATTCTATCTTGCTAGTTTAGCATTAGGCTTACCTCATGTACTGAATTAAATACCCTGCACTGTTTCTTATGCAAAATATTCTCTTTTTTTTCTATCCTCCCCTTACAAACTGTGATCTGGTTAAGACTGCAAATTCATGCACTCATTGTCTTGCCCACCAGAGGTGAAGGCGAGACTAAGGGATCCAAATGACATCCGTCTGTCCGTCGTCCGTCCGTCACAAATGTTAAAGTTTACCTGCAAGACTCTTATGATACATAACTTGGCAACTGTTGCTGCAATGGGAACCAAACTTGGGTGATAGATGCACTTGGGGTACATTCATGTTATAATGCCTTTAGAGGTCACATGGTAAGGTCAAAGGTCATTTCAGGTCAAATGTTAAAGTTTACCTGCAAGACTCTCTTATGACAGATAACTTTGCAACTGTCTCTCACTTTTCAACCAAACTTGGGTTGTAGATGTACTAAGGGGATCTGCATGTTATGGTGTCGTCGGAGATCATGTGATAACGTCAAAGGTCATTTGAGGTCACATGTAAAAGTTTACCTGCAAGACTCTCTTATGACACATAACTCTGCACATGTTGCTGCAATAGCAACCAAACTTGGATGATAGATGCACTTGGGGTACATTCATGTTATGGTGCCTTCAAAGGTCACATGGTAAAGCCAAAGGTCATTTTCAGGTCAAACGTTAAAGTTTACCTGCAAGACTCTCTTATGACAGATGACTTTGCAACCATCCCTCACTTTTCAACCAAACTTGTGTTATAGATGCAGTAAGGGGACCTGCATGTAATGGTGCTGTCAGAGAACACATGATAAGTTCAAAGGTCATTTGAGGTCATATGTTAAAGTTGTACCTGCAAGACTCTCTTATGACACATAACTCTGCACATGTTGCTGCAGTGGCAAACAAACTTGGGTGCACTTGGGGTATATTCATGTTATGGTGCCTTCAGAGGTCACATGGTGAAGTCAAAGGTCATTTCAGGTCAAACGTTAAAGTTTACCTGCAAGACTTTCTTATGACAGATAAATTTGCGACCGTCACTCACTTTTCAACTAAACTTGGGTTGTAGATGAACTTGGGGGACCTGCATGTAATGCTGCCATTAGAGGTAACATGGTGAGGTCAAGGCCATTTGAGGTGAAATACATTTTACCTTCACACACGTAAAATATCAATGCAATAATGTTACTCATATCAAAGGGGGTAGGAGTAGGTGCAGGGGAAGCAGGTGAAAGGGAGTAGCATTTCATGAAATAGCCCTTCTCAAATTTTATGGGATGTTGCATTCTATGGAAGATATTTCACAATGAGCTTTGGATACAATTCTGTTGCATGGCAACGGAGATTGCGATATTTCTAGTTATTTTCACAAATGGGCGAGACACAGTATCGCTAATGCCTTGTTTTTACTGACAAAATCCACTGGTTATTATAACTGTTCAGTTATGTATTACATTGATGAATGATAGATAATACATTGATGCAATGGACTATGCACTCTACATTATTACATGGTGGCTGAAATTAATGTACATGGCTTTTATATCAAAGATGAGAATTTGAATTTGATGTTGTTTTATTTCCTCATACATCATAGTTAAACTTTCAACATAATATATGGTCTTATACAGAGAAAAGGGGTTAGTCATTAGCCAAGCTTGAGGTGACATCGTCATCACAGAAGAAGAAACCAGTAACAAGGAAGAGAAAATTTAAATTTAAAGGATAATTTTCGAGGTTCCAGAAAATAGGAAATTGATAAGTAATGATTTTAGGATGGAGATGATTTAAAATGCACAACTCCAACCATGAAAATTAAAGGAAACCATTTTTAATTGCAGTGCACTCTAAATGAGCTCTCTGCCCCTATCACCATGAATGCTCATTAGAAATGAGGCATGAAATGACAGAAGCCCATCAAATATTATCTCATTTCAGCTTTGACGATAACAATTCCCTTGACAGTTCATCTCATTTCCTTCATTAAACTCAAATTGGCCTTGACGACCCATCTCTCTCTCTCTCTCTTACTTCTTTTCTTTTATCTCATCCACCCCCCTTTCTCTTTCCTCCTTCTCCCATTTCTTTCCCTTTCTGCAAGCCAAACTTAATTTAACATCTGAATAAGATATATTTATCCTTATCCAAGCCTGAAATTTGCTTTACTAGGAGCAGCCTAAGTACAGTTTTGAATTAGTAAGTGGTGTGCCTCTCTCTTTTTCTCATCTTCATCTCCTCCTTCTCCTCTCCAATCCCTTTCCTTCCCTCCCCTTCCCACCTTCCTTCCCCTCTCCATCCTCCCCTCCCCCAGAGTCCCCGCCTGCTCCCCTCCCCTCCATTCCCTGCATTCATACTCTTTGCCTTCTCTTTCTCCTCCACCTCAGCCTTCTCCACACAATCTCTTATCCTCTTCAATTGCCCATCTTTTCTTTTTTCCTCCCTCTCATTCCTCTTGCTCCTACTTCCCTCCCCTATCATTCTTCTCTTTGCTTTTATTCTTTAATATTGCTTTTTTCCATCCTTCCTCCCTATATATATATTCCTTTTCCCTGATTCCTCTTCTCCCCCTCCCATCCCTCTTTTCTTTCTCATCACCCCTTCTTATCCTCTTTTTCCTTCTCATCACCTTTCCCTTCCCTGTTTTCTGTCTCTTCTTTCCTTTCTCTTCCTTTTCTTGTCTTTTTCCTTCCTCCTCCTCACTCCTTTCCTGACCTGATTTGCTGTCATCTTCTGACTTCAAGAGGACTAACATTTCAGCATGATATAGCACCATGCATTATTCATAGCAAGTTTATACTTCGCTAACCTTGAACGGGGGTATATTCCTATGTTATCTAGTCTAATGCAATACCTCATTGTCAAACAAGATTTATCTCTGCCATACTCTACTGTATCTATTTGAATGTGATAGAGCCATCATGATGACAACAATGTGTAGTACGCATATTTCGTCTGTTGAGAGCAAGAGGGTATTAGCTTGTATACTTTTCCATGGAGTTAATGCCTTTTTTGTTTCTTAGCAGGCAATTATTATAAATTCACATCTCATACCACGTCTGATACAGGAACTAGACAAATATTAAAAATAGTTTACTTATCAAAATCAAACTGATTTGAATGAGTTTTCTGCCTTTCATGCTTGAAAGCTACATGCACAATTATGAAATATGTTGTACTAAAATGTTAAAATACATGAACTTTGACTGACCACAAGAATGACTCACTTTTGAAAATTAGAGGACCATGATATTGTGCACAGAAAATGTCTTTTATAAATATGTATTACAGCCGCAAAATTCCGAGTAAAAGAAATCACACAAGGAAGTATCTTGCAGGCGAGTCAACTCTGACAGTTTATGAAGGTATATGGCTTTGAATGTATGCTTCGAGTTGCATCGAAACTTAATGAGCCAATATTCTACACATGTCTAGACATCTTTGTAGCACTCAAGTACAGTAGAAATTGTCAAGTACGTAGTTAGTGTTTGCTTTTGATGCAGAATGAGAATAACTTATGGTATGTTTAAAGATATGTAATTCCAGCTACAATCGGTATGCATCATTTCACTGTTATTATACATAAAACAAATTTCTTATATCATACCTTTGACCCAACATTATACTGCATAGCAACCCTAACCCTAAATCTTTGAGGAAAATGAAACCACAGCAACACAGCAATCTAGTTGTTACCAGAGCATATGTTGGAGCACCTCCCGGCATACTGCACTCACATTATACAGATTGTAAATAGCTCTCTCAAAAACGTGACGTAATAGCATTAGTGTTGAAGTGATCAAGTCCCTGATCTAGTTATAATGACAACATGCTGTCACATTTGTCGCTTGGATTGCATGACCTTTTATTAGCATGGATCGTTGCGCTGCAATTCACAAAGGTTCGCACCAAGCTATCAGCAGTTGAAAGGGGTTTTGTACGAAAGATTGATCAATCGTGCAGTAGCACTTTTCCTCAGCCACTATTTAGCCGTGTTCACACTCTTCTAGAGTTAGAGATTTATCTAGGCACTTAATCTTTTCACAGTCATTACTGAATTCTCTCACCCCCGTAAGGCTTGTTCAGATACTAGGCGGCATGTCCCCACAGCAAATCCCTGCAGCATTTTTAGTGTTCAGATATGGCACGACATTGTGGTGCCACTTATGTTAATGAATGCACATTAACGCGTCAACTCTCAAATAAAAGAGACTTTTGTCAAAAGTTGCGCAGACATCCTCATGACAGTTGCGCTAAGTTTTTAAGGATTTGATTGGTCCACAGCTTTTTGCTGCCAGGCGATAACAAATTTCTCCTGCCTCAGTGAATTTTTTTTGTATCCCATTGACTTGTACACTAAATTATATTGCAGGGATTTGTTGTGGGGACATGTTGCCTCATATCTGAACAAGCCTTTAGGCTTCATCTGGTTTCAGTAGGCAAAGGGTTAAGCTTTGCCTCATTCACACTATTTAAGGCTCATTCAGGCATTCCATTATCAACTGTCAAAACACCATGGCAGGTCTTTGTGTACTAAATGAATGGCAAATGGAGATGAATGAAGCAACTAAGAACCTGCATATATTTGTCATGTGTTTTGTTATAAGATAGAAAAATGGGAAGCTCTGTACACTAAAAAAAATCAACAGATTTTTGCATGGTGTACTGCTGCAGATGTGAATGAACCTTAACAGATATGTTGAGTTACTGTACTTTCATGCAACCTCTTTTATAAACCATTCATGAACCATTCAGACTTTTGGCAGTGGGTTTAGATAAAGAATTTAGCACCGAATGTAAAAGTTTAAGAATCATAAAATAAAGTTTTTAAAAAATTAACATGTAATTGATGGGAATAGTTGAAGCATGAATGTTATAAACTTGAAAGCCACTTTAATGGGATTTTAGTGAAATGATGTATTATATGACACTCCTTACTCCTTAAAACCTCATCATAAATAGTTCCAATCCATTGCTCACCACATCCATCATTATTGTACAGTGTGCTACTTAATTACACTATCTTCCGTCCTTCATAATTTGCTAGTACTATTCGACTGCTGTATGGTAATGCAATTAAACTTTGCAATCCCTTACCGTTTTAGAGATTGTCAAGAACTGTGCACAAGAAGATTGCAAAAGAAATATTGTATAGCTTACCTCAAACATCTCATAATCCCAGGAATTAGTACTTGTAAGTTTTATATTAGGCTTTTTAATGTTCTTCATTGAAAATGAAATATTGTCTTTATTTATTTTCAAACATCAATTTATTGGTCAGACTTGCACAGCAAAGGACTTTAAAAGCCCAGAAAAAAATTATGCAACAATGCAAGGCATATAAACGACCCCCCCCCCCCCAAAAAAAAAAAAAAAAAAAAGACAAAAAAATTGATATGTGGCTGTTGCTAATGTTCAAATAACATTTTAAGGCAGATTTTTAGTAAATTTGATCCTCTTGATGTTTTTGAAATGTATTCTTGGAAAATTATAATGAAATATCTTTCATTTAAGATGCAAAAATCTGCTTTATTCTTATAAATGAATAATCTGCTTTATTCTTATAAATGAACTTTTTTCACTGCTGTTACCATTAACAGAAATAAAATGACAAATATCTTTTGATCATGTACATGTATGACAGTGATATGGTTCATAGCCTTGGTATACCCACTCAAGAGCAAGGATACATTAAAAGTTTGTCATAAACATTGAATGACTATATCACATTGCTTGTGCCAGCATATTTATCGACAGACAGATACTATTTCCTTGTGTGATACATTATTTATGTTATTGACAGAATATGGAAGTGATAGCACTATTCATAAAGGTTCACTAATACCCCTTTCACAGTGAGCTCTTCCCCGTTGAACTTAAGTGGGGAAAGGCGGTGAAAGGTGGTGAAAGGCACACAGTGAAAGGCACAGGTGAAAACCTCCCCGTTGAACTTAAGTGGGTAACTAAATCAAGCATAAATAACCGCTTTACTGCCCCCAACCACCACCCCCCCCCCCACCCCGGACAAAAGGACTTGCATGTACTATGCCTCAATGGAGGTTTAAATCATTGTTTAAAATAAACCTCTCTTTTAAATTTGGGCCATTGCATTTGTTGATTAATTGGGAATTGGGACCTCTCATTTTGGAGATCAGTGGTATACCACTAAGTACCCTTTCCTCCTTTTATTCTTATTTCCTTCGAAGTTTCTATTTTTGTTTAAGCCACTCTGTTTACAAGAATAATCTACAATAGATTTCTAGGTTGTGCCACTTTGCCCTAAGTGAGAAATAGGAAACACAAGTAAATATGGTATTCTCCTCGACTTTTAACCAGATCAAGGGCTTTATAAATCCTCAAGATGTTGATCCCTTGAAGATCGGGTAAAGATTATCAATAGATCAAAGAGGGTGTGTGTGTGGTAAAATTGAATGTTGAGAAGATGCTGGTTGTTGTTTAGGCCAATTTTCCAGTTTGAACATTTCAGCCAATAGATCAAAGAGGGTGTGTGTGGTGAAATTGAATGTTGAGAAGATGCTGGTTGTTGTTGAGGCCAATTTTCCAGTTTGAACATTTCAGCCAATGTCATTCCACAGCAAGATTGTATATTCATTTACAAGGTGTACATGCTATCCATGTACAGTATCCAACAAAAGTGAGTACACCCTTGAGGGTGTGCTTAACTTTTGTTGCCATAAATTTAAACAAAATCCTTCAGCTGTTACATTATTGTTATGGAAGAGACAATTCCTATCAATACACCAGTCACAGAATTTCGTTCTTCTCTATCATAGTTGCTATACACTTATGTAAGAATTTACATTTGAATTTTAACATTTTGTAAAGGGTGTACTCACTTTTGTTGGATACTGTAATTATCAACCTGTGTTTGAAAAATCTGATTTTCAAACAATTTTCGATTTTGCGTTCCAGACGCATCTGTTTCCCACCATGGTGTTTTTCTATGCCGTTATTGTCTTTACATCCTTCTGCTCTTCATGAATGATGAAATTACCTTTCGTAAATGGAAATTAAAATTTTCTTCTAATTTCTCAGCATAATTAGCTGATCCAACCATATTCTGAATGCCTTACAAATTGCTTGAAAAGAGTCAAGATACTAATAAACATTGTAACCATGGCAATTCTTACCTTTTCACACATCCTCTCTTGTGTGTATATCTCTCTTCAGATGTCATAAGAAAGCGTATGATGTGTCAAGGCTACCTGCTACGTCAGTTATCATAACGTTTCACAATGAGGCTCGTTCAACTTTATTACGGACAGTTGTTAGGTAAGTCTGAGGCCATTATCATCTATCTGGGTCATTAGGTTTGAGATAATTGTCATACAGATATATTAAAAGTGATAAACAGTAGTGGTGGCAAAGTGAAAGTTGGCATGAAACTGCTCAAATATAGTCTCATATTGTTTGGCTTGCATGAAAAGATGCATGAGTGAGATAATCTAGTATTCTATTCACGATTTCCGGTGATTTTCAGTAAAACAATTCAAATGATCTATATGAACCATTACCTTATACCCTCGCTACGGACCACCTACCCCGATGCTCTCGGCTCAATGATGCATAGCAGTTCGTATACACTGTTTACACTTGTGTGAATTTTCAACGCGGGCCCGCGCTGAGAACTTGACGTATCTTCCGTTGATATTCTAGCCATTTCTAAACAAATATTTAAAAAAAAACATGTCAACTATGTTCAAAATTAGTCATTCTACATCAGTTCATGTAGTAATTTTCATTCCACCTAACAAAGTAGTTGAATATTCAAAGTGCCACCTTTCCCACTACTGCTTATTATCTTTAATCAAAATATGGAATATTAACATCCTTGGTTATGAAATATATGATTAATAGTGACTGTGATGGTATATTGTGTAGTTTGTATGAGGTATATGCAGCAGTAGATCTGAATATGCCAAGTGGGACAGAGCTAGAGGCAGAATGACATACAGACTGACTGGCAAATAAACTAACAGACAGATGAACTAACACAGATACATGGACAGAAGAAATAAAGTTATATACATGTATAAAGGGGGGCGGGGAATTTAAGACAGACGGACTTAAATACAAAGAAAAAACATGAATGGGCAAAAGAAGGAAAAGGAATTAAACAAAAGAAAAAAAGAAAGGCAGAGATACAGAAAAAAGGAAGAATGAGTAGGGAACAAAATGATATAAAGAAATGTATCATCAGAAAAAGCTAGATTCATCTGGTGCAATTTGTTTTCCCTTTTTGCCCACAGCAAAATTACTCCCAGTCTCCTATATTTTTTCTCATTTCCTAATTGTTTATGTATTTTTTGTTTCCTTTCTTTATTCTCTGTCACATTTTCTGACAGTGTACTGAGTAGGAGCCCTCCTCAGCTGATTGAAGAGGTTATTCTTGTTGATGACTGCAGTGATGATCGTAAGTCTTCCACCTACCATCCTTATCACTCGTCTAAATCCTTCCATCGCTAAACATTTCCATCTCTAAATCCTCCCATCACTAAATCCCTCCATACTCATCTTCTCTTCATCATCCATCTACAATATTGACTTTGAGGAGCCATTAGAAATAGGATCTGGCATCATAAAAGCATAGTAAATGAAATATGAAATGAAGATGACTTTCAATTAAGATTTTCCTAGAATAAGCCTTTAAGGTACATGACTTGAATATAACCTTTACTTAATCTTTGCCTTTCAGAGAGCATTTCTTTTTTCATTTTTGAAAGAATTATTGAAAGCAGCAAGTTTTAAAGCCTCTTTTTGTTGCTGAATTTTGGACTCATATGTTAGCCTAAATTTTTAGATATACCGGTAGATGATTCAAGGTGGAAATTCAAGCAGAATACTTATTTATTACATTGAAAGAGATAATGTAGGTACCTGCCTTTGTTCAAGTTTCAAGGACTTTTACCAAAAAAAACTTTTAGAAGACTTTGCATAAATCTTTTCTTAATACTTCCTGCAGATAATATTTTCTTGTTTTCTAAGTATATTTATTTCACTCTCGAATGATCATGAAATCAGACATACCATCACTGAAGAATGAAAAAGTGGTAGATTACTATTTTTTGTTGTTTTTAGTACAGTGAGGTATGTGATTAAATTCCATGAAAAGCGGTAGTTGAACACCTAAATCAGTAGAGTTGGTACGTATGTGAAATGTACCTTTTTGATTTTTTGATTTTGTGAATTTGTGAGTTATGTTCCTCTTTTTTTTTTTTTTTGAGAGGGTATCATCTGCCTTTTATTATGCAAACAAATTTCATATTTCAGTGACTTATCCAATTTTGAGTGAAATCAGTAATGGTCTAAGGCTTCCCCCCCCCTTGTCTGAAGACAGAAGAAAAAAGCGAAGTATCATATAATTTGTGTGTGCTGATATACAGGGTTAAACAAATGTCATCAGGTATTCTTTTTCAGGCATGCATTTAAAGGAAAACTTGAGTTATGGTCATATGCTAAATTGTGAAAGAAACTGTTTGGGGAAAAGTTGATTAAGTAGTATATAAGATTGGTGTAGACTTTGAAGTTTTAAAATCATCAAAATGGTAAGAAATTAACTCAGTCTTACTGAAAAGCACATTCACTGTATATAGAAATAGATATATGGGACTACACACAGGTTTTTGGCCATACAATCAAGCAATTTCTTGTTATATTTCAGATATGGAGGCATTTGAAAAACAATTCTGTTTATGGATATTTCTATTATGATAAATGTTTAAACTGATACATTGGTCATTTGCAAGCTCACAGATATCCATTATCAAGGTTTGCTATCGGAAACTTCCCTGGAAATCTACCTTATGTACACTAAAAGGAATGCCATAATCACATTGTGCAACCAATATTATGTGAGCAATAATATTTGCATTCCTCACTGTACTCGTTAATGTAGTAGATCAAAGGTAACATTTACATTTTCTCATGTTGTGTTTGTCTACCACATCTGACTGAAGCAGTGACGTGAAAATGAAGGAGCTTTTTTTTGTTATTTATGTCACTTCTGTTCCATTTATATGTAATCATAGGTTTAAACAAAAATCAAGTACTGACTCTTGGTGTTACATAATAATGTTCACTTTCTTGTAAGCACAAATCTATAAATGATATAATGATTTCCCAATGTCCTTTTCATTTCAGCAATGGATGGAGAAGTTCTAACTAGCATACCAAAAGTAAAGCTTATACGAAACAGTCTTAGGGAAGGTAGGTATATTTGCCAAGTGATTTTTAAAGGTGACCCCACATTTTTTCTAGGGTTTACTTTGTTGATGATACAGGGTTAAGATTACGATTGTGATTGGATTTTAGTTAAGTTTTAGGTAAGGTTTAGGGTTAGGATTAGTTGTAATGTTTGGTCCTGAGGTTAATTTCGATATTTCAGTTACTAGAGAAAATCAACTGCACATCAGTTGTCATTGGAGGATGTCTACATTGTAAGTACCTTTTTTATTTAGTGTTGTTAAGAGACAGGATGTGGTTCAAGCAGACAAAATATAGGTCAAACTATTCGGTACTCATCCCAAATTTAGAAATTAATGGAAATTAGAATCCATTGACATTTTCCTCATTCTTTTTCTACAGAACCTGATCGTAAATGAAGGAAGTTTTAAGCAGTTGCATGAAAATTCATTCATGAATTTGGCCATCAACTCAATTCTCAGGCATATATTTTCCTGTGTACTGTATAATGGCTAAAAAGTGCAGCATATGAAAAAAAATCAAGCCTGAAAGGATGTGTAGGGAAGGGTTTTCTTGTCAATTTCTTATTTTTCATAAGAAATAAACTGGGCCATTTCTGATTCTTTTGATCCCCTCGTTGATGGAGATTTTAAACTCATCTTGTAGTCACTTGACTCTGCTTTCAGAAATGATGTTGACATTTCATGATTATGCAGGTATATCTTGTATGCCTGAGGGCATGTGATCTAGTTGCCTTCTTCATTATTTTGAAATGAATAATAGATACACATCAAAATAGATACACATTTCACTTAAATTAATTGATCTCATTATCTTGCAAAGCCATGTGAGGGATTTATAAAAGTTTTTAGGTGAAATTATGTAGTGACATTTTGCTGACTGCTAAAATCAGATAAGACTTTCACGTTGCAATATAAAGCAATGTCAAGCAATGTCGAGGTTCAAAATTTCATTTCTTTCTGTGATCTTGTGTAGCTTCAACAAATATATTTTGAGAAAAAACATGCTCAATACTTCTACAAGTCCAAGGTATTCCCCATATTTCACCAATTATTGTGATATTGTGAAAACAAATGGACATAGAAATATGTTATTGTAATTTTGCCTCGTTTGACCTCGATATTGTTGGGTTGTCAGCTTGATACAGCTATCAGAAAAATTGTAGATATGGTCAGGAATGTTGGGACAAAATAGCTTTGACTTTCCTGCTCACAGGGCAGTCAAATGTGATGATGCTGCACTCTATCTTGTAGGAGCTCAAATGAATTTAACTTATTTATATTCATTTCACAAGAGTAACAGTGAACATATACAGGAATATATGAAGTGGAGAGAAGGTTTTGTTTGGAAATGTGAGCATTCAGACCTATCAAAATAATGATTTTTAATAATTCATACTGAATTTCTCTTTTGAAAATTGAATTATTAATATTAAGGATCCAGTTTACACTCTCTTCTGTTGTATTCATGTAGATTCCATCAACAAAATGTTGATTGTCACTTACTTGAATTCAGCATTGCTGAATTTGCACTGTGAATCAGCTGTACCGGGACTGCTTGTAGATTACTCAGTCATTTTTTATTGATTTTCCAGAAATCCGCAAAGTATATTGCTGCACTGTCTTGGAAATACGAAATGGACAATTTTTTTTTCAGTCTTTGTATTGGTCTAATCAGAACAAGAGGTGAAAATTGGAGAGAAAGGTCTGTATGGATCTGTAGGATAAGTGTAGTTATTCTATATTGAATCTAATTGATTCAAGTTCTGTATAAGATGAGATTACATTATCTTTTTAATGTGAAATGGACCATTTTTAAAAACAATCTTTGTACAGGTCTAATCAGATCAAGAATACGAGGTGCAGATGAAGCAAAGGCTAGCGTCCTGACATTCCTTGATAGTCACTGTGAAGCCAACACAGGCTGGTTACCTCCACTCCTGGAACGTGTTGCTCAGGTTAGTAGATCATTTATTGTACCACTTTCATACTTGTGGGTTATTTTGGTTGCATGTACATTAGATCCCCTCTCTCTGCCTCAGGTTCAATCCAAATTACATTTTAAAAATTAACCTAAAACCAGAAACATTTTTGAATGTGAGGAGTAGTCCAGATTAAAGTTCAAGTTCAAATCTTTAAAGTATGCTTTGGTACTAAACTGAGCATGGGGGAAGTTTGCACTAGGAGTAGAAAATTCCTCCCATGAAAGATATCAAAACCAACTTTTCTTTGATCAAAAGATTAACTTGCAGTATGACTACAATTTTTTGTGGTACACTTTATAGTGATTATCATAAAATAATTATAACAAAATCCTTGATATCGGTCTTTAGGGAGCACAGACTTTTTAATCTGTACTCAGCTCACAATAGACTGCAAGTGTTAAAGTGGTATTTATAGCGTAAGGCCTTCTTCACTTTATCAGTGGAGTATAGATCTGCGCAGATTTGTAATGATACCTGACAAGTCAAGGAGATGTTCAAATATTGGCATTGGGAGTCTTGACATGCCTGTCAAAAAAGTTTGTAAGACAAGTTGAGATATGTAATTTATAACTTTTTCTAGGGTCGTTCCAGAGTAACATGAAAGCAAATTGATCCACAGCTGCATTCGTCAGCAGGGTTTGGCTTAAATGTTTTTTGATGTGGAGTTTTATTGGGATTGATTTTTACATACATCAATATATTGCTGTGGGAAAGAAAGAAGTGAAGAGGAAAAAAATTTGAGTCAAGATCTGTTTGTGAGGGCCTCTTTGGAACCAAGAAATACTGCCTGAAGATTTGCCATGTGGCAAAACTTATTCATATTATTCAAACACAATTATCATTGTTATTGAATTACTGCTATCAATAAAACAAGGGATCACCTAAGGATACTCTCACACATGCTCCATTGACAAGTGCCTAGGGGCCATTCTACATGGGAAGCACATTCAGCTAACTTTAGATTTATAGTAAGAAAAAAAATCACTTTGGTAGTCCTGAATAGCCAAATCCTTGAATTCAAAGAAGCTAAAACAAAAAGGAATTCCGCCATCTTAGTCAGTATTGGTATGATGCATGTTTGATTTTTACAAGACATTTTTGTTATTTGAAAGTAGCACCATTTTCTGGTAATTCTATTACCAAGGTACTTGTACCACAATATCATGAATGTAAGTAGAAAATCGTTGGAATGAAAGAGTTCAGGTGAAAGAATGTGCATATTTTCAGAGTATTAAATGGTAAGAAGGAAGGCAGGGTACAAAATAGGCACACAAACTCTAAAAATTACACATTATTCTGTAACTGTGGAATTGCCCTTTGAGCTTTATATTGTCATAGATATAGGGGTGGGGCTAAGGTTGCTGCAGAATGTCAGGTTTAGTAGTTGTAGGGTTTGGATTATGTACATTGATACTGTTGAGTTCAAGGCCATAAGTTTCATGTTTGGGTAATGTACGAAATAGAACGGCTGTCCACAAAGCAATCAGCTTACAACCCATTGAACCTCCCAAACTTTCATTGTGTTCCACAGATATCACACATAAACAAATAGAATGAAATATTGAGTTCCTTTCTTCACTATTTCTGTGATCTCTAAAATGGTATAAATGTGGCAGTAATGGTCACATTCATTGCATATAGACAATGAAATCAGACAACTTCCTGTTCTCCTAGTTTTTGCTCTTTTCTGGAAGTGGTTGAGATCGTTGAGTACCAAGCATGAGATAACTCAGGCTGGAATCTATAGAAAACGTGTGTTATACCAAAATCAAATTGTTTTGAATGTGTCCTGCTTCCGACCAAGTTTTGACAGTGTTCTCCTTTTTCTATATTTCCCCAGTCTGTGATAATCATGCATGATTTATAGCTAGATGATAGACTGCACCTCTTACTGTGAGTTCAAGTAAGGCAATAGGTACTCTTGCTGTCTAGTCACTCAGACTTACCAAGTATCACTAGGCGCTTTCACACCTACCCATTCAGGAAAAATACCTGTAAATTACTAGAACTTTTCAGGCCCCCTAATACCCAAATATTATCTCCTGCATTCACACCTCCCTGAACCAGACCTCAACGCGAAAGTTCTCATAGTTACAAGCATGTGCATTACAGTTCCTTTGCAAGCATTCGATAGGATAGAAAGTCTTGTAATTTGCTTTCACATTGCAAATATCCCTGCGACCGTGGAGAAAGTAAGCGTAATTTGAGAAAGTACCTACTAAACTACATATTTTTCTTTGGGATATTACAAGTACTTTCGATTCATGCTGGCAAAATACCTGGTATTTTTCTGATCGGTTAGCTAGGTGTGAAAGCACCTTATACCATTTTTGTGCTAAATGTCAAATCTTAATGGTTTAAGAGAGGAAGAGGTCTTATCCCCTTTGACCAGCAGTGGTTTTTGTCTCGCCCACCGGAGGTGAAGGCGAGACTAAGGGATCCAAATGGTGTCCGTCCGTCGTCCGTCCATCGTCCATCCGTCACAAACGTTAAAGTTTACTTGCAAGACTCTCTTATGACACATAACTTGACAACTGTTGGTCCAATGGCAATCAATTTGGGTAATAGATGCACTAGGGGTAACATAATGTTGTGGTGCTGTTGGAGGTCACATGGTGAGGTCAAAGGTCATTTGAGGTCAAATGTTAGAGTTTACCTGCAAGACTCTCTTATGACAAATAACTTTGCAACCGTTGCTCCCTTTTCGACTAAACTTGGGTCATAGATGCACTTGGGGGACCTTCGTGTTATAGTGGCATTGGATGTCACATGGTAAGGTCAAAGGTCATTTTATTTCAAACGTTAAAGTTTATCTGCAAGACTCTCTTATGACACATAACTTGGCACATGTTGCTGCAATAGCAACTAAATTTGGGTGATAGATGCACTAGGGGTTCATTCATGCTATTGTGCCGTCAGGTCACATGGTAAGGTTAAAGGTCATTTTAGGTCAAACATTAAAGTTTACCTGCAAGACTTTCTTGTGACATCAAACTTGGTCAGGGATGTACTTGGGGAAACTTTCGTGTTATTTAGTCAAGGGTGGGCGAGACACAATTTTGCCATTGGCTTGTTCTGAAGAGGTTTTCAAATCCCATAAAGCCTTATACAACTCAAGTGTCTCAAGCATAGCGATAAGATTTGTATTTACTGAGATTGAATGTGTTTCTGATGGGACTTTTCAGGTGACAGCAGTTAGTTCTGCTGTCACCAGGTGATGATAGCAAGTTTGATTGCAGACATGTCTATAAAAGTCTCAGATAAGTGCCTTATAGATTTGAAACTGAACATGTTATCCACACACAGACAGACAGTATGCACATATTTCCTAGTATGGGAATGAACATCTCTTCTACTTACTTGAAACTTTCAGCTAATAATGGATGCTCGAGTTCTGGGGAATGTGAAAAATAATTTGTGAGCTTTCTCATTCTTTTTACGTCAATGAGGAGGAAAATCTTAGCGGAAATTCTCTCTGAAAAGGATTGCTCTTCATATACTTTAATATTCAAGATATGACCAAAACACCTGCACAGTTGTCGGCCCAAATGTATTTTGCGTAGTCCCATATATACTGATTTCCTCTGTGCAGTGCATGTACTTGTCAGCAAGGCAGTGTCAATTTTCCATGATTTTGATGATTTCAAAACTTTTCAGGTATACACCAATTTTGTATACCATACTACTTAATATATGCTTTCCACTTGCTTTGAAACAGTTTCTTTCACATTGCAATCACACAACCACAACTCAGCTTAAAGTGATTACACAATGGTAAACAAAATTTTGACATATGATCGAGAATAGAATTATAAGAAGAATGACATTTAAAATATGACGATTTTCAATCGAAATCACTGCATTTTGGCTAATTTTCTAATGAAAAGTTATGAGCTGACCCCCCAAAATCGAGTATGAGGTATGACGTAAAAGTGGGTACCCAGCTTCGCGCATTGCAGTTGTGCTACGCGCTAGACTGTACAACATGTATTATATCTTGCGCGCATTTTGCTAGAAGTGGGTACCCAGTTGAAACTGGGTCACAGCTGAGGGGTCATAAATATCCTGAAATCTGACCAAATTTGGGGGTTTCCTTGGCAACACGACTTTTTAAAAGACTTTAGGCAGATGATTTTCTGCTAATAAAATCATGCTCTTTTAAATGAGCTAACATTGTTTCAGCATTGGGTACCCCCTTTAATGTTTATCTGCTGAGTATGTTGTCTGTCGATAGTTAGATATCTATAGAATCTGTTATATGGTATGAATTAATGCCTTTCTGGCTCAGTCCAGGCCAACTATGTGAATGGAAGAGGGTCGTCAGTATCATATCGCTGTTTCGGAGCAAAACATGTACTAAGAACAACTTAGTGTACAAAGAGTGAAATGAACCGTTATCTTTTGAAAGCATTTCTTTCTTAATTTCATATGGAACCTAGAGCTGCCTTTCTTATTCAGGGTTAGCAGAAGCTGGCAGTGAATAGGGGATTAATTTCTTTTATCAAAACCTGCCGACGGAGTAATATATTGCATATTTTGACTGGATGGAATGTGGGAATTAGCTCTTTTCCATGTCTTTTTTATTCTAAAGCTGGAAAAAGAGACACTTTTTTGTTGGTATGACTGAAGCATGTCACAATTTGATGGATGGCTTAACTTTAAGGTGGTTGGAGGTTTGATGAAATGGCTGGTCATGTTTACAGAAAGGCTTTATGGTCTGCAATTTTCAGAGGTATTGTCTGCCTGTGATCAATCATTTCTCTGGTATTGAATATAGTTTTATTTAACTGCAGCATGTTCATTTACTAAATTCAGCAGATAAAATTTTGTGTAAGGGTGTGTGTTTTTTATTTGCTTGTTTTTATCTCTTTCCCATTGATGTAGGATTACTTTGCTCTCTCTTTCCCCCTCTTCACCTTTCCTTTATTCTCTGCTATTCTTATATCTTTCCTTCCTTAATCTTTTTGACAGAGTAAAGTTGAATTTAGTTTCTAAAAAAAAAAGCCAAATTCATTGTTTGTTAATGTAAATTATAATTCAGTAGACACCTGCCTTATGAGTGGTCCATACTCTCAGAAGTTTCATAAAATGACTGAGTCATACACTGAACTTTTCCAATTTTCAAAATTTCGCTGCCAGAAACTCTAGCTTTTAATTTCTCATAATTTTTGTTGTTCTTGTTGTTGCTTCAGTCATGTCTGTCATTCGTACATTCCTGGCTATACAATGTTAGTTTCAGAGGTAGCATGAAAATGTGCAGTCAGGCTTAGACATTATATGAAATTGATGCATGTAGTCACCATTTCGTCTGTTCAGAGCCAGAAGGGCATTAACTCATATCATTTTATACAGACTCAATGTCCTTCTGGCTCCAAACAGATAATTTCATTCTTCTCAGTTACCTTTCCTTCTCTCTTTGCCCCTCTCATGCCTTCTAAAGGAAGCCATTTTACTTCCTGCTTCTCCACTGCTCATTTTTGCAGACCTACCAATTTAGTGCTTAGAGGTCTTTATACCATAGCCCCTAACTGGGGTAATCCACCAATTCATTAATTGCATCCTCAAAAAAAGTGAGTACAAAATTGGTATAAGGGAAAACACAACCATCACAACACCACTCTCCTCATAAAAGCTATTACTTACACCGCTGTGGCTCAATTGAAAAGACGGGGTTCCTTACAAATGTGTTTTGGAGAAGTCAACACGCTCGTTAGAATCTTTGTGAAAAATCCCTGATGCCATGAAGGATTTTAGCTTTTGCAGGGAAATTTCAGTGTTGGTTAGACATCGGTGGAAACAAAATGGATTTCCCCCCTCTCCTAATCAGATTACTTTATTATCTTATTCTGTCATATAGTTTGTTACTTTAAAGGATAATTCTATAATTAGGGTCTATTAATGGTAGAGAGAGAGAGAGAGACAGACAGAGATAGAGTAAGTGAAAATAAATAGCTGGGTTGTTTTTTTTTTTGGTGTCAAATCTAGACTTGATTATTTGTATTTTATCATTCTATGAAATGCATTACCAAACTAGCACAATACATGATAGGCTGATTCCCTCTATGTTCATTCTTAATGACTCTTACAAAGTTTAAAGTTTGGAGAAGACTTCTCTTGTCAATTTCCACACTATTCAACAATAAAATGGGATTTCATTCCTACCATTAGAGAATTAATGGACTTTGTCGATGTTATCAGACTAACAAATTAGATAGTTGAGTGTTAGTGGGAAGATTGTTAATGCTAGGTACTAAAAGTTGAGCCAGTGTGCTAATCATTACATGGGAATGATCAATAGACAGTATTAAACAGGAGTAGTCATTGTAAGATGTCTTTAAGGTTTGTGCCATTAACCCCTTGAATGCTGAATTCTCCATATCCGATAAGTTTGACACAGTGACCAGCTAGTTCCTGGAAACAACAGATTAAAAAGCTAATGACTTGTATTTTTATGTTGATCTTTTCCTGTAGAGTCAATAAAGTGTAAAATTGGATGAATCTAATTTTGAAAAAAATGCTGGATTGGGGCAAAGGTGGGTGGCAGTCTTTACATTTAGTAGTATTCCGCACTGTGGAATCCTTGAATGTAATGAATACTACATGTGGAATTCATCACAGCATGTTTGTAAATAGAAATCATGTTTGTCTTGCTTTACTTACAGGAACCCAGCAACATGGTGTGAAAACCTTGAAATGAGACCTATCAAAATAAGTTTTTGAGTTATATGATTGTAAAAAGTCTTTATAAGGACCTGCAAAACAAGTTATTTGAAGGGGATTATTGCGTGTGACTTTATAAGAAACGATACTAGTTTTTTCACGCCTGATGATTGTCATCTTAATCTTTGCTTTCCCGAAATTTTAAGATCTGTAAAAGATTGTATTAAATTTTTGAAGAGGTGTGTCAGAAAAGTTAAGAACTTTCTGTTTAGTAGGTTAGTCTATATTAAACATATTCCTATGATATTTGTCAAATAATGAATATTTATATATTGCATGAGAAATCATAATAAAATGAAAAATTGCTGTCCTGAAACCCTTTGACAGTACTTTTATTTTGCCCTTTGATTCAAAGTCTTTTTAACTCTCAGGCATAATTTTGTATTGGAAAGGTTTCAGCATTAAAGGATGGTGAAAAATGATGAAAATAATTTTGTATCTATTATTGATATTTGATACAGGCAGAGATTGAAATACTCAAATTTGGATATAGTTTTCATAAAATTTTTACGAAAAAGTTCATAGAAAACGACGATGTTATGTTGTTGTTTAACATCTTCTATACACTACTTCTAACTTCTATGCCAATGACTGGTGGTGTTAGGAGCCTAAGAGTTAAGAAGTGATCAATTTAGAAAAATCAATTAAGACCGTAACAAGAATCTTCACTTTGTAGAGTATTAGTCTGTGTTGTGTTTGCAAGGGGGTTTTAATATGCAATACCAGCTAAAGATTTGACAGGGCTTGTCACACTGATATCAATGCATGTAATTCACTGATCACTGCAGGGTTTCTCCATGAGAAGGTGTAACAAGAAAGTGTTGCCTACTGTCTAGAGCAGGTTTCTTTTATTCATATGGATTCCTGCAAGAGGTGGCATCCAGTGGCATAGCCAGGAGGATTTTTTTT
>CM057152.1:2584363-2696941 GCA_029962745.1 Echinometra lucunter | reverse complement strand
AGAACAACAACAGACCAGACATAAATAGCATTACCCTCAGAGGCAAAGAGTCGATTGGTTTGGAAATTGGAGTACTTCAGAGTTGGTTTGATGGTGTGACTAAAGCGATTACTTTCCTGTGTAGCAGCATGAAGCTTTTAGATCAAATGGAATCACATCAAATCAAGTAAATGTTCAACTCAGATAGGATTTGTTGCAGGCCTTTTACCCCTATCACACCGAGACCGATATCATGCAGACCAACAGCAAAATGAACATAAATGACATTACCCCATTGGCCAAGTGGCGGTCAGTTTAGAGTTGCTTTGGAGTCGGGTTTTGTTTGGTATGACTGAGGCTTTACACCAGTCTTGCTCTATCTGTAACTGTTTGCTTACTCCATCAATATTATCAAGATAGGATGCCAACTTAATGCAAGATCACTCTCTCTTGCTCTATTAATTCCCATCCTGTATGCGAGGAAGAGGTTTGCATCATGAGAGCACACATTTGTTTAGTGCTCCGTTAAGCGAGTTTTGCGCACCAGTTTGCATGTCAAGCCATGGGTGCCCCCTATCGGGTGGCTCCCGAAGGGAGCTGAACCATTGCAGCCATGTATCTGATCATGTAAAGCAGTCCCATTTCCAAGAGAAAATTCATTCGATACGAACCTGAGATGTGATTAAAATGTAAAATACATCAGCAATATAAGATGAGGCCATCTAAATCCCCAAATGAATGTTAGGCCTCCTTGTTAGAGGAACAACTTTGCAATTCCTGCCATCTGTATTTACATCAGAAGTTTTCACTCTGTGTGCCATGTACTCTTTGTTTCCTTCTGTGAGGTCTTGTTTAAGCATACATGCAGTACAATGAAAATTACATATGACCTTTTGATACCATGTATTAAAGAAAGAGACATTTCAAATTAACCCATAGAGATACAGTGTCACCTTTAGGAGATGCTTTTGCAGTATCTGTTGGTCCAGAATGTTGGGCAGTACATATCATACATGAGCAGAAAGAGAAAAATGCACTGACAAACTTGAGCCCATTCCCATCGCTGTATGGTGTGGCATTCTCGAATTAGAGCAGTTTAAATGTAACTAATCATTAAACTCTTTAAATTGGCAATGCAGTGAATAATATATAATCACTATTTCTATGTTCAAATTGGCAGTTTCTGATTCAATTTTACAATTATATTTCATTTTGGTTTATGTTATATCCATATTTATTTTTTTCAAGCTATGTAAACGTGGAAAAAAAATAATTTGTATTGCCAATTTGAGGATTGAAGATGATTAATTTTGACCTCAAGAAATCTCTGTACTGCTATGGGTTAAACTGTGAAGTTTAAATTCTATCAGTTTCATTTATGTTTAATTCTACTAGATATGAAATCTACATTTGGTTCAGACTTCATCTGGATATAGTGTCATTATATCCTAGACAATCTGGAACTTTACGGCAGGATTTTATCGTATATTTTCATTTACAGGATAAGCGACCTCGCTTATCCGGCCGCGTCGGGACTGATGCCCATCCATATAAGTGAAATGGCCGGATACGAGAGTAATGTAGTATGACACCTTTTCTTTGAAAATTTTTTTATATTCTGTAAAATATCTATTTCCTTGGTTTGTGGATGATTGTAAATGATCAGTAATATCTTTCTGTTTGTACGAGATGAAAATAAAATAAAAACGGAAAATTGCCCATGAAGTTTTCATTTCCAAGGCTCTTAGGTGAATTGGATGAAGAAAAAAAGAGGAAAGCTGGCCGGGAGACACGGCCGGTTAATACACTGTAAAAAATATCTCTGTAATTTTACAGAAATCTGATGTCAGCAGAGTCACCATAAATTTGATGTAAAAATACAGGTTGGTTGTTATTTTCGTTTACAAGCATTGCCTGTACTTTTAGTTACAAATTGCATGTTGGTTAGAATTACACAAGCATAATGTAAAAATACAGTGGAAAATGTATAAATACATACTCTGTAAACTTACAGGTACCCGTTTTTTCACATTAGGCCTACAGTTTTAAAAAATATAACTGACATATCGTCAGAATTACAATTGCAACTCCCATAGAGCTAGCTATCATAATCTAATCCTAAGCTTTTCTATTTCTACCCTTCTCATATAATCCTACATCCTATATCTAACTACTGATTCATGGTATTTACTTTGTTTTATAGGGACTATATATTGCATTTCTTGCTAAAAAAACGGTTATACATTGCAACTTTTTGATTTAAATTTCAAAGTGCCTACTCAGATGATTGCATGTTCGAATTATACATTACATTATTAATGCAAATACATTTGGCACTGTGGTTCAAAATGTTACCATTTCATAAATGAAAAAATATCAAATGATATTTATCTATTTTCGCAAATTTTGATTGTTTATGGTCGATCATGAATATTCATGATGACCGATATGAATATTAATAAGCAATTATTATCTTCCTCTTAACAGTAAAATAAAAATGATATAGCCATACAATACCCATCATTGGTGTAAACAAAAAAGGAGACAAGGGTCACATGTTTAGCCTACTTTGGAAAATCGCTTAGCCAAGGGGCGTTTTGGAAGCCCCCCCCCCCCCCCTAAAAAAAAATAGGAAGAAACGTGGGGAAACAGTCTTACATTAAGTTTACAGGATCTTTTTGCTGTAAAATTACAGGTTTCATTGTCATTAAACAACATGGAAGTCATTAAAGGAATTGCCTCATGAAATTTGACAATTCTTTGGTCGCATAAATAAAACAACTGATAGTACTGGTAACAGTAAGATTTTTGTTCCTGTAAAACAAACTAATGAAAATTATCCAAGGAAATTAAGGTATTAAAGTTGAGGGCTCTTTGGTTCCCAAAATATTAATAACAATGATATTTACAATGGCATCTTTCGGAAATGAAATGAAAATGGGTCAAAACAAATCAGTCCTACAATGTGCACTATTTGGAGTCAGTCAGTGAGAGGAATTCAATTATGTAATGCTGACAGCCTCTTTTTAGCTCTATTACATAAAAATGACATCCTGTTGAAAGAAATTCAGAAAAAGAAAATGAATAAAATCCAGCAGAATAATTGAAAGCTAATAATGGTTCTTTTCTGAATCATTGCAATTTGAATTGTAGATATCCTCAAAATTTTTCTCCTATTTCCTCAATTATGTGTTTATGATATAGAAATTCTAATCTTCTTCATATTACATCTTTTATAGAAAAAAAAATCTTTTTTGCCATCTCATTCACTTTGTGACTTCACTTTATTTTGTTGTTGTCTTTATGAAAGAGACAGTTTCCACACATTTTCACAGATTCCCAATTCATTCCTTTAATGTCACTTTGATTATGCACAGACAATCAAGAGTGAATCTTGTTGTTGTTGGTTTTTTTTATGATAGTGGGCATTTTTAGCGAGGATAAAAGTCCTGAAACTTTCATGAAACCCATGTGCCAGACAGAGACACATTATTAAATATTGATTAATTTGTTGCTCCCACTGGTGAAATCTGAGTATTCACTGACTTGCCAAACGAATGCTTTCCTAGTTTGAAAGGCTCTAACAGGAGCAGATGGTTTTTAGAGCATTGGCACAATGTGAATTCAGCTATTAAGGGGTGCTTGATTTGGGGGGGGGGGGGGTAAATGCTTCAATCTCCCTCAATTTGTGGAGGGGAAATAGTGATGATTTCTTCAAACTCCACACAGTTGAAAGATGCCCCAATCTCCCTCAATTTGGGGGGGGGGTGGCTGGTAGAAATAATAAGTGATAATTTCTTTGATCTCATCCAACCACTGTCATCCCTCCCCTTCTCTTTCATCAATCCTCCTGCATCTCCCCCATCTCCCCCAATTTGTGGAAGGGGGGGGGGGGGACAAGTGGCAATTTCATCAAGATCCTCTACACAATTTAAAGATGCCTCAAACTCCCTTAATTTGTAGAGGGGAGAGACAAGTGACAAGGGCTAACTTCTTCAAACTCCACACAATTCAAAGATGCCCCAATCTCCCCCAGTTTATGGAGGGAGAGTACAATTTCTGTGAGCTCCTCTGCACTATTGTCACCTCTCATCCTTTCTTCCGTCCATCCTCCTGCATCTCCCCCTTCTCCCTCAGTTTATGGAGGGCAGAGACAAGTGATACTTTCTTTAAACTTTGCCATAAAATGTAAAGATGCCTCAATCTCCCTCAGTATAGGGGACAGAAGAATGATGATTTCTACAAACTCCACACAATTTATATATGCCCTAAACTCGCTCAGCATGCGGAGAGGAAAGACAAGTGATACTTTATTCAAACTCCTCCACACAATTTATACATGCCTCAATTTTTCTGCGTATGTGGAGGGGACTGAAGAGTGATAATTCCTTCATACTCCACACAATTTAAAGATGCCCCAACCTCCCCCCACTTTGAGGAGGAGAGAGATAAGTGATAATTTCTTCAAGCTCCTCCACAATTTAAAGATGCCTGAAGAAAAGTAATCAAGTTTGTTATTCAACGTGGCTCAGCTTTGGGACATGTTTCATGGAATTTAAATTGTTTTCTAAGGGGACAAATCACAGCCGAATAAGGAGTTGCCTGAAACGAGAGTGAAATGATCATTGGTGTAATTGAAAGCAGCCAGTAGCCAATGATTGGCAATTTGACAAACCGATTGAACCAAATTGGCAACGTCTCTGTAAACTGTTGTCCCTAAATGTTGAGGGAATATAAACCCTGTAGGAGGTTACTATGTTTGATTGTTTTCAGGTGGAGACCAATTTTTGCTTGTAAAGTTCTCTCAAGTATGTTTCATGGAAAAGAAAGTTCTGGGCCCCCATTTCATAAAGCTTGTTATCAGTAACAACTGCCACATTTCTATGACAAATATGCTCTCAGCCAATCAGATACAAGGATTTCAGTAGCTTATAAAAGCTATTGCAACTTGTTATTGAAACAAGTTTTAGGAAATGGGACCCTGGAGTGTATCTGGTGTAATCTAATAGCCCCAATCGTCAGCAAAACTTTGTTAGTCAAGCATTCCTATGATAAATGATAACCTACTTTCCTAGCTTCTCTTAATCAGCCTAGGAAGAGGAGCCTACATCAAATCAGGATTGTTGAAGATTTACCCCCCCCCCCCTTTCTTGTAACTACACCTGTACAACTACCCGGAACTCCTGGAACATTTCTCTGCAGGACAGCTACCCCCTTTGGATAATTAAAAGCTCTCCCAGGCAACTATCCCGTTGACACCTCACATGTAATAACAAGTGCTTGGTTAATCTTCCAACGGGGTGATGGTCGGAGGTAGGCCTGAGTCAGTTCGGTCGGGTTACTGGTGACAGACCGATGCTGCCGGGCTATGGTGCAATTTTTAGCCCCTAATTTGGTTAAATTTCAAAGCCTTATGACACTGATTTTCTTATGTATTTCATTGGTCAGCCGGTCTCTGCCAAAAAATCACTGGCGGGCACCGGTCAAAAAAAACATGTTATGACTCAGGCCTAGTCGGAGTATAGGAATAATTGTCAGGGATGGGTAATTATTGCCCTTCTAGCTAATTATGGGTTGGGGGCCTCATTGAGAGTAAATTAAGGTAGAATGTTGAAGGGTGGCTGTTGCAGAGTTATTTTCCTGATGTGGTATTATAACATGTTCCACAAAATGTACTATCTCTTCCTACTCTCAACACTACAGTGTAATCTCACTGAGGTTGAAGTCTTGCACATACAGATGCCCCTTCTTTTTACTCTCTGTTTCTGCATGGATATTTAAATCATAGGCAGTGGCACAAATCTGTTTCACTGAGTGAGGGGGGAGGGGGAATGATCAAAATCTTTTGCTGCAATTTCTAGCTTGAACTCACACATGAATACACACGCACCCACACACATACTCTCCCTTCCTATCTCTGGTTTTAAAGAACATTTCAAATCAAAATTTTCTGCCATAACTGTCATCTATGATAGATTTATCAAAAATTTCAACAACTGATTGATTAGAATGTTATTTCTTCTTTGAAAAGTGGTAGGTATATTTGTACACACCATCCATCCTCCCCCTTTAAAAAGTGGGGATATATACCCCATCCCCCCCCCCCTCTGGACTTAGCCAATGATCATGGGAGAATGGTGATTATTCTTGTTTTCTCATTTGTTCAGCATTCCAAACTCACTGCCTCTTTTCTGTTTATCAACTAAATTCAAAGAACTTTAAAGACGCTAGGTTGTGTGCTTTCATGGGGAATGGATCATAATTTGCTGACACCAGACTTTATGAAAAGCACTGGAAATACCTGTAATGGAGCTACATTTCTGGAGCACAGCAAAACAAGCTGTCCCACCACAAACATTCTTCGGCCTGCTTCGGGCATTCTCGGGCCATGGAAAGTGAGATAATGACTTTGCCATATGGGGAAAGGGTGAAATATACAGAGCATTACATAAGGTCTGTTGGTCATAAAACTCACAGTGATGGACAACACCTGTTACTGGGTAAGCACCCATGGTGTCAAATTCCCCATGAAGGCCCACGACCTAGCGTTTTTAACAGCAAGAACAAATCTTCCAGGAGGATCTAAAAGCAAAGTAAAATCCCCCTCATCATACTCATACTCATACTCATACCCATACTCATACTCATACTCATACTCATACTCATACTCATACTCATACTCATACTCATACTCTACTCATACTCACACTCACACTCACACTCACACTCACACTCACACTCACACTCATACTCATACTCATACTCATACTTCAAAGTTATTATCAGAGTACTCCTGGGATGTTATTCTGTAGAAAGATCTTACACATTGAATATTGTTTTAGACACATTCATCATGCCTCTATAGATTAGATATAGAGGCATGATGAATGTATCTAAAACAATATTCAATGTGTAAGATCTTTCTACAGAATAACATCCCAGGAGTACTCTGATAATAACTTTGAAGTATGAGTATGAGTGTGAGTATGAGTATGAGTATGAGTATGAGTATGAGTATGAGTATGAGTATGAGTATGAGTATGAGTAGAGTATGAGTGTGAGTATGAGTATGAGTATGAGTAGAGTATGAGTGTGAGTATGAGTATGAGTATGAGTAGATCATCATGCCTCTGTAGATTGAGTACTGCAAAGTTCTCTTCTTCTTCAGAATAATCTGCCTCCTTCACTGCTGAAGATTCTTGCAGATGTACTTGTGTCTGTGTGTGTGTATGTGTGCCAACAGGAGGATGTCCAGGTGTGCAGGTGAATGGTGTGTATTTACATGGTGCAAGTAAAAAGACACCCCCCCAAAAAAAAAAAAAAAAAATAAAAAATAAAAAAGTTGTGTCAATGAATCCAGATTTCAAGATATTACATGGCAGTGCAAAATATGGATTGTTTATATTTTCATACTAGAGCAAGATTATATGATGACAGGCAAAGAATTGCTGTTTTTCTTCATGAATAATGAAATGTGAAATCTGTAATGTCTTGGTGATTAGGGATTTCTTGTAAACAGGTTTCAAGGGAGAATTCAATTTCAGTTAAGCATGCTAGGAAAGAATGTGATATTCCCTCCTTCCCCTGTAGAATTCAACTGAAACATTCAGGTCACTGGGTCCTAATCATGTAGATATCAGGGAAAAAAAAGGAAGATTTCCCTTTGACTCTCTTTCATAAAATGCAGAAAAATGTTGCTCCTGTATTAATTCTGTCCATTGCAGCTTTTCTCGATATCCTTATGAGATCTCCTCTGGAAAGTATGATATTTCCATATTGGCTACGTTCATTTATGGGGGGGGGGGGGGCAGAGTTCTTATTGAGCTTTCCATTGGCTGTAGCTCCTGTATAAGTTATTGTTCTATTTCTCTTTTGGTATAACTTTCTTACAGTCATTGCATCCCATGCGTGTGATGCTTTACTACATGAACTTCTTTGAAATAGCATTTCTCTTGATTTTTAAAAATAGTATTTTTTGCCATTCTTCCTGATCTATTTTATTCATTGACTAAGGGACAGTGCCTTGTGTCCTCTGAAAAAGACACTAAATAAATCGAGTCATCATCATCATTATGATTATTATTCATTACTATTATTATTATTATTATCATTTAAGCTCACTTTACATGCAGAAAGAGGGATGCAGTACATGTGTCGCAAATCAAGCAGGAAAAAGGGGATTCTTAAATTTGCAGGGGGGGGGGGTAGAATATACTTGGAAGGGGAGAACATGCTTCCATTGCGCACAGGTAGACTTAAAGGCATTGGCTAAGTTTGTGAGCAGCCGATTTAAACAATTCTCAAACTAAGATGAAACATGTGTATGAGTACTTGTATTTGTACTCAAAAACCCTGAAATTAACCATAATTTGGAATGAAAAACTGTTAGTAAGACGCAAACTGCGATTTAATTATTTTTGGTCTCAGAGACAATAAATAAGAGGACCATTTTGCTCGAGTTAAAAAATACCATTATCTGCCTCCCTCTGCGTAATACGTCAATACACATAGTACGGTCCGGTGAGCCATGTGCACATGAGCAAAAGACCCGATATATTTTCAAACATAGGTTCACATTTTTAATATTTAAAATTCCTTCTTGTAGATATTATAATTTGAAATTTCAGACTGGTATTTTTACACTATAAACCTTATGTTTATCCCATTTTCAAGTAGCAAAATGAGTTTTAAAAAAATCATAACAATGTTAACCAATGCCTTTAACGCAGGAGTGTGCCTTCTTCCTTCCCCTTTGGAGGGCACATAGCAAGCAATATCTCCCTTGCAGTAACTTCTCCAGACCAATTTCATGCTCTGTATTTTCTGGAAGGCAAAAACATTCAAACATTAATCAAAAACCATGACAGTGCTTTTTTTCATTTGTCCTTTGGGAAAGGAAATGAAATTCTCCACATAGGGAGATGAGTTTTTATTTTCAGCTGCAAAGATGTGTCGACGGAAAGGAAACAATTTGTCTGCTGAGAGACTTCTTGTTCTCAGCAGGGGATATTTATGATGAAGCATAGGGGGAGGTGCAGGGGGCTGATGGGGCAGCAATGCACTCTCTCCACTCCTACCCAGATTATTGTGTGACAGGAAGAATCATAATAATATTAATAATAATATTAGTTATAATGATAATAATGATAATGATAATAATAATAGTAATAATGATAATGATGATGATGATAATGATGATGATGATGATTGATAATGATAATAATAATGATGATAATGATAATGATAATGATAATGATAATGATAATGATAATGATATGATAAATGCAGGAGGCTGAAGGGACAGCAGTACCCTCTCCACTCCCACCAGCACCCAGATTATTGTGTGACAGGGAGTATTACATGTATAATAATAATAAATGAGACTTGTATAGCACCAGATCCACTCTTTTGAGTGCTGAAGGTGCTTTTTAAGAAATTAGGAATTGAACAGAAATGTTTTAAGATGCTTCTTAAAAGTTTCAGAGGTTAAACACTTTGGAATGTCTTCAGGAAGGCCATTCCATAATGTATCAGCTTATAAGCTTGGTATTCAACAAACACTGCAATGGGTTTCATCAAAGTTCTTTTTGATAATAATATGTTAATTAATAGTAGTAATAAACATGTTTCCTTACAATGTCCAATTTTATTTGCTACAACTTGCCAGTAAAAGTTTCAACAAACTGAAACTGTGAAAGATCTCAAGTAATGCCATTGCTTATTTGACTTTGATCTCCTTCCATGAGTACATCCATACCAGATCATTTTTCAGGACGGCCATCTCCCCCATCCATTTATATCAGGCTCCTTGGACATAAGTCTTGCTGGTTTAATTCAGTGCAGCTTAAAGACATTGGTTAACACTGTTATGATTTTTAAAAATCTTATTTTGTTACTTGAAAATGGGATAAACATAAGGGTTATAGTGTAAAGATACCAGTCTGAAAGTTTCAAAGTATAATATCCACAGGAAATGTTTTTAAATATCAAAAATGTGAACCAATGTTTGAAAAACAAAAAATACGAGGGTCGGTTGCACAGAATAGACATAAGGAGTGCGCATGCGCGTATGACTCACCTTACCGTACTGTGTGTATTGGCGTATCACGCGGCGGGAGGCACATAACGGCATTTTCAAATTCAAGCAAAGTGGTCCTCTTAGTGATTGTCTTGTGAGACGAAGGATAATGAAATCCCCGTTTGCATCTAACTTACACTTTTTCATTCCAAATTATGGTTGGTTTCAGGGGTTTTGAGTACCAATACAAGTACTCATACACATGTTTCATCTTAGTTTGAGAATTTTTTAAATCAGCTACTCACAAAGTTAGCCAATGCCTTTAATCACTTTAATTCAGTCCGGTGTTAGTCTCTGTAGTTTATTACACCCCACTGGATTGCTCAGATCAAGTTAGATCTAGATGGGATCAGGATTAATCCGATTTGGGTCATTGGGAATGGGACTGTCTAGACATTTTCATTAGGGATGTTTGTAAAATATTAATGTTAGAGAGTTGTCTGGATGGAAGCAGTATATTCAGAGAACCCAAGAAAAATTTATGCTCTCATGTTAAATGCTGCAAACAAATGATACCTGCCAAAACAATTTTTGATAGAATGATAGGTATATTATGTATTTATGTAGCTGATTTAGAAGTGAGATGAGAAAATCAAAGGTGTATTCTTGAACAAAAGAATGCTAATTCCCATTTATACAAGTGTGTTTTTATGCTTTTTAGTGCAGCCTATGATATTATATGAATTTTTCAGCCTGTGTTCCATCATGTTTTCTGTTTCACTGATAAAAACAAATTAATACTGCATGATAGAAAGTCAGATTGACAACTGGCTTCTACAAAACAATGCAGTCTCAAATACCAAAACTTAGACACTCTTTCAGCTCCAGCTGATATCGTCTTCAGGGACTCAAAATCAAAGCCAGACCCACAGATTTGAAGCAAGAGGTTTCATTATGTTTTTATGATGTGGTAGGATTTGCAGAAATTGAAACCAGCACCAATCCTGACTGCTGAGCAGTTATTGGTATCCTGCAACTTTGGGGGAACAGGTGGCCAAAAGGAGTAGAAATTTTGACTGAAATAACTTGCTATGGTTGCAATTTCCCAAATTCTCCATCATCTTCTAGTTATGGAATATAGAAACTGTGGTCCCACGTTTCCCATATTCAGCACATGTTTTCCATTTTCATGCACATATGTTCCACACTGATTTTGTTCTGGGATGTACAATTTTGATCTTGATTAATAGGTGGTAAAGTAAATTTTGATAGATGTATGACCAAGTTTATTGCTTTTATTGAAACTCTTGAAAGCTGTAGGCCTAGATACCTCTTGCTTGTTTTCTTTCACATTGCTCATTGTGACACTTATTTTGACATGAAACAAAATCTCATTTATGCTCGATCATGATTACTTGTTGAAAGTTTATAATTTAAGAAAAAAAGATTGATGCAATATTCTCTTAGAAGTTGGCATTATCATGTGATGTGAGTGCCATGAAGTAATCAGCAATGATGGAAGAGATTTATCTTCTATGCCCTAATTGCATAATCCTCCAGATTTGATGGGAGCATCATTTTTCTATTCATAGGTTTAATGCTGTATGTAATGATATCTTGTCAGAAGGTATTATCAATGTTAGAAATGTTCAGTCATATATAGATATATATATATATATTGTGCGCTTGGTAGAAGATAATGCCAAATGTGAAGATTTCATCATGATGAAAAGCTTTGACCTATGTCATAAAGACAAGAGTGTGATTTTTTGTTTTTGTCTTCTGTCATTTTTTTCTTAAGACATAGATGTTTCCAGTATCAGCTGTAGTTCTAAATGATGGACAGAAAGAATAAATTAAATTTTGGAGACTCCATTTCAAAGGAACGGATGCTCTGACATTTTGTTGCAGAGGCTGCTGCTCTGGTCAGGTATTCTTCTGTTGGGTTTAGAGTTAAGGCTAGCTTTAAGTTTTGATATCATGATAATATTATGAAGTTTCATTGCACCTGATATGTCCTCAATGCCTTTGAATGCTTGAAAGAAATATCATTACCCTGGTCATCGGATTCAGGTTTGCCTGCACACAATGTATGCACCTTCTCCACTTCCTCAGGAGCATTCTAGCCGTTGGGCCTTTCGCAGAGACAATGCCAAACAAACCAGAATGATTTTGCATCCTGCTTGGGTACTTATATAACCCTTGGGTAGAGAGTAGTAAATTGTAGATTGATGTCTTGCTAAATGCCATGCTGAAGGTTCAAACCCACTACCTTCACATCTCCAGTCAAGTGTTTGCACTACTCAGCTGGGGCTAGGGTTAGGGGTAGTGTTTAGTGCACAGAGAAAACACTGATTAAAAATCCAAACAGATGTTTAGAATATGAACTGAACAACCCGTTGTACAGTTCATGTTGTAAACAATTTGTTTAAATTTAAACAGGTTTTATATGTTTTAAACAACCTTTTAAACAGCATTTTTACTGTGTGGAAACTAGGAATTCAGTCGATGTAGGATATTGACTGTGAAACAGTTGATACCAGAATACGTGTCGTCTATCTTCCAATTTACAAGCTGAAGCTGTAGAGCAGAGAAGCAATTAAGCATCTTCTTTCGAAATGTCACCAGTAATTACTTGTAAAGTGATTTAAAAAAGAGATAGTTATATCAATAGTGCCATCAGCTTTGAAGTTTCATTATCTTTGCATCACACATTAAGCCTTATTACTCTTTCCAAGAAGCATGCAAGACATTAGAGTTGTGTGTACAGAGCAATCAATAAGGGAAGGAAAATGAACTTGATAACAGACTCTCACATTTCAATTTACAAGCTTCTCATAATGTCACCTGGACTTACCTTAATTTAAAGAGGGAAAGATCATCAACATTGTCATCAGCTTGAACACTCCTTAAAGATAAACTAGATTTCTGGTCATGCGAGTATAAAGTGAAAGGAACTGTTCCAACAGCAGGGAAATTTATGTCAGTTGTACATAAACATATGCATAAAGTGTGTGATTCAGGGATTAGCGATTTGATTAAAAAAACAAAAAACAAAACAAAACTTTCCCCACAAGGTACTTGCATTGCATGCAGAAATGAGTATATGGATGAATGAATGAATATGGATGAATGAAGTCTTTGACAATTTCTTGTCATATTTCCAATATGAGGGCATTTGAAGAGCAATCCCTACTAGGAGATCTTTTGTGCTATGATATTCATCCTAACTGACATGAAAAGAAAGCTTGCAAATTATTTTTCACCTTTCCCGGAACTCGAGTTTATCTTTAATAGCAGTTTTTTTATCTTTGCTTCGCACTATTAAGCCTCTTTCATTTCAAGGGACATGCAAGAATATAAGGCTGTTTGCATGCGAGCAATCTGAAGTTGAAAAGAAAATTGAAGCACAATCAAAATCTCACTTTTTGATGTTCTAGTATACTAATGAGGCCCTCAAAGAAGCTGCCAGAAGGCCATCCTATTTTTGAGAGTTGATGAGACTGACAGTTTGATCATGGTTTGATCATGTGAGCTGAAGCCATTTTTTGCATTTTAATGAAAACTTTTCTTTATCATTGTTCTTCTGACTGTGATTCAAATCACTCTGATAGTTCTATTTCATTTTTGCACAATGCATCACCAGGATTACCAACATGCCTTCTATTTTACAGTGAAGGTCAGTGAAAGTGAGTTACTGTATTGTAAATTTCTTTTACGTACCAAGTGTAAATGGGTACGAAAAGTGTAATTTGAATCATAGTCTAAATTTCACTTTTTAATTGATTATGAATTATGGGCTTGCTACTAGCCACAGGAGTTTTTTTTTTCTCTTCTGACTTCAGGCCGACCTTTTATTTTGAGAATGCCACTTACAATGTCACAAACATTCTCACATGTTGATGACACCTTTTTTCATACAGTCTCATCGTTCCTCTCCTCTTCCAATGTTAGATGAGTACTGTCCATTGATTATTGATGACAAAAATGGCCGAATCTATACAGAAGGCTTTTTGCCTGAAAAACACCTGAACTGTGTTTTGCATGTTAGAGGCTGTGTTGAGAATCGATGGCTGCTGTTTTGTATTCAGCACGTAACCGTTATGTCATTTATGCTCCCGACTTTTGTATCCCTCATCGGTCATGAATAAAATATGGCTTGATTTTTTTTTAAGCTGGACCTTTTTCATTCATGAATTGCAGTAAAATGGACTGTTTGTAAGGCCTTGATTTTCTTCCTTTTTAGAGAGATGAAGTAAAAATTGAGTATCTATTTCTTCAACATTGCCATGTGTTTTGTTCTGTCTGAAAAGCATAAGTTTATGTTGATAAAATATTTTCTGTATTAAAGAGCCACTACTTAAGAAGCCCCATTTGCCTGAGGCATGTTAGAGGAAACACAGATATCTCAGGTAGATAAGATGATTCACTTGTACTGTTCACCTGTGTTTCTGTCTCTTCCAGCTTTTAAGCTTGACCTATATAGTTATTATGTTTTAGATTTGTAGAGCATTTTGGGGGGATATTGCAAGAGATAATGAAATGTGAGATGACATGTAAGCTAAAAAAAGGTCATCTTTTCACCATTCTGCAGTATATGACATAAGTTGGAGAGAGAGAGAGAGAGAGAGAGGTGAGGAGAGGAGAGGAGAGAAGAGGAGAGAGAGAGAGCAGGAAATATGCCAGTAGGCTTGCATTTATAAGGAGATATAGAAAGATAAAGAGAAAGAAAGAGAGACAGAAAGAAAAATGTCAAGAGAGGGGGAGACAGAGAAGGAGGGATAAAGCAGAGAAGACAGAAAACAAAACGATATACACAAAGGGGGGAGGAGGGGGTGGGAAATAAGTGCTAGAAAGAGGCATCCTTCGATTGGAATACGAACACTTGTAGATCCATAGTAAGACAAATGATAGTGTGAAGAGATGAGCATTAAGATTTCCTAACCCTGACCCAGCTGGTTGACATCTATTGGATGACAAGATTTCATCTCGTGGCTCATCTTAGTGAATTTTATCATGGTAGTCACTAACACATATCAAGCATTAATTTTTGTGAGCATGGGTACCAGTGTATTGACATCAAAGGAATTGTTCAATCATCACAACTGAATCCATGCAGATGATCATATTTGTCAAGCTTGAATTCTGTCGAGAATCCTACTGTCATTCATAAGTTATTTCCAGTGATTCCCTTGCCATTCTGTAGCGTCAGAGAATTCAAAGCTAGATATCGACCCCTTGTCTGTGGGGCTCTACCTGTAACACGACACCCGGATCGGTAGAACTAGTGCCTCGAATGCATTTACCCAAAAATCAACCAGACAAAGTCAACATCTCTGTCACCCTGCCCTCAAATGTTCCTTTCCGATGGAACATTACCGTGCAAGCGGGGGAGATTCATGTGTGCTTAATTGAATTTTGACGGCGTTTGCAGCATGACTTCGCCTTGGGGGGCTCCTGTTGTCACAGGCAGCCTGGTCGATTCATACTCCGGCGCACGACCACTTTCTTTTGTAGATTATTGGAATGTGTCGCCTTTGGCACCACTTTCAGGAGTACGTTTATGGAACATTGGGTTGCATCTGTCCCCGTTCACATAGATAACTTGTTTTTGTGTTACAGCTGCAAATGACAGAATTTATCATATATGTTTTTATTGATTTTGTCCATCAGAGCTTCAGTCTGGTATTTAGAGTGTAAAATCCTTGTTGATGAAAATATTTATCCATTTCTGGTGTGAAGGTTATGAATGAATAGAAAATGTGTATTTTCCAGTTTACGTCACATTCATTCATGCAAAATAGCTATGGAAAAGTAGGGACAATGTTGCTCTAATTCAACGCTTATTTTTGCAACCACATTAATGAAAAATTGTCTCAAAAATGAAATTTTGCCTCAGGATTTTTTTATTGCAATAACTCATCTTGTTATCTGAATACTGATCTCTTTCTTGTTCTGAGACTATACAATGTATCAAGCTCTTTTAAATTTCAAAATGAATAGAAGTTTTTTTCCAGAAAAGTATGTCAGTACTTCCTGCATGGTTTTGTTTATTACAATGCAGTGTGTCATGTAAAGTAGGCCTAATTAAAAGTGCACTTTCCTTTTTGCACGATTGAGTCAAATAAGAATTTCACTTATATCTCCTCGATCTGACATTTTGTTATGTAGTTTGTCTTAATGTCTTAAAGATATTAGTAAAAATTTCAAGTGATATGAAGGTAAAGTTTCAAAATTGCTTGGTGTGAGCTGCAAATGTATTGAGCACTCATTGTGATGAACAGTTAATTCTAACATTGGGAAGAGGTAGGCAACTGCCACTCACCACCCGAGATTGACTCCCCATGCAGACGTGACAGCAAGGTGCAGGTATTGGATGTCCATATGCCTCCATAGGGGAGTTATAAGTGTATGATTCACTCATTCATGTAAATCATGTTTTCACTGAATGTGCAGACTACATGGGTTCTGTTTCATAGGGTTAGGGCTCAAGGCACAAGTTAGCCTGGTTTGTTGTCAGAAATATTTACATTTCTGTATAAAAGGCTTGATTTTCCAGCTATTACAATGTAGAGGAGAAACATAGCACATACATAAAATTCAGTGAGCAAGACTAGATGGGACAGCCAAGGGGACATACAAACCATGAGACCAAAAGCTCATGACACTGATAATGCATGAGACCAACATTTCAGACAAATTTGGGGGGCTTCCCAGACCAACATGTTTGCTTACCTGGGCTGTTGGTCTTGTGAGCAATCAGTCATGTGGGCTATCAGTCTGCTGGGTATTTCTTGAGGCTAAACATACTGAATGATTGCAGTTAGCTAGAACATCAACTGCTAAAATAAGCTTTCAAAGTGTAAAAGATTGTTTAAACTGAATGGGAATCAAGTGGTTTGGTTAATTATCTTGATTTCATTTTGTGAAACTGATTGTGAATTAATACCTCTCCCTGCAAATTTCTCAAAATTAATGAATTAATTTATGTGTGCAGTTGAATACTGAAAAAAAGTATAGAATGATCGAATCTGCTCATGAAAACTGTTCAGGAGCGTGTATGTAGTTTGATCATGTCATTGAATTACTGCTTTTAGAAAGCAAACAGGTATGTGAAAATTACACCTGGAATGCTTAATAAGACATTCTGATTTGAAAACATGTTTTTGCACACTGTCTGCTCAGAACTAGAAGGGCTTAAATTCATTATTCTATTTAGAGTTAATGCCCTTCTGGCTATCAGCATATGTGGAATGTTGTGGGAGGGATTAGAACCCTCTGGCAAAGTTTCTAAATGTGAAGAAGAATGTTGGATCAAAATTCATGCGACATGCATGCTATTATATTGATGTGCACTGAAAGGGAAAATAATCCATCACTACATAGCCTGCAGTGAGAATGAGCAAATGCAATTCTGTTTTTAGGCTGTTAGGTTGCATAGAAAGAAAGAGAGAGGATTATTGCATTTACATCCCAAAGCTGAAGGCATGTAAGTCATGTCATCAGCCTTCAGATTAATTTTTTTAAAATTCCATTTTCATAAGCTTATTAACAATATTTTTCTTCAGATATATTCCTTAGAGATCATTAAAAAAAGTCAGTGATTGTTAGAAATCAACAACCAAAAAAGAAAAGAAACCACTTATCGAATTTGATTGAATAAGTTATGAGTTGCCTTCTAGAAAATTGCTAGATTTTCATTGTCTGCTATTAAAAATTTGATTTTACAACAACAAAAAAGTCTTGAGGTTTCCTGCCATAAGTAGGATGATGTTGTTGTATTAGAGACTAAAGCTTGAAATGCATCATCCATTATCCTCTTTGTAGTATCTTGTAATTGCAAAATTAGCATGCAGAGCACCAGAAAGCAGTGCTACTCATGTAACTTCAAAATATTCAAGCTGTAGTAGAAAGGACTGGAATGCTCGAGTGTATAAACAAGATTCATCATGACAAAAATTTCACTCTATTTTTTTTTGTTGTTTTGGCTTTTTTTCACCTGTGATTGAATGATTGCAAAAAAAGGAAGGTTTTAAAGATGTGCATGGAAAGCTTTCAGGTATTTTGTATCTTCATTTCATCTCAGTACAGAAACACCCTTATGTGATGTGAGTGTATGAAAATGCATTTCCTCGTAAATCAAAGAAAGCAGATAAATTGCGTAAAATACTTCATTTTTTTTTCAAAACCTATCCAAATGGAAGCTGACAGTAACTCAAAAACATAAGTCAAAGTGTCACAACTTGATTTTAATTTATAGAAGAGCTTAGAAATTGCATCATATTTGTTCATGGCTTTTCTGCGAACAATACATTTAGGGGCGCTTTTGCCCTGACCCGATGATTTATTCCAGCTTTTATTAAACGTAGGTAAAGAAATGATAAATATTGCCTCAAATAAAGTACATATTGTCTTGATTGGAAATGCAAAAAGCATTCTCATTGTCCTAGTTTCTATCGGTATCTTTCTGAAATTTGAAAGTCAGCTTTAATGAGCATAGATATCCCTTCATTATAGTATTAGATATTGCTGCATTGGGTAAATTAATGGAATATTGAACAGAAATAGAAGAAGGGATTTCTTTCATCCTCCTGCATCTAATTTATCAAAAACAACTTTGTTTTCTTGAAAACAAGATTTATATACAGAGGGAGTCAATAAAACGATTCAACCCCAAATATTGTTTGGAGTGGAGGTGTCGTGGTGTAGTGGTTCATTCACTTGACTCTCAATCAGAGGGTCGGGGTTCAAATCTCAGCCCGACACCAACATCCTTTGGCAAGACATTAATCCACGTTTGCCACTCTCCACCCAGGTGTAAATGGGGACCCGATATGCTAGAGCGCTACATATTTGGCCGCTAAGCTATGACCGGGGTAATAATTTTGGAGCGCCATGAGCGTCAGACGTGACGGACCTGAGCGCTGTACAAGAAGCCACCATTATTATCATTATGATCATTGTTGCTATTATTAATAATATTATTATTATTACTATTATTATTATTAATTATTATTGTTATTATTATTATTGTTATTATTATTGTTATTATTATTATTATTATTATTATTGTTATTATTATTGTTATTATTATTATTATTATTGTTATCATTATTGTTATTATTATTATATTTATTATTATTGTTGGTATTATTATTATTGTTATTATTATAGTTATTATTATTATTATTATTATTATTATTATTATTATTGTTGTTGTTGTTGTTGTTGTTGTTGTTGTTGTTGTTGTTATTATTATTATTATTATTGTTAGTATTATTGTTATTGTTATTATTATTATTGAATTATCAATCATTATTATTATTCATCAGAAACTCCTGAACAGCATTCATCCCAAAGTTGGGCAAGGTGATTTTTACATGCTTTCCAAAATTGGCCATTGTTCAGTCATGTGTGATCAGATTTTGATAAGCGCCATATCAAATTTAGAAAAAGAGTTTTGGAACTATCATACCATTATAGTATATTTCAGTCAGTTTTACTTGGTTTTCAAGATCCCCTTGCTTTGATATGAAGGGTTTCTTTTTGTTGAATCACTCTGTATATTTTCCCGACAGATTTATGAGCTTTACAGTATTTCTTGAAACTTTGCGTACCCCTCATACATTTTAATTATGAATTTTGTCATGAGGGGATTGAAAGTATTCCAGAATCGAAAAAATATCAGAAAGAAGAAGGCAACATAATCCCCCTATAGCGTATGATAAGCTACCATGTTTTATAGGATTTGCATTTCTTGACATATAAGAGTTGGGTTTTATCTGATGTAAGAAATGTAACAAGTGGTTTATTATACATTTTCTTAATGAATGGTCTGGTGTTTTGAGGCACGGTAATACCATTTCATTTGTAAAGTAATTTTGTCTCAAAGGAATTTAAGAAACAATATGATTTAAAGAGATAGAGTTATCTTTTCATTTATTAATATCAATTTTAGGGATTATAAGACACAAATTTAGTTATTCAATAACATCTTTTACCATATGCGTAGTCTGTTCAGCTACATCAAGCTTTTTCTTTTTGCGTCATTAGTGTTTTATCAGCGTGAATGTCTTGTGCTTTTATTTGTTAAATTTTATTGTCAAAAATCCAGTATGGCATCTTTATATTTAAAGTTTTCTTTTAAGTCAAATTGTGATTTATGCATTGCAGAGCTTGTGTAAAATGTGCTTCATTGTTTTTTCACTTATAATTCTTCCTACCATTCCTATTCTAGAAAGTGTGTGAAGAATATTTATAAGGGTTTGATGAAACAAATTGATTTCTAGAAACTGAATCAAGGGGTATTCTTTTAACTCCTTGAACATGATTTGATTGTGGTATAAGATGCGTTTTCCATAGACCCTAGCCCAAGTAATCTCAGGATAGTATTCAGTGGGTTAAGGGCTAGCTTAGTTTTAAAATCTTTATACAGAAGATGTGTTGATTTTTGTTTTTATTTTCAGTTGGGTAATTTTTTTAACCCAGCCTGGATTATCTTGGACTATCTTTCAACGAGTTGAGCGCTAGGTTAGTTTTAGATCAGTATCTACAGAAGATGTGGACTATTGTTGTTATGTACTGATTTTTGTTTTTGTTTTCATTTATAATTGGGTAATTTTTTTAACCCAGCCTGGATTATCTTTGGCTGTCTTTCAATGAGTTAAGGGCTAGGTTAGTTTTAGATTAGTATCTACAGAAGATGTGGACCTATTATTGTGATGTACTGATTTTTGTTTTTATTTTTGATTTTTTTTTTTAGATTGTTCATATGGACATAATGTTTATCATTATAGAGACTATAATCTAGACATGTGTGGTTTGTTTCATGCTCATATACCCCTCTCTCTACCTTCTCCTCTGAAAACACTCATTCCCTCCCCCCCCCCCCCCAAAAAAAAAAAAAAAAAATCAAGCCAGTTTTTTTCTTTGTAGATTTGAATTAACATTTCAAGCTCTTTGCTTAAGATAATTTTATAATGAAATAATAGCCTGTAGACTTTAATTTGCCAAAAGAAATAGTTGTACAATTGTTATCTGTGGGAGATATTAACATGTTGGGATATATTGATTTTGTTTGTATTTCCCTTTACATTTGTAATTTTGTTTTGTTTGAGCTTGGTTAGATGATCTATGTCATTGTGAAATAAAGACTGCAGTGCAGAATGGCAATATCATATAAATACCCTGTCCAGTGAAAAAAAATATACGAGGGCTAAGGGTGATTTGCCCCTAAAATGTCAAATATAGCCCTTGTAATTTGCAAAATAGCCCCTATAAATTGCCATTGGGTTTCATACAAAATGTGATTTGGAATGAGCAGAAGTAAGAAAAATAGCCCCCGTACAGGAAATCTTAAGTTTTTCCTTAATCCTGCCCCTCCCCAAAGGTTAATTAAAATGTGGTCGTAAGTTTGTATTCTGGTTATTTCAAAGAACAGTTTGAACTATGAACCCATAACTGAATTTAGGCAGAGGCTCATAGGAGATTCAATGACATTCATTTTTTAAAATTCTTGTATGCACACTGCTTAAATCTTACTTTCAAAGAGTCTTGGAAAGCTAGTGTTCAAATCATTGCTAAGCATATTTAGTATGGTCTTTTTTTATTGATGAGTTCTAGAGATGTATTCACTAGTTTGGAGGGGACCTCTTTCTTTTACCTGTTTCTTTTTTCTCAATCTCTATTTTCATTTCACAAACTTGGCAAACAGAATCCAGAGGTAGTAGTTAGCCCAACCATTGACATCATCAATTTGGAAACATTCAACTACACAAGAACTATGGAGAATCTACGGGGAGGTACAAATTATAATGGTTTCACCCTGCTTAGATGCAGATGGGCACTAATGCTATGTAAAATACATAACTTAATGCCATTGTGGTTCTCAATCTAAAGGTTTTAGTATTCTTTGCTTTAACTTGCTCTAGACACGTGCTTGTGCTGTGTGTTGTGTACCTTAGCTTCTGTTAGTGTTTTTTATTATATGTTTTAAAGGAAACTAGAGCAAAGCTAGCAAAACCCTCAACCTTATTGTGCATTCTACTAAATTGCAAGTACCCTTCATCCATGCAGCGTGTGCTGAGATTGTGGGAATATGTAATAGAATTATATAATAGATTGCTGTGTATCATTTCAAATCATATATTCTCCACTGTATGATATGTAACCGGCTTCAAATTCATTATCATTCATTGCCAAGAGTGTTGTTACAGCATAGATTTTGATCTAGTTTGCTGTGGGTGCAAAAAGGATGATAGTATGATTCAGAACTAATGATATGCATCCCTCAACAGGTTCCATGGGGTTCTGCCAGTTCATTGAAAGCTTAATCATTTTGTACTGTATTTCTGGATTAAGAAGCATGCTATATACCGAAACTGTCATTCTCTGCTTTTCTGGGTAGCAAATGAATATGCAGCCAAATGTGTATATAGGGACCACCTGAGAGAGACAAGAAAAGTAGCCTTTATAAGCAGGTGGTCTTTATTGACAGGTTCCTTTAATAGGCCTACATGTTTCAGTGGGAGAAAACTATTCAAAGGAAACAAAAATTATGGTCTTTATAGACAGGTGGTCTTTGTATATAGATAGTTTCTCTCATTTATCTCTTTACATATGCTGGGGTGGAACTCAACTCCTTGAGAAGTCATAAGGATCTCTCCATTTTGGAGTAGAAATCCACATTCAAACTTGTGGAATCTGCTCAAAGAGGAGAAAGTTCAAATGCTGATTGAGGTGATATTGTTCATTCCAACAAGGCTCTATATGTGCAAAGAAATATAACTTTGACAGAATATTTATTTCATTCATATATCAGGAACTGCTGGATAAACACTTTAAAAATCTTTGAAATATTACAAGAGTAATTACTTCTATTAAGAGATCTCCCTTAACATATCTTCAAGCCCCACAGAGCACTTTAATTCATATTCTAATTGACTAAGAACATTCTTGAATTGTGCTCTATAGGATATATTGCAGCATGTTTGTTCCTCAACGGCTTTTAGAGTTCTTGGCTTGCATAAGATTTTATTTTGGGTTCATCAGTGAAATTGTGAGAGGTTTAAATATGATATAAAGAAAAGGCTCTTGAAGGTGTGTGCATACCTGTTGCTATTCTGACTTTTTCTGAAAAGAAAATGCTTTTCAAGATCAATTTGATATGGATCTTGACCCCCCCCCAAAAAAAAAAAAACAAACAAACAAACAAACAAACAAAAAGAAGTTGAATGAATAAAAATTTAAAAATGAATTAAATAAAATAAAACACACTTTCCAAACAAATATCAGTAAAGAAGAAAATCAAAAGTTCAATACAAGAGAGTAGTAATGATATCTTACATGAAGTGAATAAGATCGAGGAAAAAAGATCCATTTACTTGGAGACATGTGACTTTATTTACAACAGCTGTGCCTGGAGTACAAATACCAGTAACTGATTACTCATAGTAAAGATCTGTTTACTCAATAGAATGTTAACACTAATGTCTTAGTCAAAGGAACATTGTAAGAGGGTAATTATACTTTAGATAGAATTAGTAAGATGAAAAGAAATCTATTTGCATGGAGACGCATGAATTTTCTTGAACATCTGTAGTCTGAGCAGTACATCTGGGTTTGAAATACAAATATTGATAACTGATTACCTCAAATTAGATATATTTACTCAGTTGGAGGTTTACTGAAGCCATGACTTGTGTGTTCACTTTTGTACAGATAAGATGTGTTGGTTCTCATTGTACAGCCTGTGCACATACTTGCCTTTATATGGGGAAAATGATTTTGAATTGGGAATAAGGCCAGGTTTTGACAAGGAGTGATATGCTCATAACTATGATTGGTTAGTAAAAGAAATCTTTAAAAATGATTTATTGTCGTAACCAAGAGCCTTGTCATGGTCAACTCTGCAAGTGACTTTGATTGGAACGTTGATTGGAAAGTGAAAAATTTAGTTATTAATCCAACAGTTTTTATAGGAAAGTTAATTTTTCATATTTATTGGTAAAACCTAATAAGTTGATATCATTTGCTATATAGTTAAAGAGATAATTCTCGGAAATTAAAATATTTGAAGAAGCAGCTTGGAGTAAATATTAATAACTGTGTTCACTTTTTTACTGGTACACCATTTTCCCATGATTTCAACAAACAATATTTGGAAACAAAGCAGTGTAAAATGAAAGAAAAGAAAGGAAAGTTTACAGAAATAATGACCCAAAGTCTGAAAATGCTAACCAGCTATCTTGTGATGAAAGGTATTTCAGATATTTTAATTCCAACTTTTCTGAGGGGCTCTTCAGTTATCAGATATCCCTTACATATCAAGAATTTTTTTTTTTTAAAGAGAGATAAGTGGAAGACATAATTGAAATTTCTCTCCAGATTTATTCCAAGAGCATAATGTAGAGTATGATTACAAAGAATCTGTTGATATGTTGTCTGCCCGTTAGGTATGAAACATTTCTTATTGCTGTCATCTCGGATTACTGAGATGATTATTTCTTTAGGGGATATGGAGTAATGGATACTTTCTCAAGTTATCTAATCATTAGATCCCTTGTATATGATTGAACAATACTGTGTTTCTTTCTTTCTTTGGAATTTCTAGATGAATGAGAATGTATCTTTTTTCATGATTATATTAATGAAATTGGCTTGAAGCAAGAGTAGGTAAGAAGGAGACAGAGGTAGATGGAGAGTAGGATGAAAATGAACAGGGTTCAATTTTGTGGAGGGAATAAGCATTGCACTTTGCCAGATTAGATGAGAGGATGAGAGGTTATTTAAGGATTTTCAATAAGGAAAGACGAAAATTGTAGAAAATAGAAAAGGGATAAATTCAATATCATGTTGGAATAAATTATGTAAGGATTTTCAGTAAGAAAAGAAGGAAGATTTTGAACAAAAGAAAGGGAAAGAAGTTTGAATAAGTTTTTGTGGTTGATATGATTGCAGTGTAATCCTGTCTCTTTTTTGTTTTGTTTTTTGTTTTTGCATGAAATCTACATTTTGAAATATTTTCAGTAACTGATAGATCATGCAACAGGCTGTATTGCTGTGACTGTATAGATTATGAAACTACTAACTGGGTGTTACATTCATGGCATATAAAATTATTGGAAAAACTTGTTTATGAAATAGCAACATCTATGCGTTATGCTATTTTACTCTGCTCATGTTTGAAGTGAATAAAATACATTTTTGCTGGATTATATTAGAGTGTGATTCTAATATATCATTACACTTGTGAGTGAACTGCGACTAACCAAGTATTTGTTTTTTCTTTTGTGTTCCTTATCCCCTTTTTCCCTATCCTTACATTGGCTTCTTCCCATACTCTCATCACTTTCATGCACTTCTGATATGCCTTCACCTCATTTCTTTACTATGCTATCTTGCAATTATCACTGCTTTTGTGTGCTATCATATACTACTGCACTAATTTTTTCCACCCTGTTTTGGTCTTCTGTTCTATTCTTAAATTAATCCTTTCTTTACTTCATGTTAATACCACTGGATTGGTTTTTGAATATCAACAATTTATTTATTCTCTTCTGCCTCTTTTTGTGATGCAAACACTGGGAATTATCATGTGCCTTGATATAACCAAATCACCTTATTAAACCTCACCTAAAAAAAAATTGCAATTTTCACCTATGGTGTGATTTTCTTTAAAATGTTGCTTCTTGCTGCTGTATGAACTTGTATCTCTCTCTCCTGGGCATTCAAATATTACTGTTGCACCCAAATTTCATATGGGAAATGAAGATCATCTACATTTCTTTTCTTTTTGTCAATCTCAATTAACTGCATTCACGTCACCTGTTGTTATATTCCTCAAGCCACCACTTATGTTTACACACGTAATCTTACTGTGCACACAATCCACCGTGCACCCTCTCAAACTCACACTTAACTCAATACTAATGCAAACACCTATAAACACGCAATATACACCCTCATACTATGAATTTGTGTGAAAATGCGCTGTCTACATGGCTATCAAATTATGTTCGCTGTCCTTTTTCATTTTTGTTCACATGAATGCTGATTCCATGAAACCAATTTCATCTTGCTGCATGATATTAAGTGCTGTCTCATTTATTTTCATCAATCTTTCATGCTTAATCCATCCATCTATCTCTGGAATAAATATCATGCAATTTCATGTTCTTCCTAATAAATAAGTAATTCCCATTCCCTTAAAACAATATCCCATTCCTCCCACATAATATCACACATCAAATTGTCTCATTTATTTTCATGAATTTGTAATAAACAATCTATCTCCTGTCTTTCTGTTTGCCATATCACATCCATTTTCCTAATTACATTTTTTTAAATCCATATAATAAAAAACAATATTTCACTTTCACAACCTATAATTATGTCACTCTTTGGCAATCAATTTTTGAACAATTAATCCATGAAAGAATATTTCATCTCTCCTTTTCACAACATTATGTGCTTTGTCATTCTGCTTTTTCTTTTATCTAATGTTCTTACCCTACCACTACCACTAACTAATAACACCATCACCACCTTCAACACTATCTAAGCCAACATCTCTACCATCATCACCTAATCCACCCTACCACCACCACCACCACCACCATTCATCACTTCATCACCTCTTCACCACCACCACCTCCCTTTCACATCCCCCCCCCCCACCACTACCATCTGCTAAGCTTTTTTCTGTTGCATTACCCCTTCTTCCTTCTTCCTTGCCCCCAAAAGGATTCCACAAGAGTTGTTAGTCCCATCATTGATGTCATCAACACACAAACATTCAACTACGTTGGAGCTTCACCGGACCTGCGGGGAGGTAATGTTCTCAAACTATTCTCACTGGCTGATCCAGATGGTATTAGAGGCATGCCCCCCCCCCCCACACACACACACGCACACTCTTTAAAAACCCAATATGACAAAATTGCATACACATGCATAAAGTACAAAATAAAATTGCCTTCTAATTGTGTGACCCCCAAGCTGCAATTTTAGACTCTCAGAAGGACCTACAGATATGATAACATCTTTTCTTTCACTTGGTACCCTTTTAGTACCCATCCCACCCCCCCCCCCCTTGCCAAGAAAATTCTGGATCCGCCACTGATTCCAAGAGACCAGTTCACATGTCTTCAAATTTGAGTGCCTTGTGAGCAACTGTATTGTTCATGGGGGTTTCATTGCAAAAAACATAAATCTGGGATATCCCTTCAGTGCATGTTATCAAAAGAAAGTTTTATTAAAATTGTAAGAGGTATGTTCATGAATAGAGACTTCTTTTTGGTCCTTTAACATTCCAGTTTTATGCTTGAGTTTTTACTATGTTGGACAAGCATTAGGCGAGCATTCCCCAAATTTTAGGATTATCACTTGTAACTGGTTAGTGAAGATGTGTACAGTTGGATTTTATGTATGGACTGCTCTATTCACTCAAGGTGGGGCTTCACTCATGATTTGAATTATTTCCATTATTTGTATCATTGTCGAATATTTTATCATTTAAAGGAAATATTTCAACTTCTAGTATGTAAAAAAAAGAATTTCCAGATAAAATTAGTTTTTGTTATTAGTACACTGCATTTGATTTACATGTATTCCATTGAGGTGGAAATTTACTTGATAGTATTTTTTTTTGCTTGTCTTCAAAATCAGTGAAGCATATTTCTAAATTATCTTTGTTCTGCAAAAAAATATCGTATCGTCAACTGAATGAAAATAAAACATTTTTCCATGATAGGTGGGAGGTACAGAAGAGCAATTTTTCTCCATAAATGTTTTTTAAAGGAATATGATTGTGAGGTGAATATAGATTCTTCCCAGAGGAAGAAAAATACCTGTGAACAACAAATTTCTTTTATTAGATTATTGAATTCTGTCTCCCTTATTTTTTTCTTAATTCAATTCTCATGGTCAGCATCAGGTTCATTTAGATTCAAATTATGGCATTTTGCATTTTCAGCTCTAGGCATTTTGCAAATTTCAATTTAAGATTGTCTTCAGCATTAGGAGTCCTTCTAACAATTATTCATTGAGGCACTTGGTCATCTCAATTTAAGGAATATATTCATCATTCGAGTGCATCAAGTGGGAGTAAGTGGTTCTCTTTCAGCAAGGAAGTGAATTATCCTTTGAAGCATAAAAAGCACTTCCTTATAAAATGTTTACCGGTACTTTTAGGCAGCTACTTGTCTAAACACTCTGCTGAGTGGTATCTAATCTTGTAATTTATAAACGTGTGATTTTTAGAAAGAAAAAATGTTTTACACACATCCGATGGTTAAATTGTGTATGGTCCTTAAAAATTTAGGGCCATTCAGGCCCCCAGGCATGATGATATCAATAATTCTGGAGGAGCTCTAACTTTTTTTCGAAATTGATTTTTTCTTGAATTTGGGTACTTTTTTTGTATGCTCTACATGATGTTGAAGAAATCAAGGTCACATGACCCCCAATTTCTGAAATATAGACATTTAAAATGGGAGTGACTTCATAGATTTCCACATGAAAGAGTGAAATATTTTCTTCATCTACTAAGAAACTCATTCTGCAGAGTTGCTTCCTTTTTTCATTGGAGGGCAGAATACCTTATGTGCATTTGTAAATATGTACTGATAATGTTCTTAGTGGCCATACCTCATCATTAAGTAGTTGGGTATTTGTCAAAGGATCATTCCTGAACAGATATTACATCTAACGAGTAAGTTGATTGTTTCATAGATATTGGTAAGGTTTGACCTGAAGAAATAACTGGTAGCCGAGTGATCTAATCGCTTAGCCACCAAAACACTTATGTCCTTATGAGAGAGACTTATGCACATAAATTGTTGAAGCCTAATCTGTAACCATTTTCATTGCCTTTTGCATATAAATGAAAGCAAACTCATTTGGGGGAAATATTTATTGTTATATTCGTAGCTGAAGTCATTGTTATTAGATAAGTTTGACCATCCCTTTAATAAAATTCAGATGTAGCTCCTAAAGCAATTCTATCAGTTGATCACCGTGTAATGGAGAGTGCTTGAACTACCAGTTACTCGAAGTATGGCAACACTATTTTGAAGTACTGATCAAACACTACCTAGTTAGTAATTTAATGAGTAACTGAATGGGATCACAAGACATTATTTCCATCTGGGTTGGGGTTCAAGTACTAATTACTTGAAGAAACAAATAGCAAAGTTGTTTTCCAAACTGTTCAGACATTTCCTACTTTGTTATTTAATGAATAACTAGATATGCTTGATTTTATGATTAATTTTTCAGGTGTACTAAAAAAAATATAGTCAAAAGCATCTACAGAAATCAACAGAAATCTACAGAATGTGAAATTGCCCATTTTGTTTTTAAAAAACTTGTAATAAGTATCTGCTGTAATCTTTCTGTAGAAAATTGTACTCAAAGCAAAACTAGATTTCAAAACTACAAGAGCAAACATTATTGATTATGTATAATGGGAATTGGCAGAATCATAATATTCTCAGATTTGGTGTTTGGGAAATGTTATGCTGTATTTACATTCTGATAGCTTTTCAAATGAGAGCAATCTTCTCTGTATTTTTACCCTACTGTAGATCATAACGAGTTTGACCCAGTTCGCCTGGCTTGAACTATATACCATCAATCACAGAAAAGGTCTTGAATTACCGTTATTTACATGTTTTCCTCTCAAATTTGCAAGTAAACAGGCCGCAGAGCACGAATTCGGTAGCTGCAGTGACTTATCGCAATGCAAGTGCAGAAAGCTCCATTATCAATCAGATGATTCTTGCAGAGGTTCATGAATATATGCCATGCTGCTCTGCCAGACATATATGATTCTATTTCCCTGGCGTTATTATGTATTTACATTTTAAATATGTTGGGGCCTCTCAGGTTTGTCCAGATTGATGTATGGTCGGACAAAAGGGGCATGATAGTTCCAAGATATTTTGGATAGAAAGTATCTAGACTGATGATGTGCCATGATAGTCACATTTCTTTGACATTATATCCACTGTGTTTGGTCATTTCATGCCCCATACATTACCAAGAATTACAATATTGTGTGCATGATGTAAATTGACATCAAAAGTGTTATGTTGCTTATTAATTTGCAGCCTCTTTGTAACTACAGCAGGGTTTGCAAGTTTAATATTATCATCAAATATGCTGAAATCTCAGCTGTGGTCTTTAGTATAATGGATAAAGTAGCTTAGACTTGGCAATATGATTGTATTTCATAGGTTGCATACCAAAAGGGCCTAAACCCCATTTGTGTTTTACGTCATAAAGCCCTTAACACTTTTTCACCTGTTTTAGGCCTGTTAGATGTAAATTTTGCAATGTTTTTAGAATGTCAAGAATAGAATACATTTGTAAAAGATTATGATTCATTTATTGTAATGCAAATCAACTTCACAAGATGTAATAGCAACTTCACATGAGCACTTCAAGACTAAATGACCAAGGTTTGAATTAGTGCTGGTAATAATTATGATAGTAACAATTGTTATAATAATAACGATTGGCTCAGAAGTGTGAAACTCCGTTCAGGGCCTTTTTTGCCCGAGACCAATGACTTTATATTCTGTGGTAACTTTATTGATGCGAGAGTATAGAGAGATGACCTATACCAAGATGTAGATACCATGACTGCATGTTTTGTGTCAGTATGGAGTTAGATTTAGGGTGAGTTGAAGTGATTTTTTGAAGCTAGAATCACAAACATGAATCACAAATCAAAACGCTGTTACAAAACATGACTACTGCGGGAGAGCGTTCAAGCGTTCAAGCGATTTTTCATCAACCCTGATTCTTGCTCATTTCAAGCCCACCCACTGTGCATCGTACTGTGCATCGTACTGCGCAGTTTGACCCAGGAAGTATAGGTCAACTTCGGCACATGCTTTCTGAATTTGTTTTGCCCCCCGAACCGGAAATAGACATGTCATAGAATAATGATTGAGATCCCCGTTGCGTTCAGTCGATTTTTAGCGACCGTAATTCTGCAGAATCATGATTCAAAACGCACCTTTTTCAGCGTGTCATGTTTGCGTTTAGAAAGACGTTTATTTTTACGACCTGTGAAAAATCGATTGAACGCACCCGTGGTTTAAACTAAACGTCTTTGAAAACCGTGATTCTAGGGTGAAAAATGGTCGCTTGAACGTGACCTAAATAACGAGGCCTTTTCTATTTTTGATATTTGAATTTATTAGCATTATTGTGGAAGGTGATAGCAAGAGGAGATGAAGTAGGATTTAAGAGTATATAGGTGTAAGATTATATACAGGATTGTTGATGGGATGGCCAGTGATGATAATATCACAGCCTTATTAACAAGTTCAGTAGTAATTCTTCAAATATACACTTTCCTCATTGCTGTGTAGAGTTGCTGTCTGTATTTCAGAGATAATTTTTTTCATGAATTTTTATTATTTTGCATAATGTGAAATCAGAAGATTTGCTTTCAAAGATTTTATGAGTTTAGGATGGAACTAGCCCCCCCCCCCCAAAAAAAAAGAAAGTGATCACTGGAAGATGATGCTCAGAGACGATTGCATATAATTATTTCTTTGTTCTTTTTAATATTTGCCATTAATATGTGTTTGCATGATATAACGATTGAATATATCAGGAATTGTGATACCTGGGGGTGTTTCATAAAGCTGTTAGTAAAGTTACAAATGACTTTTACGAATGACTTGAATGTGGCAAGCCAAATGGGATTCTTAATCATTTTAAATTGCATCGGCTTAAGGTGAAATATGCAGATGTAGATTAAAGATTACTATTGTTTATAAACTTTCTTATTGTGAAGTATATTTTTGTCACAATTTAAAATGACTTGAATGTGGCAAGCCAAATGGGATTCTTAATCATTTTAAATTGCATCGGCTTAAGGTGAAATATGCAGACGTAGATTAAAGATTACTATTGTTTATAAACTTTCTTATTGTGAAGCATATTTTTGTCACAATTTAATTGATATAATGGAAAATTCTGTCACATTTTGTTAAAACATGTGGAAAAAATTTGGATATCTCATTTGGCACTTCATATTCAGTTGTTCTTAAAGTCATGCGTAACTTAACGAACATCTTTATGAAACACCCCTCAGGTAAGCCGTTCATCTGCATCAAGTTGTTTAGTTCAGCAAATTCTAAAAACATTTCCTTTGTAAAATAATTCTGGGAACCTTTTTTTCATAAAAACTACCTTGCAGCTCCCCTTTCACCAGTACCCTTCCCAAAAACAAATTCACCTCAAGCTAATCTCTATTATATTTCATAAACATCATTTTAATGACAAACCAGCATGATTCAATTGGCCCCCTATTCAGTATGATTTAATAGATTACTTGACACAGATGGAAAGTGTTTATGGTACTTGTGCCCCCTGTAGCTTTTGATACCTGACATCCTCCCCTCTCTTCAAAACACCCTGTGTTCAGACACAAAAAATTTGTCATAAAGCTATACCAAAACAGCTATACAATGGATTTGTGTGTCTGAACACTGACTAACAAAACAATGTAGCATCGTTTTGAACTAGAACTCAATGAAGAATCGCAGCCAGTGTGGTATGAACATATGGCAACCATAGAAGGGTATAACTGGGTGGGGCTTAATGTGAGCATGGTCAAAGGAGACATGACCTTGCTATGGCAACATGCGCAGTAGAAAAATCGCATCTACACGATGTTGCTTCAGAGAGGTCGGGATGTGTGTCTGAACAATTAGTAGGCTATACGATGAAAATTTTCTACGACGTTTCTTTATCGAGTTTCGGCATAAGCGTTTTGTGTCTGAACAGGGGGACAGTTTAACAAGGAGAGGGCTGCTCTGCTGGTATGGTCTATTTAATATATAGGTTAGGTCAAGTGGAAGATTATATCCAGAAGTGTCCAAGTGTAAAGAAAATGGTGGAAAAAATGGGCACTAAATAATGGGAAGGGAGTGTAGGAGTACTCCATGCATGATGATTAACCTGTTGTGCCAGAGTAAAAAGAAAATAGTAAAAATTGGGCACTTAATAATTGGAAAGTGTGAACATAAAGAAAAGTCCATTAGTGGTGGTCAAGCAGCTGTATGAGAGTCTTTTGAAAACTGTTAACTGCAGTAGCATAGAAGCTGGATTTTTTTTTTCCAGATTTTTTATGTTATTTAACCCTGTGCCTACAGAAATCAGGTGATCCCTGTATTAAATCTATGGGAATTTAAGAATTCAGTGGTCAACAGGTTAAAAGAAGTTAAAACCTTTTCTGGTTTAAAATCTTTTCTGGCAACTTTGTGAATAATGTATGACATATTGAGGGAGCTGGGCTCCTTTGAATGTTCCACAAATGAATGACACTATATAACTGCTGTTCATCATCATCATCATCATCATTAAAAGAATAGTAATTTACTGCCTTAAAGGCATTGGTTAAAATTGTTATGATTTTTAAAAAATCTTTTTTTGTTACTTGAAAATGGGATAAACATAAGGGTTATAGTGTAAAAATACCAGTCTGAAAGTTTCAAAGTATAATATCCACAGGAAGTAATTTTAAATTTCAAAAATGTGAACCAATGTTTGAAAAATATACGAGGGTCGGTTGCACAGAATAGACATAAGGAGTGTGCATGCGCGTATGACTCACCTTACCGTACTGTGTGTATTGGCGTATCATGCGGCAGGAGGCACATAACGGCATTTTCAAATTCAAGCAAAGTGGTCCTCTTAGTGATTGTCTCGTGAGATGAAGGATAATAAAATCGCTGTTTGCGTCTAACTTACACTTTTTCATTCCAAATTATGGTTGGTTACAGGGTTTTTGAGTACAAATACAAGTACTCATACACATGTTTCATCTTAGTTTGAGAATTTTTTAAATCAGCTACTCACAAAGTTAGCCAATGCCTTTAAGTGTTTGTATGTATTAAACCTACTTTGTTGAACTCTGTTATTGATAGGTGTATAAATACCAACTGGCAGTACACTTTGTAAATAAAGTACCTGTAGTAATTTCTATCATTATATAAGGACTAGTAGAGATTGTAAAGTAAGAAAAGTTTCTATTTTGCTTTCCTATTTTGAACATTTGTCACTTTCATCCCATTATTAAAACTTTTTAAGAAAGCTAAATATTTACAACAGGTTCTTATTTTTAATTGATTTATTTGGGGGAGGTGCACATATGTGCACATCTGGATTTTTTTTTTACAGTTAAAACTCCAGTTGTCATAAATCACATAGCAACTGCAAGTTGTGAGTGCTTTGGAATCTTATAAATATCAAAATATTTGCAAATGATGTGTTACATTACTCCCAAACATCTATGCCAAAGGTATGCCCACAGCTCATGTTTTCACAATCAAGCAAAGTCTAGTTTGATGGAGTTGAGCCAGGTGCTTTATGTGCCCTTTATATAACCTTATTTGTAAACCATGAAATCCCTCGGAAACCTCGTCAAAATCTCACTGTCAAATTTCATTGGTGAAAACCAAAATTTTCAGTAGTTTAATGTCATCTGCACCTGTGCATTTGACCCCCTTCACAGACCATCTTCTTGCCTTCACACTAGAAAACAGACACATAACTTTGAGCTTGACCTAGCAGTTTACTGCTTCAAGAAAGTCTCAATGCTGGTTTCATCCAGACAACAGAATATGTTATCTTCTAGAAATAAGATTTGTAGGAGATAGAAATAATAATTCAAAAAAAAAAAAATTGTCATGTCTCATTAATTGTACAATTACCCATTAAGTGTGGAAAATGCCCAGTTTTTAGTAATTAGGTTTCAAATTGACATTTACCAAATTCCTAGACCGTACCCGCTCATGTAAGGTTCTAGAAGTGGGTTTTGTTTTTTTTGTGTTTTTTTAATGGCAGATATTCAGCCCCTGCACACTTCCACAGCTAATGATGAATATTGAATGGGCATTTCCCAATTGGGATTGTGTTCCGAATTCGTAGTTGGTGTTCACACAACTATCCTCCTGCGTTTTCAGGAAATTTGAAAACTGCATTTTCAGTTATAGAGGAATGTTTCAGTGAGGTTTAAGAGGTATGTTAGGAGGAATCTCTCGTATAAACCTGCCAAAATTTAAAAGAATCAACTTCTTTTTTCAAATAAGGGCCCTGTTTCTTAAAACTTTTTTGATCAATAACAAGTTGCAATAATTGCTACGGAAATTCTTGCATCTGATTGGTTGAGAGCAAATTTGTCATAGAAATGTGGCAGTTGTTACTGATAACAAGTTTTATGAAACGGGGCCAAGGTGTAATGAAGATGAAACTATTGAGATCGATTGACCTTTCCTCTCTGACCTTTGAAGGTGACTATAAAAGTCTGAGGATCTTTAATTTCTTCTTGTGATTTAGGCAGTGAGATAATGTTTTACATGTGAACAGAGCTTGGAGTGCCCTTGTTTTTGCATTGACAGGAAGATTAATGTTTTACATGTGAACAGAGCTTGGAGTACCCTCGTTTTTGCATTCAGTGGAGAATGATGTGACGGGGGGATAATATTTTACATATGAACAGAGCTTGGAGTGCCCCTGTTTTTGCTTTCATGGGAGAATGGTGCGACAGGGAGATAATTTTTTACATGTGAACAGGGCATGGAGTGCCCTTGTTTTTGCATTCAGTGAAGAATGGTGTGAAAGTAAGCAGGGAGAGTTCCAGGAAATCTTCGGAATATGTCAGAATGCTGTACATGCCACTCCATATGCCATTCAATGTTTTTGTCAGCCGTATTTGTGCCACAGAATTCTATATTCTATGTTGGAAAAAAATATGAAACCCATCTGCTTGCCTCAAGCTGTGATTACCTCTCATATTTCTCTTTGGGGGAAACATTTGAAGAGAAAAAGATCATATTCAATTTGTATTCATATAGTCTTATGGATATAGTCTTTTATGAATCGTAGATGATCGATGAACAAGCTTTAAATTGATTGTGATTCATATCTTGATAATGGCTTTCATTTATTATTGATATGAAAATTCCTTAATCTCTGGAGGTATTGTTTATTTTTAAATTTTTTTCATGCATCTCTAAAGCAATCTTAATTGAGGTATTTTTAATCCCTTGCCCTGGGGGAACTGAGTTGTCCCTGTTTTAAGTATACAGAGTGAGAAATTTAGTAGGCTTTGAGTTTGCTAGAGATGCTGTTATTTATTTGAGATGTTCAAGTGATAATAATTGAGGTATTTATGAATAGGGCTGCCATTTCTTGTCATGGGAAGATTCCTTAGCTTTGGAGATATTGTTTTTAAGTAAATTATTTCATGCATCTCAATTTAAATGATAAAAATGGAGGTATTGGTAACTAGAGCTTTTATTGATATTCATATTGTGGTTCTTTATCTTGAGAGTTATTATTTATATGTAAATTATTTTCATGCATCTCTGATCGAGATAATGCTTTAGGTTTATTTGAAATACCATATCTGAAGAAACAAAAAGTTGAATGTGATTGTCATACCCTTTTCACAAGACTAAAACAGACTGAAGCCAGACCAACACCAGCCTAACACCCTACTGACACCATATAGCACCAACCAGACTAAAAAAGACTGGAAAGAAAAAAAAACACATTGTGTGTGGTTTAGGGTCTGTTCGAGGTGGGGTTAGGGTCCATTAGTAACGTGTTTACACAGTGACTCGGCTCGAGTGTTGAATCCTCAAGTAGGGTCGAACGCTGCGAAGAGGGCAGCTGTGATTGTGTTTATAACGAAATGAAAAAGGCGAGTTCGACACGGCCGGTAGGTCACGAACGGAAGTAGAATTAACGTCACAAATGCGGGAATTTGCCTCCGACTACATTTTTCCACAACGTTCACAACAAAAAACGTTAAACACTGAACAACGAGAGTGAGGTTGGGTTACGTTAGTTGTAAAACTGCCATGGTGACAGCACTACATTGAATATATAGAAGAATAAGTAATGCAAGGATCATACCAAATAGTGATATACCATACAAACAATTTTACGAGCAAGAGTAGAATTTCACGATCCCCAAAAAGGAGTATTTTTTACCTCGGGAAATCGAGTGAAGGCAGGGGCATAGCAAGGACAAGAGAGCTATCTCGCGCGATACCGGATACGGCTATTCCGTGTTTGACCTATGGGTCACGAGGGTTCGACGCGGCTTTCTGTTTACACATGAAAAAATAGACGAGTCTGACTCGGCTCGCGGGTTGAAACCTAGGATTCTGGCGGATCAAAAAGCGGTGTTAGACACGGCTCGCTGATCATACTGATCATGTTTACACAACATAAAATTTCTGTGTTGAGCGTGTTGAACCCCCAAGCCGAGTCACTGTGTAAATATGGTATTAGGGTTGGTTTGGGGTCCATTTGGGGGTTGGATTGTAAATATGAAAGAGATGTTACCCTGGGTGTTGCCAAAATGCACAATCAAAATTTTCTTGAGTCTTGAACAGAGCAGAAAACAGTTCCTCCTTTTTTAGATATCCAATTTCTAACCTGGGTAGAGAGTGGGGAAAACAGATAAATGTTTTGCCACAGGACATTTAGTCTGTTGCATCAAGAAATATGTCACTCATCTAGGTAAAGAAAATAGGTATGAAAATGGTTGAAGTCTTCTGCAATATCCATGAAGGTTTTCTTCCAATGACTAGACATCCTTACATCTCTCACAGAGAGATACATATACATAAACAATACCTATATTTCAGGAAAAGGAAAATGATATTCATCAAATCTTGATACTTTCCAATGTATGAATGACAGTGTTTACACTGTCAGTACGAAAATTGAGTTATGAATAACTCTCATTCATCATAAAGTTTTGTTCATTATGATTCAATGGTTAACATTTTTAAGGAGATACCCAACCAAGTACAGAGATCCTACTTTTCTTTTTGTTAGAGATTTTTGTTCATATTTCATAACTTATTATCTGCTGATGAATCCAATGACTTTCTGCTCTCACCCATTCTGTCAGGGGAATATTCTCATGTGATTAATTTCTTCCTTCATTGAACTTCAAAAATAGACAACCATCTAAATAATAATGATACTGGTCTTAGGAAACTTTCACTATATATATGCAAGGGATTACAGGTTATTCATCATTTCAAAATTTTATATGAAATCATAATGTAAATTTGATGTGTATCCAGTCCAAGATGGGCAGTTTCCACAGGTAGCTGTATTATTGAATAAGAAAAATGCACATTGTCCATGCTTGAAATTTATGACTTGCACCAAAAAGATTTGTAGAAAGATAGGCTCTACAATGTTTATCTGCATTCATAATAAAGGAATCTTATTTTGCTAGTTCCCAGAGAAATGTGAAAATATAGCAATCATGTCTATTTCTTATTACTGATTTTCCCAAATGGATTCAACTTTGAACTGTGAAAGTATATTTTTCAGGATTATGGAATGAAAGATTATTCAAGTAGTGACATTTAATTGACATCTCCATGTGTAGTTCAGCTGTAGAATGCTTCCCAAATATCCTCTGTCTGCCCCCCCCCCCAAGAATAATAATAATAATAATAATAATCTGTTCTTGTATAGCGCATATCACATTATCATCATATTATCAAGAATATGCTATAGGGTCCACCTTATACTAGTAGAAATTGTTTACTACTACTACTAGGGAGTAGGTCAGTTTCACATGAAGTTTAAGCCAGTTTTGAACCATGTTTTCCACATGTCCCTATGCCTCATTATTCTCCCTATGTCCCCCTGTTTTCCCCCTTAGATTAGTATTTACAGGGTGTTTTTATGAGGAAGGAATTGTGCTTTCATTAGCCATCTTACCAACCCCCCCCCCCCTTTCAGCTACACTTTTACCTGTGGGTAAAACCCCACAATCTCCAATCTTCAGCCTACATCTCTCCTATCAAACCACAATACCACATCATCTCCATTTGCCCTTGACTTCCGGAGAAACCTCAGATTTGCCTCATCTGGTGGCACCCTGTCCTCATTAGAGAGAAAACTCCATCATCTCTCCATTAAGTATTCATGGCATAGCATCAACAATTCACACTTTATGATGAACTTCTGTGAGATTAGAGTGTTTGAGACTCGACTGTTTGACTCGTAAAAGACGCATAGGAGATCAGGCTCCTTGTTGAATTATGTTCATGCAGTATGTTCAGTTGAAAAATACTTTGTGTTTTAGTATATTGCCTACTAGAAGGAGAGGATCCTTACATAAAATCTGTGAGTCCTAGAGAATTCAGCAGTCACCAGATTATTATGTCTATCTTATCATTATTAAACCACGTGGTCCATGTATTGAGTATATGGGACTATTCAGTAGTCAACGGGTTGAGTTGTGGCGTGTGCACATGCCTAAACAGTCACAGCTATATTCTAATGAATTTAGGGGGAAAAAAATATTGTGAAGTTGACAAAATCTAGTCAAAATTTCAAGATTTTCACCCTTGTGAAAGAATGTTCATATTAATATGTATTCACACAATGTCCATAACATCATGAATCTATCTTGCATTCATTCAGAGCTTAAGGATTGTGAGTTAAAGCATAATTTTCATGTTAGTTGGACAAAATTATACATGTGTTCTTCTTCTCTTATATTCCACTGTGAGTAATTTCAGTCAATGATTACAGACAAGCCAAATATCTCTGAACGATGAGGTCAACTGTACAGCTTATGTCTAGACGATCTATGTGATCCTCCAGTCAACTATTCTTAATTGGAGCATGAAATTATTGGAGCATGAAATTACTGCACTCTCCGTGAAGCTTCAATACAAGCATTACTGTATCCAGCCATCAATCAACTTAAATTAGTGCTATAGTATCATTTTTAAACTCTATCATTTTTCTTGATAAAGCTATAGTTAATGACATTTAAAGCTTTTTGAATTACATCTCTCAAACTACATCTCTTGAACTATATTTCTTGAACTACATCTCTGAACAAACTTGAACTACATCTTTGTTAAGAATATTCCAACTGCACTTCCCAAGGGTTTGTCAGGACAGTTCTATGTATCTCTATGCTGTGGTGAAATTCCACTTGAAATTAGAATGTGGAAGATCTGTTATTGTTTACGATACCCCATTTACAGTGCAATGTCAAGAGAGCTATACCTGTCAAAATCGTATTTTTAGATCTTTACCTTTGTTTTTTGAAAGCTTTTTCCTCTGATTAATTTTATTCAAAGGGAAGATTTAAAAGGATACTTTCATTGACCTTTGATTCTCTTTATAGAGGACTCTGCATATCATAAAAAGTATGGTATTTGTAATAAAGGAGGGGTTTCTAAACTCTTTCCCTTCATATCACACCCTGTAGACAGCTTGTTTCGGATATGACCTCCCTGTAGGGTGCTCTGAAACTAAATTGATCTTACTCTGGATGACGTACAGGGGGTATCCCTGGGAGTAGTATGAAGGAAATCTGATTGCATCTCACAAATCATATCAATAATATGACTAATATCAAAATATATCAAAGGATATACAAGAACAGGATGGCGTAATGCTATATTTTGGGAAGGGAGAGAAAAACCTGAGAGGGGAGAGGTAGCATGTAACATGTAAGAACAAGAGTTCCATATTGAGGGTATTGATATGCTGTGAGAAATTAAATTTATGTAAGTATGAAACCACCTTTGGGATCTGCGATAATGGTCAGATAGTGGAGGAAATATATGGACAGAGCATTGGATTCCTGATAGTGATAAACACTAGTTGCATATACAAATGGAGGTTTCAGATATCTCCGTAATTTTATCATCCTTCTTTAGAGCACTTGCAAAGACTGTTGAAAATTCAAAATATGGCAATTTTCAGTCCATTAGGCATTGAAATAAAATTGGTGTATTGTGTTATCCTGACATGATTTCTGCATGTTAAACTGAAATGATTTCTTTAAATAATTATGATTATATCCCTGATGAAGTGAGAAATAGAAATTATATTCATAAATTTGGACACAGCCATGATAGGTGGTCAGAAAGTGGAGAAGATTTATGAATATTACAACGGTAATCTTTGATGCGAAGTTTACACTAGTTGCATTCCCACGATACAGCTCTACTTTCATCGTGCTTCTCTGAGCATCTGCAGTTTATTTTTGACTTCATATCCAGGCAAATGTTTATATAAGAACTTTGAAGCTTTTGGAGACATAAACCAGCGAATGGAATTTGGATATTGATTTATTAGTAGAGATTTTAATAACTCTAAAGTTAATGCAGTGATAAAATGTCATTATGAAAATAATTTTGTAAGCTGTGTTTTAACTTTTTACACATCTTGCACAACTGTACTCATATTATCTCTTTTTTTGTGAGGTTGAGGTAGTTTCCATTTTAGTTTTCAAAGCTGTGAACTTTTATAATACCCTTGTCATAGAGTAACACCTTATGAAATGACTGTTTCTGTCATTACCAGAATCTGCATTGATATGACTCAAAATACTCCCTGAAGATAAAAACACAACTGGATAACATCCCCCAAGAGGAGGAAGCATTTCAGTTCCTGCTCATGATTGTAAAGATAGGGCATTAATCTTGTGCTCTTATGATGGAAAATTGTAATTGGTATTTTCTCAAATTTGAATTTTAAGTGGTAGAGGAGAGGGTGTTGGACACTTTGGGGAAATTGAGTCAATACCTTGTACTCTAAAATAGGGTGGTTAAAAATCATTGGGTTGGTTACTATATGAACCGACCAATTGTTGGTTAAAGCAAATTTGTTTGTAAAACATTGGGATTTTTTTAAACCAACAATTGGTCTGTTCATATATAACCAACCCAGTGATTTTTAACCTAACTTTTTAGAGTGTATCAATTTGAATTTGATGATTTGAAAATCTCTCACTAGACATCAGTTCTTATACACAACTAACCTATGTTTCCCAGTTGCTTGGGAAGAGTCTCTTTCACAATGTGACTGCTTAACCAGAACTCATGTTTATCCGTAAGAAATACTAGGTGTTGTCAATATTGTCATATCAGATCTGAATAGTGTCATGCAGAAATCACTTCTAGTTTTCATCCACTCACTACCTTTTTTAAAGCTACTGTGAGGGACCAGCAGACCTCATAAAGCTGAAAAGCCAAATTCCTATGAGTATTATGGGTCATGTGTCGTTGGTAAGGTCAGGTTTATTTTCACAATATTCCTATCATGGATCAATGTCAGGATAAAGCATCTTTGATCGTCAATCACTCAGACTGTTCAGACTACAGAAAAGTTATAGACACTGTATATAAAAACAACATCATGATACATGGCATAGAGAAAAGGTTGTTCACACAGAGAAGTACCATAGGAAGACATGTCGTGTGAAGGAACTAGTTTTGTTGAGGTTATCTGACATCATTATAGCCCGTTCATATTACCCAATACAGCAATCTAAGTATGGACACCATTTATATTACAGCAAAAATACAGTAATATTACCATAATATTGTGGTAATTTTCCCTTTCACCCCCGTTCACATTTGCATCTGCAGTATTATGGTATTTCAGTTCAGTCAGCAAGTCCCATGGTGCATTGTGGTAAAAAAAAATACTTAGTGCATTTGTTGGGGCAAACTAAGGATAAATGCTATTTTGGAAAGAGAAAGAGATAATCAAACGATGGCAAAGATGGTTCTGGAAGAAAACGTCAAATAGGCGCAAAATAAGTGCAAAATATGCGAAAGCAACATAGCAATATATGAATTTGGTTGGAGCTGTTCATATTACCGGCTGTCAGTTGCTATCCACAAAATAGGTGGAACATGTATGCCTATTTTGCACATAGGTAAGTAATATGAACAGGGGCCTATATTTAGTGTCAGCTTGCATCATAATTTTTCTGCTATATGGGTGTGAGATGACATCTTGCCAGCAAGCATATATAGTTTTCGTAATTACAATGTAGTATCTAAGTGATGAGGAGATCATGATATTTAGAGAGTTTTTTTTTTGTTGCTCCAAATGATCCTTGAAAGTCACCATCACTATACAATAGTCAGACTAGGAACATTACTTTCTTGTCATAATAGCTATGAGATTTTCTTAAAAGCAATGAATCAGGTTAGTCTGAACAGAGTTAGGAACTAGTCATCTCCTAAATTAAGGTTCCTACTGCCATCCATCAAGGCCCGAAGACCTGTCTACAAAAGCCTTAGTTTTCAGAATACCTTGCTTATTCTGCTCTTGGTGAAAATAAGCCTGATGAAAAAAAAGCTTAATTGGGAAGGGGGAATTAGCCAAATCACATCCAGCTCAAGCCTACAAACTTTTTTGTCATGAGGACACATACTCTGAAGTTAAAGCTTATTATTTTAGCCCCGGTTCTTTGCATATTAGCTCCAGCTATTGCCAAGGCTTGCAAAGTAGCCCTCCTCCTCCCCCCCCCCCCCCCCCCAACTTTTGGATTTATATAACAGTAAAGATGCAAATGAGTATAGTTTTCTGATTTCTGAAGTTTTAGCTAATTCTACATGAGTGATTGAGTCAGGAATCTTCAAACTCAGACTTCAATTTCAAACTTAGTTGGGCTAATGGGAATGTCCCCTCTTTAAACTGTTTTGCAATCTGGAGAGGAAAGGGACACACAAGTTTTCCCCATGACATCTATTCCTGGACTTCCTCAGAATAACAACAACTACAAATAAAGAAATATAACTGTTATTTCTCTCTTGAGAAAAAGGGAAGAATGTGTGAAAGTGATGGATGTGTGTTGATGGGGAGGGGGGAGGGCCTGTATAGTTTGAGAATTTCCCCTTTTATGCCTACTGTATATCCCACCTGTTTTTGTATCTGACATTATATCTCCTCATGTTTCACCACACGTACAGCTTTGAACAAGACCAATCTATCTCTTGAATTGGCTTAAAAACCACATGATTGTGTGTTCATTGCATTCACAATGAAGTCACAGCCAACAAGGAGTTGTTGTTAGGTTTAATGCTGCGACAGCACATGAAAGAGAACTGGGCAGTCTGTCAAGTTGTACTGCAGATCAATGTTAATTTTGTATAGTTTAATTTCAAGGGTAATCTTGAGTTGTGATAGTGACAGAAAAATAACTTGTGCAAATGAGAGTTGTACTGTTTGATTAAGGTGACTTCTAGGAAGTTGTTCTGAAAAATCCCTTCTCCTTGGTAAACAACTCAGAATCTATTTTTGTCAATTTCTCTTGAAGTGGAGTTGTATTATGAGATCTGAAGTTAGGCTTCAACTGAAAGCATTGACTAAAAATCAGCAACTAAACTTAGTGAGCAATTCATCCAAAGTTTGTATTATTGATGGAGAATATATTGATCACTACTCATCAACCAAATCAATCTTGTATTGAACACTGCTAGAGGCCCTGCATGTTTCTCTTTCTCTCTCTCTCTTTCTTTTTCTTTCTGTCAGTCTTGTTGTCTTTCTAACCTTCCTGATCATCTCTTTCTTTTTCTCTCTCACCCCCTCTCTCTCTCGCTCTCCTTTCTGCAACATGATTTCCATACTTTTTGCAAAGGCTTATGCATGTATAATGAGAGATCAGTCAAAGTTATGTGTGAATGCAAGATATATTCTCATATATTTTTTTATATTTCAGTCAGTAATATTCATTGGCTCTCCAAATTGGAAAATTATAATTCCAACCATGATATGGTGAAGGATTAGAGTGATCATCATGCCAAAACAAATGGAGCATGATTTTGAGTTTACTTTTACCTTACAAACTAATCTTTCCTATTCTGTGCTCATTTTCTTTGTTTTTGTTTTTCTTTCTCGTTGTTGTTGGATTGTTTTTGGTTTTTGTTTTTTGGGGGTTTTTTTTTTTTGCTTTACCTACTTATAGATCAGACATTAAGACTAGAATGCATAAATATCTACCTGCCAACAAACTTTACCATATATTCAACCAAATCCCATTTCCTTTATCGACATATCATCAATCACACATTGTAGATCTCTGCCCTCTGCTCTAATGGTCCATTCGCATTTCAGAAATCCCCTATCTTCTTCTCGAACCTCTTTAAGAATGTATATTTATGGAAGGAAAATTTACCATCTTTCTTTCATTGAGTGCATATTTTTCAGATTCTCAGTCAGCAGAATTACTCTCTGAGATAAAATGCAAAGCGTGGTTTGCATTCATGAAAACATATTTGTATCATTCTTGATTTGCTCTTAGACTTTAAGTGATAGCCCCTTGTATCCTCTGGAAAAGGCGCTATATAAATCCAGTTATTATTGCTATTATTAATCTTGATTTTCTTATTGTCCCATATGTCTCGGTGAATCATCTTCTTAATCTGTTTTATCAGAAGAACAAGTTCTTTTTCTCGCAGATTTGAAGTGTTTGTGTTCTCTCTCTAAAAAGTCATGTAAAAGTCTGAAATGGGATGACAGTGTAATTTGCAAATACATTTTTATTTGACTGATGTCATTTACTTTCCACATTATTGAAGATTTTTTGGTGATAGAATAGTAAAAGAGCATATCAAAGCTCTGAGTATGTTAGTTATGTTAAATGTCTAAAAAATTTAGCAATGTTACATGCTTAAATATTCATAAATGCTTTTGTATATTTACAAAATGTAGTTTATCCATTGCAGCTCCATTTAGTAGATTATTTATTTGTATTTTTTTGTTCTTTTGTAATTTGACATTTATTACAAAGCAGAATATAATGGAACTCTTGTATAGCATGGATTTCTGCTTTTGTTGTGCTTCTCTGTCATAACACAAATTAAATATTTTAGATTTATAAAAAAAGGGCTTGCAGCTGATTTTACATGTATGTCCTCATTTGTCTCTACACTGCAAAAACGGTGGTGTTAAATTGGTGTTAAATTAACACCACTGGTGTTTATATAGGACAACTCTGATGGTGGTGTTGTCCTGTATAAACACCAGTGGTGTTGATTTAACACCAATTTAACACCACCGTTTTTGCAGTGTATGCATGTGTCTTTTTTCAATCTCAAACTGGTGTGACGCATGAGCTTATTGTATTTTAAATGTTGGAAAGATGGTGCATAAATGGTATTTTTTATCATCTATATTTTCCATCCCCTCCCACATTAATTTGATATAAATATGTTTATTCATCAGTATGTCATTGCCTTTGCTACCATTTAAACAAGTGTTATTTTATGTGACACTTTAAGAGTACTTCTTGATTACACTCATTATCATTTTATCTTCTCATATATTATGTAATTATCACAGTTACATAATTTACTGATGCCTGAATCATTCTGTAATAACATTTTATGACAATGATTAAAATTTATGATCAGTAGTTCTAAGTCCGTGGATACTCCATCCTATGCCCTAGAAGGATATAAATTCTATAAGGCATTAAAAATCTAAGTTGCTTGATTTGTCGCAATTTAGTGAATTGAGAATGATTTCATTTATGATGGATTAATAAGGAAATCTTATTGATTCTTTCTTGATTTCTAACATTTTTCCTTGTCTATTTCATCTTTTTTTTCTTTAGGATTTGATTGGAGTCTTCATTTCAAGTGGGAGCATATGTCAGCAGAACAAAAGTCTAAAAGAAAAGATCCAACAATGCCTATACAGTGAGTTTACATGTACATCCAAGTATGAAGTGATTCAAAGGAGATATTGAAACTTAAGATAGAGAAGATTTTAGTTGAATCAGAAAAAGAAGGGAAACAAATTAGAAAAAGTATGAGGTAACATTGCTATAAAGTTATTCTCAAACCCATTAGCCATTAGACAAATTTGGCCTACTTGTAATCATGAACCACCCCTCGACTGAGGCAGACACCTTAAAGTGACCTTTCCTGCTGTTGTGTTTCAGGCAATTAGCCCCATGAGTGTACGCCAAGATAACGGCATGAAGGAAATGTAATGAATATAATCCCACTTTCAACAACATTGTGTTATCTTTGACTTTAAGTGTTTACACTGTAATTTCTGCAGAGTCAAATTTGACTCAGAATGACATCAGCTGGGAGTCAACTCTATTCTGAGTTAAAATGACTCAGATTTCCGAATTAATTTGACTTGGAATGGTGTGGCGTCAACTGAGAATCGACTAAATTTATGTCAGAGTAACTCCATTCTGAGTCAAATCAATTCTGAAATCCGAGTCACTTTAACTCCAAATAGAGTTGACTCCCAGCTGACTTCATTCCAAGTCAAATTTGACTCCACAAAAATAAGAGTGTATACTAACAACCACTTAATGGTTTTATGTGTTATCATTATGCCAATAGGAAATTCTTAACAGTTCACCAGTCTTAGCCAATCCATTCTCATTATACTTTCTAAGATGAAATGGTAAGCCTCATGGCTTTAGATGGAATTCCACAAGAAGGAAAAGCATAAATAAACCTTATTCCCACAATTCTTTCCATATTAGTTGTCAGTGTATTGGAGAAATTGCTTTCAGATATCGTTCTTGAATTTGCTGATCATAGGGATTTTTAGAAGTCTTATTGATTTCATCAGATGGGCATTTTTGAAGAAATGTGTCACGGTCATGGACTAGATATCTGTTGAGTTGTCATCTATTGATGGGGCCACGCATGTTGAGCTATATGCCTGAATAAGTTTTTAAATGAAAAGTGTTTTTATTTTTTACCAAAGTGCTGGAATATTTAAAGGGAGTCCACCCTTGTTTTTCCCCATCATTATTATTTTTTATAGCTCTGTATTGCTATGGTTTGAGACTGGTATTTGTCACCCAAAATATCAGATTCAAATATGATTTGAAAGAAGTATTGCAAGTTTGCTACTAAAATTATCCTGGATTGTTATTTTAGACTTCTGATGATATGCATGTACATATTCTCTCTTGATGGTTTGTCCACTTTCATCAATACTGAAAGCTGAATTTTTTGTCTGTCATTGTATTATCAAAGATATTTGGAATTAGTGCAAATAGTATTCCTCACCACATCCCTACCCCATCATTTCACAGTATGACAGTCCGCTTTGTTTATGAGTAAGAAAGACTGTTGTTTGTAATTCAAATATATTTCCATTGACAGGACACCAATGATTGCTGGAGGTTTGTTTGTCATCAGTCATGACTGGTTCAATAAACTGGGAAAATATGACAGCTTGATGGACATCTGGGGTGGAGAAAACTTTGGTAAGAAGAAATAGAGATTATTCATCTGAAGAAAAAAAAAAGAATGAGTAGCATAGATCCCATGCTTATGGATACTGCCATCCAATGTGAATAATATTCATGAGCATTTCATGCACTCAAAGTTGTATTTGATTATTATTTTTCTTTCAACAATATAAGTCTTAAAGCTGCTGTATCCATAGTCAGTAATGTAAAAGCAGTCTAAATATGAATTGCAAGCAAGCAAGCAAGAATACAAGGGCCTTAATTAGAAGAAAATTGAAAAAATCTCTGTAGTCAGTAATTGCTCCTTTGTCTTTGTGTGTCTTGTAAATATGATTAGAATTTTAGAAATTATGATTAAGATATTTCTTTCTTTTACAGTCAAAACAAACCAATATATTTTCCTTTGAATTGTCAGTTTATTTTCTAGTTGTTAAGACTCTCCTTTATTCATATAAAATGTTGAAAAAAATCCCTGTCATTTTATTGTCATGTACCTTTTCCTTTAAATTGTCAGTTTATTTTCTGTGTCCTAGACCTTGCTTTATTCATGTAAATGTTGAAAGGGTCCCTAGAATATTATCATTTTCTCAGTAAGTCATCCTGTAGAGTAGTGCTTTATTACTCTGAATTAGGTAGAGTAGCCCGGCACTTCCTTCATAGTACATTTATGACAACATTCATTCAGCAAGGGAGAAATGTTTACAAGATGAGCTGTCAAAGCTTTCCCCTTGAAAAGGTTAGAGAAGGAAGCAAGAGGAAGAAAAAGAAGGCAAGACTCCTCTTGCCTCACTGGATTGACATCTATGATCAACACATGTCACCTTGTATATTCTTCATTCTCAACTGTATGCTGTCTACACCATAAGAATGTTATGCTTGAACATCACTGTCAGCAGGGTTTCTAGGCTGAATTTGAAATTGTGACATAGAAAAACTTTGAAAGCTGAGTTATTTCAGTGGTGGATCCAGTGGGGGGTAGGATTAGAGGTGCATGCCCCCCCCCCATATGAAAAGAAACATGCCATATGAAAAGAAACATGCTCTGCCCTTCCCCTCCTTGTGCCCTTGCCAATATAGACAAAAGAAGAGAAGATATCATGAAAACTCTGATTTTTCCCCTTTTTTTTGAGAATTTTCAGAGGTCTGCCCACAGCTCATCTCTTACATGCCAGTGTGGATCATACAAATTGTGCTTCTCAGGGGAGTGTTTCATGAAAGTTATCAGCACTGAAAAGTTGTCAGTCACTGACAATTTCAGTAAAATCCTTGGTTTTGATTAGCTGAGAAGCACTGATCACTGACTGTTACTATGTTACTCAGTGACTGTCAACTTGTCAGTGCTGATAACTTTCATGAAATGGTGCCTCGGAATCACCGATTTTAATCAAAATAGTATGTCCAAGAATGAAAAAGTTAAACCTTAAAAAATCTTTCTCCTTTACTCAATCAAAGCACTCTTTAGATATTTGAACAGGCTTACAATTTGGGATTGGATTATCAGCTGATGTTTTGTCAGTTTCATTCTCCTTGAATGATATCATTATCCTACATTTTGCTAATTTTACCCTTCTGCAGAAATCTCTTTTCGTGTTTGGCAATGTGGAGGTAGTCTGGAGATCATACCTTGCAGTCGAGTTGGACACGTCTTTCGCAAGAAACACCCCTATACTTTCCCAGATGGAAATGCAAATACATATATCAGGTAGGTGATGAAACTTCAAAAGTACTGAGGAGGCTCGTTAGATTCAAAGAACTCACAGTGTTTTTTTTTTTTTTAAAGTATCAAATAACTGAAGGTAGCAACTCTGTCCTTGCCTTTCCTGGCTAATTGCTTTCCTGGGAATTGAAAGTTGTCAAAACTTTTTGTAACCTCGCTGCTTATCTAATATAGATTAAGAATGAACTTGGTAATTATCAAAGATATCCACAGGGAGGTAGTAGTCCAGGAAGTTGTTTTCCTTGAGCTGTCATTGGCTAGGAGTAAGTGTTATAGGGATGTTATTGTGTAGAAAAGAGATTTCCTTGCCTAGGGACATTATTGATATGGGAGTAGTAGTCCTAGTGAGTAACATGTAGTTATCTAGGGATTTGTTGTCCTAGGGATGTCATTGATATGGGAGCAGCAATATGGGAGCAGTTTCCTGGTAAAGTACTTATTGCAGGAGACATCATCCAGGCAGTTGTTGTCATAGAGAGGTAATTGTCTGTGAATAGGTGTCCTAGAGAGCTAATTAACCTGTAGCATATAGTGTCTCTTTCTAGTGACGATTCTGCAGTATCTTTTAATCCAGAATGCTAGGAATTACACATTCCACATGAGTGGATAGAGCAAAAATCAATACCAACTGTGAGTCCATTCCTAATGCAGGATGTTGTAGACTTCTCGAAAAGGAACTATATAATTGTAATTAACCAATAAAATCTCTAAATTGCTCTAAATGCTTAATGGTCATATTTGAACCCTAGTCAGTCTTCTGACATTAACCCTACATCCAAGTGAATCCAATTACTAGGAGGTTAAATGGGTTCATCTGTCTGTGTGTATGTTTATCACAGGAATACAAGAAGGACAGCAGAAGTCTGGATGGATGAATTCAAGGTTTTATTCTATAATGCCAGGCCGTCTGCAAGAGGAAAATTCTATGGAGAGTACGTATATATGAAAAACAGATGTATTGGAATGATCATGACAACATTCATGGCTGAAACATGACATTTTCTAGTGCCTCTCCCTCTTTAGGTCCATTTATAAAACAGGCACTAATGACAGTACACAATAAAGTTGTCTGTTATGAGCCAGAATGATGTTTAACTCCTATAGATCATTTTATACAGAGTTAACCCTTGAGCTGCCAAAGCCACATACACTAGCCTTCGTAGCATTGCCAGATAGATGTATAGTTGCATGCTCACTCATGCATATTAAGCACCCCTGCAATAAACATGGCACAGGGGGATATGCAGCTGGCACAATAAGGGTTAACAAGACGCACTGCGCTCCCAACAGATAGAATTTGGGTAAAATTTACATTCTAAGTTATTGAGAAATATATGAAAACAGGCCTTGTTTCATTTGAGTGTTTCCAAATATTATGGACCACTCACAAATTCAATTTTCGATGTTCTCTCGTGGGTAATGGGGATGGTCTTACCAAAAGGAATCATCCAAAAGTCAGGAAATTCACAGCTGTACAGCTTCCCTTTGAAAATTTTGACAATGAGTCAGTATGATTCAAGCAGCATTGTAGATTGACCATACTGTCAGGGAGCCTTCTTTCAAACTAAAGCTGCTGTTTTCACTATCCTCTGCTAGAAAAATGAGTACAATATCAATGCAACATCAGTATATAATTTGATAGAATTGTATAGATGTAAGGTCACATTTTAGTGAGGGGACTGATGCCTTTTGTGGTAATTTGTTCTACCAATATTCAGCAAAATTCTGGACACTTTTTTCTTTAATGAAAATTACAGCAATTAATATTCAAACAGCTCACTGAACACATGTGAGACTATTCGAGCACCTCCCTGCCCGAAGGTGTGGTGTTGGCTGAACAGAATAACAGAACCCTTAGCCCCACCCCCCTCCCCTTCCTCATACTTATGTACAAAATTGACAGTCAATGGCTCTTTTTGCATCACTGCATTTGCATTAAAATGTCCATTTTTTATTCCTATTGTTTTTCATATCATATCCCTTTGCCAAAAAATGAGACATGAAATGCTTGTTGTCTCATAACCAACTTCAAAGTCTATAGTTCTTAGGTCTGACACATCTCATAACTTCTTTCCAAATTACATACGACATGCTTTGAAAAAGAATCTTTACCTTGAAAGTCGATAGCTCTTCAGTTTGATGGCAGGCCTTGAACTCTACCTGTCTGTTTTATTTGTTCTAGCTGGCATTGGCATTTGATAGCTATATGCCTGCATGTAGCAGACAGTATTTAGTGGCCAGACTGTTTTTATGTTTCCAATATGTGCGATGTAAGTATGATACAAAGGAAAGGAAGTGAAATTGGTAATCTGCTAGCTTCACTGAAGCACTCATAACATTTCTCATTTGATGTTAACATGTTCACAGTGCATGAGTGTATAGAAGAAAGCAAACTTTAGTATAACATAAAAAGGACTCGGCATTGACTGCGGAGCATAAAAACTAATCAGTAATGATTTTTCTATTGTATTACCCACAGTGCATAAATGAAAATTGAATAGAAAATTGATTAGTTTAAGCTTGACTTCAGCTTATTAAAGGTCAATTTTTTATTTCTTTATCACAATCAATTTAGCTTTCTATGTAAAATTATTGACATTCTTGGTTATGAAAGACTGATGGATATTGATGTTTTTCTGACTTGACTAAAACTCTTTCTTCACTTAATGTACCGTGCAAAATAATATGACATTGAAATCCATGGTAACAAAAGATTTGTGAATGGATCATAATGTCTTTTTGCCTTGAATATATCTCACTAAAGTCAATTTTGATATTCTTTGTATGAATATTATATATATTGTTTTATATACTAAATTATCATGGTAATGCAAATGAAAGACTTTGCAATAGAAAATAACATCTTTTTGGCATGACTGTGACTGTGAACATTTCCATGAAAGTTATATGATAAAAGTTCATGGCTTTTAGCTCACCCACAGCTTCTTAACTGTCTGTGTTTATATTCCCTATTGTTTAAAAATAAAAGACCTAAAAGTTTCTAGGTCTTCAGCTTGAGTGCAGCCTATTTTATGTTCCCATTGTTTCCTCTCTAGCATGAGTGAAAGGAAGAAGGTTAGGTTTATGCTTACATTCCCATGGTTGAAAATAGCCAAAAAAAAACATTAAAACTTTACCGGTCTTAAGCTTGACAGCGATATTATTAAACCACTTTGTTTTCTATGTTCCCTTTTTCTTTCCTCCAGTGTGAGTGAAAGGAAGGAGCTAAGGAAACAGCTGAAATGTCAATCATTCAAGTGGTACCTAACAAACGTCTATCCTGAACTCAAGTAAGTACCTAGTGGGTCCCCACTAGAAAAATACTATTAGTCTCCTGGGATAGTTCCATCATATGCCTTTGATATATCATAATACATTCATCTACATGCCTGCCATTGTCAGAGTTACTGGAGTTTGAAGTGAATAATGAAAATTCTTCTTGGATATTTTTGGCAAATCTAGGCTGTTTTGTTTTATGCACTACAGATCTAATCAAAAATTGTTCATATATTATCATTTATTAGTTAATAGTACTATTGCATCTTTGAATATTAGACCAACTATGAAATAAAATGATGTATTTGATGTCAGTTTATGTTTATGTTCTGAACTCCATAATATTGTGAGACACTGAATGACCTTAAGCTTTTTCTTTTTTGTTTTGTTTTTGTTTTTGTATTGGAATTAAGTTGTTTGATCAATTCCATATCTGAAATTTGAACTATTTTGTTTAATTTGAAAAATACAAGTCAGTATGAGCTGTTAGTCGCTGATCCTCTCTCTCTCTCTCACCTGTTTCTCTCTGTAGAGCCATCATGGTAAATCTACAAACAAACCATTTTTATACGAAATAGGAATGTACTTTGCATTTGGCAGTTGTTGACCATAAAGGTTTTCAACAAATAAAGAGACTTATGACCATGCCCAATAATCTTTTATGGTTATTATACAAGCTTGGATTTCAAAAATAGAATTATTATGAGGTATTACATGATACCTATTAATATCTGTTTATGGGAAATAAAATATTTTGTTACAAACTCATGAAGGACAGCGATGATATGAGATAGCACTGTTCCTTCCTTTCCTTTCTGTTCTATAGTGCATGTAAGTGGTTAGTATCAAAAGACAGTATGAATTTCATATAAAAATTTAGCTTCCCTTTTAGCTTCCCTGATATAAGGGGAATTCCCAAAATGGGTTATATAATCAATGGCATATCAGATCAGTGTCCTCAGTGGGCTAGCACCATGAGCATCCTTGGACAGTGTGTGCACGCTTTATGTTTTCACATTAATACCTATGTTTTCATTAAATAGAGAGAATCCCAACTAAAAAATCTTTTATTTATCAGTTCTCTTGATCTTCAAATTTACCAATTTGATTTGAGGAATGTATTATTGAATGTTTGCCAAGGAAGTTGCTCATATTAAATTTACCAAGGGTATTCATACCCCGCAGATATTTTGCGTACAGCTAGAAAGTAAAAAATAATCAAATCTTGAAATTTAAAAATAACCACTAAAAAACCCTACCTGACATTTGATGAATTAATGGTTAAGAAGTACCCTGAAGAAAAAAATAAAGGATAACATTTGACTCGACGTAAAGAACCCAACTCATAGTTTAGTGCTATAATCCCCCTGGCTTTATGCACTTGCGTATGCATATATTGACTAGTCTACTCACTCGATGCTTTTATTAGTGAGAGTATATTTTAATTATCTGTATATTTGATACAAATATGATACTTGAAGCTCATATTTTGAAATATAGTGTAGTGACATAAAACCTTTAAATATACAGAGCAAAATGTCTTTTGGTGATTGGCACACTTCACATAAATAGAACCACAGCATTAAGCCTCCATGTATCAGTGTTCTTGATCTGCAAATTGACCATTAGAGGAATATATTCTTGAATGTTTGCCAAGGGAAGTTGCTCATCTTGAAGTTACTATTTTAAAAAAACCTTTTAATTTAGAGCATCTAACTATAATCCAATATCTGTGTGGGTTATAAAATTAGAACATATTACAGTCAAATTAGCACCAATATGAGGCATGTGGCATCAAGTAATTTTCCATGAATCTTATTTAAACTCAAGGATGAAGCATGTATTCTATTTAATTGGAGGTGTTTGGTTTTAGAGTGCCAGCTGAGTACAATCTGAAGCACATGAGTAAACAAACCTGTAGGCTATTCAGGTCTTGCTCATCCATCAAGATGTCTTGAATGTCTGGAAGCATACCTCAGACTCCATGGCTAATTATCTTATTTATTTCTTTGAGAGACAAAGAAACGCTGTTACTTGTCACCTTGATGTCAAATCCATCTTAATGTATCTTTAGATGAAATGGATTTAACCTAAAGCCACTGTAATAAAATGAATTCTGTAGATAGCATATAGGATTTTATGTCTGATTGTTGCCATATGAAGAAATCCTCTGGCAAACCTTTGATTACTTGATAAGTTTTAGATGAACTGGAAACAACCTGAAAAATTTTTACAGATTGTCTACTGGAATAGGATTGCCCCTGTAAACAGTCTATGGGAATTAAAAATTCAGTAGTCAAATTAACAAGTAATTTTGATTGCACCCTTTTCAGTGATTCAGTATTCAATCTACAAATTGATTCTTATAAGGTATAGTGCATTGTAGGATATGCTGTCTGATTGTTGCTATGTCAAGTAAGCCTCTTGAAACCCTAGTGCATTTTATGGGTATCTGTAGGAAAGAAATGGGTTCCAACAACCAAAGTGAGATGAAAATACACGTAGCTAAATTGCTAAAAAAAAAAAATCTTACTCAACATGCCTGAAAGATTAAAGATTGTGTGATTAAGCATATTATAATACAAAGGAGGAAATGTGCCTGTTATGATTCTGTTAGATTTCCCCTTTTCAAACAAATTTTCTTCATTTGCCTTTCTTTTGTCCCTTGCAGTATATGTAGAAGGCTCTTTTCAAATGAATTTGCATTATTGCTTCCATAAAGCAATTTTTATTCACTTCATACAAGGTATATGTATATCTGCCTGTGATACAAACAGCTTGAAGGTCAAGAGATATCAAGCAGAAGATGTTCCACAAAGATGTTCCGTGGTTGCCTTTCACGCTCCTTGAAATGAGGTTAGCGATCATTGTTGTTTTAAGTGGTCAACGTTTGCGGTCCCTAGTTCTCGAGAAGGAGTTTCATTTGCATTTGTGGTGGTGCATATGCTGCGTAGAGTTGATTTCCCAAGATAGGCAGCTTGCAGTGTGGTACGGCTTAAAAGCTTGCCTTCAAAGAGATAATGCCCGGGGCTGCTCTGAGGGTTCATCACTAGAGAATGGTTGCGGATGTCATGATAGATGGATGGAAGATAACAGGTTAGCTGGTCTGAGGCCCTGGTTTGAAATAAGACTGTCGGCTATATTAAAAGCATTATGATTATTTGGCTTTAATCCTGGAGATGATATCTTAATGATGAATGAATGTTTGTCTCACTCACTCTCTCTCTCTCTCTCTCTCTCTGTGTGCCCATCCCTCTCCCCTCCTTTCCTCTCTTCCTTTCTCCCTCTACTCTCACCCACTTCCTAATCTATTTCCCCCTCTCTTCATCTCTTTCTCCTTCTCTTCCTCTCTTTTTTCTCCCTTTCTCTCTCCATCTTCAGTCCCCCCCCCTTTCCCTCCCTCTTCTCCTCCCTCTCTTTCTCTTCCCTCTCTTTTCTTTTCTCTTTCTATTTTTCCCCTTTCTATTTCCTTCCCTCTTTCTTCTATCCCTCACTTTTACACTCTTCCTCCTACCTCCTTCTTTCCCCTCTCTCCCTCTCTCTGTCCCTCCTCCCCACTCTTACTCTCCCTCTCTCTCCTTCCCCTTCTCTCTCTCTCTCTCACTTGCAATCTCCCTCGCTCCATCCCGTCCTCTCCTGTTTCTCTCTCCCTTTCCTTCATTACCTCTATCTTTTTTTACTTCTGTCTTTCACCCATCCCCCTTCTCTCTCTCCTTCACCTCCCCCTCCCCCCCTCCCCACTTCTCCCTCCTCCTCCCCTTTTCCCTCCCCCTTCTTCCTCCCACTCCTCCCTCCCACTCCCATTCCTCTTCCCTTCCCTCTTCCCTTCTCTCTACCTCCTTGGGCAATGTCCCTCTTCCTGTCTCTTTCTCCCTCTGTATTTGTCTTTCATGTGAGGGTTGTCTGGTTTCGATGCACGTCCCTGTTCGAAAGCTTGTCCATCAGGAAACATGAATGACTTGCACCTTGCATTAATAACACGTCCATCCGCAATCATTGTACAGTTTAAACTTCTAACGGTATCCATAGAACTTGCCTTTGTAGCAGACTCTCCACATCAGTAAGTTTTCATGCATCTATTATGCTAAAAAAAGGTTGTTGGTGTCAGGACAGTATAAAAAGAACATTGTTTAATTCAAAATTTGTAAGGAAGAGGGGAAGGCCAGGTATAATTAATGGGTTTGACAATATCATCACATTGATAGTAAGCTCCATAGCTCTGCATGGGGTCTATGATATACCAAGATCAAATAAATATTGTTATTCATATGAAGGGTTTTGAGCCACCCAGATCAGTGCTTTTTGGCAAAACTATGCAAATGACAGCAATTTTTCAAATGTTCCATCATCATGGCTTGTGAGAAGTACCTAGATGATCATGCAGTTTTGTTTTAACATTTCATGGATTGAGGTTTATAGATGCAATAAAAGCATTTAAAACAGCTTTCTGTGTTTATTCCCTCACTCAATTTATCTACTTCAAATTGGCCATATAGAAATGTGGGAGGGGGAGGAATAACAATTGCTTGGAGCTTCAGAGCTGATGAAAGCTAAATATCAACATTGATTAAATTCCCAAAGGCACACACATAATTTGATTTAAAAGCAAAGGAAATTAACAATGTTTTCACTTGTCCAAATAATAGAGAAAGGCATATAAACCTTTTGGTTAGCTGAGAAAACAGTTATGGAAAAAAAAATTTAACCACACAATAAAACAACCTATGTTTTGTTAATAAATAGTGGTTGTTTGTATAAATTAAGCATGGGTTTTGCTGTGGGGTGCTGCTAAAAAATAACAATTCAATTATTTTCAAACTCAATTATTTAATTTTTACCTGAAATTTTAAAGTTGCAGTATAATTTCATGTGCATGAGTACATGCATGTTAATTGGCTGAATTATTGCGGCAAAAATAATCATTCAAATTTGTACTGGTATATTTTAAAATATAACTAAAATGATAAATGTTCAGGAAAACAACAGATGTTATTGAGTGGGTGTTAAGTGTGATGCTGAAAATCATTTTGACAATTATCTTTACATTTCATATTCTGGTAAGCTGTTTGTGGGACAATTTTTGATCAGCAAGCTCATGTGGATTTTGGTTTTATAAGAAAAAAAGACCCATCCAATTAGAAAATGATATCTTGTCCTCATGTGGCCTGAAAACATTCCAAATTTTGTTTATCAAGTGAAAGAAATCTATAATTCTAGAATATTTTAAATGATTGAGAAGGATAGTTTGCATAAAAATGTCAGTCTTTATTGATACAGAATCTTACATATCCTTGATCCATTATTTCAGTTTTTATTTTTCATCAGCTCAACTAATGCTTTAAGATATTTTTGGATCGACTTTACAGAAATACAGAATGAATTTCTAGTAGGATGTTCAATGCTGCTTTAGCAGTGGGTTGTATGTGGAGGAGTGTATTAATCGAATTTGAATGCTCCGGAAATAAGGTCTTTCCATTCTTTCTATTATAATTCTGTCTAGTCTAAATCTTAAGAGGAAAAGGGGATTTTTTTGTACTTTAAATGATTTAGCTCTATGGAAGAAGAAATGTCTCTAGACAAGTAATTTGATACTGTTGTGGTATTGTTTAGTTGGCCTGGAGCATGAGAAAAGTTCATCATTTATCACTTAAGATAACTTAGGGAAACTGAGGAGCATGTGTCTGGAATTCAAACAATACACACTACAATATTTGATTCCTTGTTCATCTTTGTGTACCACTACATTGTGATAAGCACTCTAAATAAAAACAAATTAGAATCCTTTTAGATTAAAAAAAATATCCTTTTTGAATGCTGGAAAACTTACTTTTTTTGCTGCTGCTGCTGCATTTATGACAAATGACAGAATACTGTGGATATATAAAATAAAAAAATAGTACCCCCCCCCCCACACACACACACATATTCCCTGGGAGTCTGAAGAAAAAAAAAGGATAACAAAGGTCCTGAAGAAGTTGGTCTGTGATCTTTGATTTGTGTCTCTTTGTTCTTCCTTCATGTAGAATGGCTTATTCTGGTAATAGAATTGATCAACTTATTTGGTCTATTGCTTTTTTATGTTACCTTCCTTTTTAATACCCCCCACAAAACAAAGTTTGAAGGGGGTATACATGTATGTAAATCAGCTTACGGTTTGGCGGGTTGGCAGGCGGTCAGTCCGTTGCAAGATGTTGATTTTATTCTTGTTCTCCCTCTCTGCAGAATTTCTGGTCCCAATGAGTTACAGAGTAATACTTTATTCATCACCACATCCTACTTGCTCTGCACGGCCTCCTGTGATATCTAGGCGCTCTTAGAAACAAGACTTTGAACTTTCACTCTCTTTTGTTCCCTCTCTTTTTAGAATTCCTGGTCCTAATGAGTTAGTCTATGGTCAGATCAAACAAGGTAACACTTGTTTAGATTCATCACCACATCCTACTGGGTCTGCTTGGCCTCCTGTGATGGCTACATGTAGGTGCTCATAGAAACAAGACTCTGAACTTTCTCTTTTATTCCTTGTCTTTGTAGAATTCCTGGTCCTAATGAGTTAGTCTATGGTCAGATCAAACAAGGTAACACTTGTTTAGATTCATCGCCACATCCTACCGGGTCTGCGTGGCCTCCTGTAATGGCTAGGTGTTCTAAAAAACAAAAACATCAGGTAAGATGTAATGGCTAGAACAGTACCATAACATTTCTAAAGGAAAGTTTAGAAATGGAAAGTGATACCAAACATTTATTACTTGGAAAGTACTTTCTGTGGCTAAATTTTGAACAAGATCATGTTGGTATTATTGTTCTGTATGGTTGGACTTACAAGCAAAATCCTATCCATCCTCCTGTAGATTGGAGAAGATTGACAGAAATTTATGCATCAAATATTTCATATTTTATCAACATGCAACTCATATTTCACTTGCCTTCATTTGGAAGACCTTTGTGTTTAAAATTGAAAGACATGCAAATTTTGTAGCAGAATTGATGTTTCAATTAATATACATTACAGACTTGAGGGAAATAACAAACTACATTATTGACAATCTCTTTGCATGAACTTTGTACATAGTTTATATTTTCATAATGTCAACATCTTAATAGTTATTGTAAGCTCCTGGTATTTGAGATGATGAGGTAAAATCAAGATTATATCAAAGACATTCTTGGGTAGTTTCTACAAGAATCTATTTACAGACCGAGATGTTTAAATTGTATTTCCTTTCTCTGTCTTTCATTCAATTACAGTCTTGGATTATAACCAAAGATGACACTGTTGAGCAGGAATCTATGTGCTTGACTGTAACTTCAACTCATGTAGACTCTCGTGCATATATATCAAGTTGCATTCCAAATGATATCAAACAGGTGAGTGATAAATTCAAATTTTACTCCATTATGTGCTTTAATGTAAGATTAACCCCTGTCTTTATCTCAGGCTGAAAATAGTTCAGGATTCTTGAGATCACACGAAAAGTTTACCCAAATCTGACTGCTTGAAATTCACATGATTTGTGATATGACATAATTTTATAATGTAATGATGATATTATAATGTAAGATAGTATAAATACTCAGTTTAATTTCATTTGAATTTTTTTCATGCACCAAACACTTTATGGATTTACAGCATCTAGTTTACTCACCATTTACCTTGATTTTAGTACAATTTTGGTATTTAAATCTGCAATATCACCTGTAATAAAGCAAAAATAAAGACAGACAAACTATTAACTCAAACAAATTTGATAATTTGTTTTACTGTGATGTTATTAGGCCTACCCTGTGATTTTTTTTTTTTTTGCCTTCTCATTTGTTGTTATTGTTGTTTTCTTGCACAGAAATGGACAAGAGTAGGCAACTCTCTCCAGCATACTTTAAGCAAACTGTGCCTTGACAATCAAGCACCAGACAAAGGGCTAATAGTGAAGCCATGCAACTCAGACTCTAAAACCCAATCATGGTTTATACTACCTTCTTCAACTCTTTCCAGAGGAGAGCATGCATTGAGGTGACCCAAGTAGAAAAGGGTTGTATGTCTGATCAGGGAGGTATTAGATGAATAAACTGTTGTCAACCTGAAAAATATGAAACAGTGATGATGAGACTACTAGTAATTTCCAGTGCCCATATCATCACATTTATGGCCTATTTATCCGAAGACAGCAAGTATAGTTCCAGTTTTTAGTACTTATTTTAGAAAAGAAAAAGAATAGATTGAAATGTGCCAAAGAATTTGTATTTCACACTGCTGTGTATACTTCCTTTTGTATATTAAATGGTGCTGAAACTTTTGTGTGGATCAAACTCCAGATACTATCATTGTCATTTATTTACCCTTCATTCCTGTTTTTGTTTTCTTTAGTTTTCTATTTTCTTTGCTACTGTGTTTTTTGCCTTGTAGAATGGTAAAAAAAAAATTCCTAGTACTCAAGTTCTTTTGACAATGTTATTATATCATGGTAGGCTTGTTCAGGTCATAAAGGACTTAAATTTCAATCCATCCGAATGAATGTCTTGTTCTGTTTATTCACCATAGGATTATTCCTTTAAGAATCATATAACTCAAACAAATTCAGTACAAATTGTATAAGCAGAGCAAGCATAGAAACATACATGTAACATTGGATAACATATAGAAGTACATGTAGTACGTATATACCTCCCTGATCAGGATTTTTCCTCCTTTTTGTAGAAAATTTTATATCGTATTTGAATTTGAATTTATATATGTATCTCAGGACTGAAGAGGTTTCTAGAACATTGGTAAAAGGCAGCCTGTACTCTTATACTGTGAGTTTCATTCTTAGCGATACACTACTTCTGACTGAATTTCTGTTGAGCTTATCCTTGCAAATTGTCACGATATCTTATGGTCCATGAAAAATTATTCTTTTTTGGATTACTCTGACTTGTGCCAAAGTTTGAAGGACCATTTCTCACTTGGTAATGTAACGTCTGTGATTCTGAGATAGAGGATCAAGTCACTCAGTTGAGATCCCAATTCAGCTCAGTACAATGAAAAAAAAAAAGAGTAAATAATGACTTCTTTACAAGCATATGAATATGACAATTATATTCATACATTTACCTGTTCGTACCTCTGAGAGTACAGGCCACTGAACATTCAGGGAATTATTGACCACTGTTTGATCATTATACATGCAATTAACAATTGCAACAAGTGTTACTGCAAACTTGAAATATATCTTAATATCTGGCTTGTCAATATGGAGTCTGGAGAGGAGAAAAAATAGATATATATTTGTATTTAATATATATTTTGATCTATGTACATACCAAGTGTTACATATTCTCTGAAGGAACTTAGAAAAAGAATTAAAAATTTGGTGGACAAAAGTGGTAGATTCAACCATACCCATTGTGTTGAAGTTACTTTCTGGACAAGTAATTTGGTCCATACAAAGTAATGATACACATGTTATCATTTGCCAGTCACTATAAACTTTCCAAAAGTTTTAATACTCAAGAAATAGCTTCTGATTTACAATATATTTATAAGGTTAGAATGATTGAAATAATGGTGAAAGTGCAACTGCTGGCTGTAAAGGCTGGATGAAACTCTTTACCTTTGCATACACTGTGGCACACAATTGCAAATGTAATTTACCTCAACTCATAGGAGTACAATGTTTCATTTCAGACACCTTTGCAGTTATTTCTGGATCCAAAATGCTAGGAATTATAGTACACATGAGCAGAAAGAGAAAAAGATTTGAAAAATTTGAGTCCAATTCAATATATTGTCATTCCTAAATAAAAATGGTTTGTTTTTAACTAATTATTACAGTCTCTAAATTGGCAACACAGTGAAAAAATGTATAATCATTAATTGTTTCACAGTCATTCATTCACATTGTGTTACATACGTTTTTACTTTTTGCAAACTATATAGGAAGAAAAAGTGAAAATTGTTGCCAACTTCAGGAGCAAAAGCTGATTAAGAAATTTGTACTGCTATGGGTTAGAAGGTAAATCATTAGAACAAAAATAGAATAGAGATGTTCTTAGAGCAGACTATGAAATAATGAAAGTTATAATTTTTTTAATGAATGAAACAGTAAACTTTGAGTGCTATATTTTTTTTTCTAAAATGGGTGCCAGTTATTTCTAAGAAATAGTAATTTGAAAATGGAGAGAGATTTTGTCATGAAAATTGGCCTTGATCTGTTCCTTTGTGTCTTCCTTGCAATGAAAATGCAATGAAAAAAATGAAAAAAATCATGACATAGGCTTTGATTGTTCTATTAAATTATTCAAGACTATTTGCAAAGTGTGATGAAATATTTTGCCTGTAGCGTAGGAAAGAGAAATGCGTCATTTTCCATTGAAAAGTAAATTTAGGAAAGTGATGTATCTTTATTGTTTTTTATAGATTTATCTAGCATTCATCAATTTTATGAATAGTACTGTAGTTTTTATCAGACAGAATGGGTCTGTCTGCCCTGTGTATGGACATAGGTATAAAAATACATTTTCTTTCCATACGTTGGAATATTAGTTGTAAGTTTGGGATTATCAAGCTTTTATTTCAAAATATGTTTTCCAGCGTGGTAGGATTAAGATCTTGGTGTTTAGCTTGTTGAGAATACAGCCAAGTAAATCATTGTTTGTCAAAAAGCAAGTCTCATATGTTACATACATTGCCACTTTCTTCTAAAACCCCTTAAGATTTTGGACAGAATGGACTTCATAAGATCTTTTAGAACATTTAAGGAATATATATGTGGACATGTACATTTTCAAAAAATTCTGAATTAATTGATGATTGTAGGAGTATTTGCTCTTCCATTATGTATAACCTAGGTTGTTGATTTTTTAATATATATTTATTGTTATTACCATCATTCTGGATTACTATTGCAGTGCAATAGTACAGAGTATGTGTTCAGTGTATTCTCTTTTATCTGTTATCTTGCCAGTCTGTGAGACTCTAAAAATTAATAGTTCTGCAGCAGTGATAGTTTGCTTTAGTAACAGGAATTTTCACTCCCAAAACCCAATCGTAGTTAGTTACTCGCTTGGATTTCCTATATGCTCTGGGCCCTGTCCTATGAATTGATTGAAATCAGTCGTAACTTGACATCAGTTACCGTCCTTTAACCCATGACAGTACAGCATTGTAATATCTTTTGCAATATCTTTGGATCCAGAATACTGAGAATTTACACATACATGAACAGAAAGAAAATTTCAGATCATTTTCTATGTACATGTATTATGTTATTGCACCATTTTTTAATAAGAACAATTTAATGTTAACTAATCATTAACCCATTGCTTGCTGGAACTGGGTGGTCCTTGTATTAAGTTTATGGGAAATTGGCAACACATTGATAATCCTTATTTTTTGTGTGTAGATTGACAATTTTTCCATAAAATTTTGCAATTTTCAGTCACATATTGATTCATTTTGTATCCATTTTTATTTAAACTATATAACTATTTTTTAAACTTTATATTATTTAATAATCAAATTAGTTGGTCGCAAAATGAATTAGACCTTGAAAGACTTCTGTACTGCTATGGGTTAAAGAAATAGAAGTTGCAATTGATATCATGCTGGGATTGATTTGAATCAATAGCAACAATAGCAATAGACAGGGCACTGATATACCAGATTTGTCGTTAACATTTTGAGAGGGAACTAATCATGATACCTGTTATAGTATGCTTGAATAACATGGGCACTGCCATTTTCTTGATAATTTGACTTGAGCAAGGTTAAGGTAGTAAACAAGTCATGGTATTGAAAATTATGAATGTTTCCTCCCCAAGTGCCTGTAGTTAATTGCATTCACCTATCTTGGCCTAATGTACTTTAAAAGACCAGTTAGTAGTTAGCACATGTCACAAATGATCCCAAATATCTACAGATTTTTAAGCATGCAGAGGTCTTTTTTCTGCACTTTTATCATAATAATAATAAGTGTAAGAGGTGCTTTGTGAATTGCTTTTGTTTCCCCCTTTGGAAAGAATACTTCCACCTAGGTATCATGGAATGCACAATGATTACATAACATTCATGAGCACATATAAAGTGTCAGTGGATTTGAAATTTTGTCACAGATGACCATTCTCTGCTCCTGCTCAGATTTATCTACAAACTGGCTTGTCATAATGAACCATGGGCAAGTCCAAGCTATTTTGCTCTAAATGTTACCAGCCACATCTAAGATAATTAGTTGTTCTGATGATTGTCCCAAGATTAGAGATGGGATCTTTATGAGATATGAAGTGAAATGATACAATCGATGTCTATAGAACTTCATGTATGTTCATAATACCATAATGGTTGATGACATATGGGACATTAAATGACTAAATACATTGGACATATTAGTTGAATCTAAAGGCCTGGTTGGACCTCACCGATGATACAATCGATGTCTATAGAACTTCATGTATGTTCATAATACCATAATGGTTGATGACATATGGGACATTAAATGACTAAATACATTGGACATATTAGTTGAATCTAAAGGCCTGGTTGGATCTCACCGATAATGGTAAGTTGTTTCACGTTGTTTACATGGAAAATGAGTTGATAAAAAAAATTCCTGCCTTAGGTCAGACTTCGGCGAGTATGGGTGATGAACAGCATCCCTCAACAATTTCTCTGTCTCTTGAGGGTTGGGATTTCTGAAAAATTTGACATTGCTAATGCACAAAGTAGGTGAATCCTCAATTTATTCAGTTTATCAATACATGGTGTATGGACTGAAGTAGAAAAGATATTAAAGCTGAATATATCATGTAAAAATGTTTCCTGATTTATTCGATAAATCATATGATGAAATTAATGAATGGTATCGTGAATTTACTCACATCATACAGAGGGGCCCAGAGAGAATGCAACCCCTGAAATTTGCAATTTCAACAATATTATTAGCACTGTATTACTAGTTTCTGTTTTATTTCGGTAGGAAAATGCTTTTCTAAGTCATTGGACACCAATATCAATTTGGCAAGGCGTTTTGATGGTACAGCTATTTTACTGAGAAAATTTTATTAAAAAAAACCTACTGCTTTGCACCAGTAATTAAGTTATGCTTGAAGCAGCAAGAAAGTTGCATACAGCAGCTTTCCATACAGTCAGCCTTATTGACAAATGCAGGACTGCTTTCACTTTGAAAGCAAAGACAACTTCAAATGAAACAGATCTTGTATGGAAACAGTCACTGGCAACTTTCTTGCTGCTTCAAGCATGATTTAAGTGGCAAAAGTAGCTCAAATTTTGAAAATAATATTGCTTACATAGTAGCCATGGAATCAAAACACCTTGTGTAAATTCATAATTTTGGTGTCTTTTTACTCAGAAAAGAATTTTCTAATCAGTGAAATAAAAACTAATGATGTTGTATCAATCATGTAATTGAAATTGCAGAGCACAGGTGTTGCATTCTTTCTGAGCAACCCTGTCTATGTATGCATATTAAAACAGTAAGTCTAAATATTGGATAATGAATGCCTCGTTGTGCCTAATAATGGCATGATATCAACATTTTGTGCAATTATATATGATTTGAAATAAAATAAAAAAAATATTGAGAAAGATACTATTACAGAAATGGTGTGAAATCTCTTTATATCATGAATACGAAAAGGATAATGAATATTTTCATACATGTTAAGAGAAGAAGGGAGCAGTGACAGATAAAAGAGAGAGAGAGAGAGAGAGAGAGAGAAATTATAAAAGGAAATGACAAAAAGAAAATGAAAACAAAAAGACAAGAAAATGCTGTTTTGGTTTCTAACCAACATAATATGAGTATTTTTTAATTTCTTTACACATAAATTAAAAATGATCCACACAACTGAATACTTCCTATTTAATGTACTTTAAAAGGTACATTTCAGTAACAAACATCAATTACAACATATGAATGTGATATCTTTTAAAAATTAAATGGAATGTATTACATGTATTAAATGAAAATGCCCATTAACTAACATAACCTTGTAACTGTGCTTCATTTGAAAGAATATCTTTTAACAATCAAATAGAAAATTTGAAATTTGAGGAAATGAAATGAATTACATGCATAAGAACAAATCACAATCATGAAAAAAGTATCAAAATAGCATATACAGTGATCAAGTATTTTGTTTACATGATTTCCTTTGGATAAAGATCTGAAAGCGATTCATAAAAATTCATAAAAGAACTTGTCGTTCATCATTCACAATTCAGATGTAAAAGTGGCAGTATCAAGAATAGGGTCATTACCATTTCCAAATTTGCACAAATGAGACATTGCAAGACCTGCCATAATGTGCAAATTATGAAAACGAATATTGAAATTATTTTTGAAAAGTCTTCCAATTTGATATGAAAGATTAGCACTTAAATAGCTTTTACAAAAATATCAAATTTGAGCTCAATCAATACAGCCATTTCAAAATATTGTGATATAGCAATAAGCTGAGAACACTATCACAGGAAAGATTGTCTTCATCATTCAATGATTAAATGTTTTTGTTACAAATGATTCACTCATTACATTAATTTCGAATCTACAAGCGTCAAATCTGTATTTAACCCATTCATGACAGAGGTCCACATTTTGTGGTTTGGCCTAATATCTTCTGATGCAAAGCCCTAAAAATCATACCAAATACATGAGCAGAAAGAGCAAAAAATTCTAAACAAACTGCCCATTTTGGTTGCATCAATATTTGTTGTTTGATGCTGAAAATTTTTCAAAGGAAAATAAGCATTAAAATCCTTAAATCGGCAATGTGATAGAAAGTTTAAAATCACCATTTTCCCCTGCAGATTGGCAACTTTTTGACTTATCATAATTTCTGTCAATTTATATTCATTTCAGATACATGACGTTTTATGAGAAAAATGTAGCAATAAAATAAAAATGTTGGTGTTGCCAATTTGGAGAATAAAAGCTGATCAAATTAGGCTTTAAATAATTCCTGTCACGAATGGGTTAAAGGAGAAATAAGCCCCTGAGAATTCATAATACAAATTTGTACTTTGTGACTTTATTCCTATCAACTGAATATCCCGTGCTTTAATGCAACATGAGAATTTTGTATTGTTGCCTATTTTGATTTTTTAGTGATTCAGTAATTCCATTTAGATGGCAAGTTAATTCATCATGTAGTCCAGCAATAACTAGCAAATAATCACCGTTGGTGAAGGTGATGGTCAAACTATCACTTCCGAGGCGATCTGGATGTAGCTATATTTCCGAAGCGAAGCTGAGGAAAGATAGCCTGTACATCTAGATCGCTGGTACATATTCAACTATACATAGGTTCAACATTCTGGTTTCATTGCCTGAAACCAGAAGGTGATTATTTGCTTTATATTACACGTCTGAAACCATTTACTGTAAATAAAAAAAAATAACATTTCCTTTTCTATGAGAAAGGATTTAGTTTTTTTAAAAAGACTTGAATGTTTAAAGTTTGGGAAAGAAGTTAACTGCATTCACGCACACTGGTTTTAGCGCTTATTTTGTGACAGTGACAGTGCACACAGTGCTCAGTACGCGCGCAACAAGTAGTAAGCTAATTGTGACGTTACAAAAGAAGCAAAGAATTTTATGATGGCAAAATTTGATGGCAAAAATCATCACAGGAGTTACGCACTTTTATTTTGCACATACTGATGACGCATTGTGATTCTATGACTGAAGTGATAAGCAAAACACAAAAACTGCCAACACTGCAAGGTCACGCACTTTTCTTATCGGGTGGTGATGATGGCGAAACTAAACTTAATCACATGATTCACTTCTGACCAATCCTACAGTAACATTCTCAGTATGTGGAATATAATTTAGAATAAAGCCTTCATGTACATATTCAACTATACATAAGTTCAACATTCATTTGCTATCACAAGTATTTATACCAAATAACAAAATATCATAATTCTGTGAAAACCTGCAAAGAGAAAACAATTACTATAGTGGATCATACACAATTCACTTTGGGTACTAACTCTTCACAGGCTATGGATGACTACTGGTCATAGAAAAAATATTCAACTGCTCAAGTAAACTTTTGCAAGAAGTACAATGTACTTATACCATATACTCCTAAATTTGGACATCTGCATGATTCGAAGCATAGTAAGTACAGTGTAAACTATAATGTACTAAGCGCACGGAGATACATATATGAAGTCTTAATTTTTGCTTGCATGCTTTATAATGACAGCCAAAAGACAAAATATCTAAGTGGGTATGCTATGATAGTTTCAATTGAAAAGCTACAAGATATCTAGACTTATGGCTAATACAAGTTTCACTTTCTTGTGGATCACACTGGCTTTGCATATTCTTTCACATGCATATTTCAAGTACACAAATGTATAAGGAACATTAGCATAATACACTCAATATATTCAACAGAAAAAGGACATGCAAAAGAGAATGTATCATGCAATGATGTAAGTACAGCATCCTATGTTCAAATCAAAAATATTCCATTGATAACTTTGGAGGAAAAGTATTGTAGGGCTGGTTACATATCATGTGATATCCTATTACATCCGTCCACTTATAAGATGGTCAACTGCGGAGTGTTTTTCATGATAAATAATGTGCTTCAAATGTCTGCGTCTTTTAACACTGCGATGTGGGAATATGCATAGAAATTCTCCTGAGTGCAACTACCTCTCTTGTACTCTTTTCACATTTCAAAAAAGAGAGAAAATGGTTTCCAACAAATGTGGAAGAGCCCATCAGTAACAACAAAAATAGTCTATGCCGAAAATACATGGCACTCAATAAAGTCTTCATCTGAACCAATTTTCTCAGGTCTAAGACTTTTTCATATAAAGACCAGTTTATGACTATGATACTTTTGATGACTTGGCCACTGGTTCCACAATTGCAGACCTTATGATAATAACTGCATGGACCACAGGATGAGAAGTATTAATACTGATGCGGCTACCCTGGTTAATAATAATTGTACTGTTAGGTATCAAAATAAGGCTCAATTGGTATTGATGATATGTAACCAGCCCTTAAACTTTGAAAAGCAGTGAGGAGCAAAAGCTATAAACATATTGACATTTGATGGTTTGAAAGGCTCATATTTCATATCTCTTGAAATTGTCTACCATGGTGACAACCAACTTATACAACCCTATTACTGGTATAATAAAAAATACATCCCTAGAACAATTTATGGATTTATGGTGCTTAACCCATCATAAAATCCCTAAGCACTATACAGATATTATCGTTACCCTAGTCATCAGGTTCATCCATACACACATGTGCACCATCTCCACTTCCTGAGGAGTATTCTTACCACAAGGTCACTGTGAGGGCATGTGGCAATACCCATCACAAATGATTTAGTCTTCCTACCATGTCCCCATTTCTCTTCAGAGTATGGAGTGGCAAATATGAACTTTGTCTTTTCAAAGGACATTTAATAATAAATGCTGAGCATGGGATTGAACCTACAGCTATGACCTTTGCATCTGCATTAAAGTGCAAAAAACCACTTGACTGCAACATTTTAATGCAATGTCATAAGAATAGGAAAATAACATATTCCAGGATTATGAAAAGCAGATGATATAAATTTTGAATACATGGGTCAATCAAAGGGCAGGACTCGAATAACTGATGTATTGAATTCTTTTGTGCTAGTTGCTCCTCTAGCATCCTTCCATCTCATACCTGTCACTCGTATTTCTGAAGAAGCTCCTCTGCTTCTTTCCTTACTTCATTTTCCTGCAGGGAGAACAACAAAATAAAAATGTAAATTCTGCTAAGTCCTCACACCAACTGACATTTTTTTTATGTGCAGAGAATGCCAGTGATGTGGAAAGATACAAGCTGCAAACTAGCTGCATCACACTACTAAAAAATTCTTTAAATTTACTGCAATACTCACAGTTATCGATGATCTGCAAAAGTTTCTTGTATTTCAGAAGTTATTTATTTCATTTCCTTTGATATCACTTTCACTTTAAAGCTAGAGAACTCTCACTGAAACAGAATGGGAAACTTATTATGATTCGCATTTAATTCTTGGTAACTGCTAGTTTTTACAAGAATTAATAATAAGGGATAGTTTTCCATATATTTTGTAAAATTGAATCCTAGCATAAGTTGTCAATAACCTGAAAATAAAAATACTTTAAGATGGCTTTGCTCTATCAGGTGCGCTTACCAATCTCAAACCATTTATTTTTCGTTACTTTACTTTCAATAAAACAAAGCTAATAATTTCATCACCATTTCTATATGTACATATCGTCTCCTTGAATTCAAACGTACCTCAAAACTGCTACCAGGAAATGACACTGCCTTGCGTAGAAATTCCACTGCTATATCTGTCTCTCCTTTGGCAATGTAACACTGTTTTAAGAATTAGAAAAAAATAGATAAATGATTACAGTGTTTGATTTTCAGGAAAATAAACACAAAACAATGCACAAGGCAGTGATGCAAGACTACCCAGCTGAGAAAGGCTTTATTTCTAGTCCACCAGAGTATATTTTTCATGGATAAGCATTCGAATGTAATGTTATTCAATCAACTTTTATGTATAGGCACTGTAATGTCATATGTTGTATATACATGAAAGCAGATATTTTCACAAATAACTGAACACACACATCTTTGCAATTTCCTGTGTTATTGCTAATTAACATAGGCTATTAACAAAACATCTTTGAACATGCATGTAGCATAGTTTTCACGGGCACGCGAATGTTTTGCGAAGGATGCCAATGTCGAAAAAATGGCAAAATCCAACATTCACATTTTACACGCCGAATATTCGCCAAACTTGTGATGAGTTTCGGAAGCATCATCAATTATTGTTCATGGGAAGTGGGATACGTTTGCAAAAATTTCAAACTTTTTAAAAATTCTGCCGAACTAAAACTGAACAATTGGCAAAGCTTCTGAACCCTCATGCAAGTTTGGCGAAGCTTTTGAGCATAACATGCGAATGTTGGACTTTGCCATTTTTTCGACATTCGCATCCTTCGCAAAACGTTTGCGTGCCCGTGAAAACTATGCTTTACCAGCTCATTGTCAAGTGTTAATAAATTTGTGACTCTAAAACAATGTGCAAGAATATAAACTTTGCTGACACAAAAGCTTTTACAGGAGTAATTCAAATATATTAATTATTCACAGGTCCTTTCTTACACTTACAATACTACACAATATAATCCAACTTACAGCAACAAATAAATGCATAGGTTTCCTACTCACTTTCGCTGAATAGAATGGATTGAGATTAGAGAAGCCCGGCTGAAGATCCTCTGCTTTCTCGAACCAAGTGAGGGCATCATCTAGACTGAGACTCTGTGAAAGGCCATACATCACGATGGCAGCCTTCCTTTGCATCCATCCTAAATTGGCAATCTGAAGTTGACAAAGACAAAATAAGAATGTTTCCTTACAGACACAGTCACTGGTAAATGAAGGGTAGAAAATGGTAAATGAATGGTAGTGAATGGTACATGAATGGTGGTCCTACTGGTGACTGATAGTGTATCAATTGTGGAAGATGAACAGTAAATGGTATGGTCACTGTGTTTCGAAAAGTACAATGGTATTTGAATGGTGGTCCCAGTGATAAATAATTAATGGTGTCTCATTTGACCCAAAGAGGAGCTTGTGGTCCGAGAAAGGTAAAAAATGAATCTGTGAGCTTTCTCAATCTCTTTATGTCATTTAAGAAGAATATCATAGCAGACAGCTCTCTGAAGAGGAGTGCTCTTCCAATGCCCTTCATATAAGACAAGAATTAACTGAATTATTTGGATCAAACATTTGTGCGTGGTCCCATATACTCATTTCTGTGTACAGTGCATGTGCATTACTGAGAAACAGGGTCACTTTCTTATTGATTTCAGCATTCCAAAATCTAACACTAGACACCTGTTTTTATTACATAAAGCTAATCTACCTTTCCCAGTTCCTTTCACAATTAGATTGCATGAACAACCCAATGTCATTTCAAACCTATTACATTTAAAGGCATTGGCTAACTTTGTGAGTAGCTGATTTAAAAAATTCTCAAACTAAGATGAAACATGTGTATGAGTATTTGTATTTGTACTCAAAAACCCTTAAACCAACCATAATTTGGAATGAAAAAGTGTAAGTTAGACGCAAACAGCGATTTTATTATCCTTCGTCTCACGAGACAATCACTAAGAGCACCACTTTGCTTGAATTTGAAAATGCCGTTATGTGCCTCCCGCCGCGTGATACACCAATACACACAGTACCGTAAGGTGAGTCATACGCGCATGCGCACTCCTTATGTCTATTCTGTGCAACTGACCCTCGTATATTTTTCAAACATTGGTTCACATTTTTGATATTTAAAAATACTTCCTGTGGATATTATACTTTGAAACTTTCAGACTGATATTTTTACACTATAACCCTTATGTTTATCCCATTTTCAAGTAACAAAACAAGAATTTTTTAAATCATAACAATGTTAGCCAATGCCTTTAATCTGTATTTAATGCCATACCACATTTAATACTCATTAACCTTAGCGTAAAATTTTCAGGAAAAGGAACTGTACAACTGAAATGTAATTAGTGCTTCAATTTCTTAACTAAGTAATGATGCTACCACCACTGGAAAGCATCTGTTACACACAACAGAGCACCTCCTGATAAGAGCGTTCTCTATTGATAGCTTTGATGGAACTTACACTGAAGAGAAATCTGCCATAGAGATGGTTGAGGTAGGGTTCATCAGGTTTTAATTCCAAAGCTCTCTCCATGTGTTGCTAGAGAAAATACAGGGGGGAAAAATTCTTGAAAGATCAAGAAAGCATACTTTGCTCATGTGCACATCTGCATTTCTTACCATTCAAACTGCCAAGCTCCACAAAAACATAATTCCCAACAGTGGTGTGATAACAATAGCAAAAATGTGATATTTAGGTATAGATTTGGTCTCCTTTTTTGGATCAGCACACCAAAGTGAAAAATAATGTTTGATTAGAAAAGAAACACTTACATGTATGATTACATAAGCATGAAATGACCTGAAATATCTTCTCAATAAAAGAGGTAGAAAGATTTAGAACATTTCTAAAAAGAGTGTAAAAAGGATATAAATTCCAAAGGGCAAGTCTGCTGTCCAACAACAAAAGGAAGCAACTCTGGATTTTTTTAAACCGACCTTTTCTAGATTTGGGGTACTGTTTCGTATGCTCTACATGATGATGAAGAAATTAAAGTCACATGACCCCCAATTTCCGAAATACAGACATAGAGCAAGGAGCAATTCTGTAGATTTCCACATAAAACAGTGACATATTTATTTCATTTACTAGGAAACTCTATAGAGTTGCTTTCTTTTGTCAATGGATGGCAGAAGTATATGAAAAGAATGGATTACATGAACCAAAGGAAGATGAAGAGGAAAAATAAACCTCAAAGGGAAATAAAGAAGGGACACGAGGATAAGTCTGAAGGATGTTACAGAAAATCTTCAAGTAGGTGGGGGGGGGGGGGGGGGGGGGGGGGAGGGAGGAAGTAAAAATAAATCATTATCTCATCGTATTATTCAAATGATTTCATTTGTTCTTACCTTATATTCATTTCCAAGTGTAGCTGCTTCTGAGAAAGATACCCAATCAGTAATGATACCCTGGGTGATTGCATAGTATTTATGACTATCAGAACTGGCTTCATTCAGATCTATTGCACGCTTGGCATTGTCCCTTCCTGTCACAAGAATAAAAAGAAATACTATATGTACAAAAAATAACACTTTGGATAGGTTAATACATTGTAGGTAGCTGAAACTTATATCATACTGAATTCTGCACATTGTTAAGTTGGAGAATGCCAATTTATGTGAAATATGTTTCCTGGCATTTCTTCAATCACTTTTCTTACAAGAAGCCTATAAAATCTTGATTAAAATGTTCAATAGTGGCTTATTGTCTATGTCATGGTCTGTATTTGAAATGCTTGCTAAGCAATCCCAAAGCGATGATAAAATCAGAGAAGCTTATCACCAATAATTGTGAAGGTTTAATTAACTCAACTTCCCATTTATTTTGTACATAATGAAAAGGAAATTATTTGGGAAACATTAAGTGTCATCACTAATGTGTTTGAAGTCTGACCAGTTCTCAATGAATGGGTACATGCTTCTCACCTTCAAATACAAGTCTCTTCCTCTCCTCGTCATCACCTTGTATTCTACACACCTCCGAGACAAGGACCTTGGCTCGGGTTAATCGCCATAAGAATTCTGCCTGGGATTCATACTGAGAAAAAACAAACAAAAATATCAATCAGTGAATATAAAATGAATCTAAACAAAAGTAAAAATTCACTGATGAGAAATTTATGAGTAATACCAACAAAACAAACCAATACACACACAACAAAGTTGTCATTTACAAAAGTAAATAATGTATTTTGAAAAATTCCTCAGCATTTTACATAGAGTACTCTCACACTCATACCATTCAAAAAATATGAACAAAAAATTTTATAAACATAAACTATCTACCGGTAGTCAGACTGCTGCAAGTTGTGTAAATGAGAACATATGCTTTACTTTTCCATATTGCATAAGCTTCATAATTTCTGTTCTTTCATCTAGTCTGCATTTTTGTGAAATCTCAGGCAAAAGTACCTTTTCTGTATACATGTGTGAGATCAAGTGATATTCCATGCTTTCCAGTGAAGTTTAAGGTAAATCTAAAAAAGATGCAATATAACAGCTACACTCAGCCCTACATGAAGGCCCCTTCACCTTGACCGCTCCCCACACATCAAAGTGCTTCGTTTAGTTTGTTATGCTTGAGAACTCTCATTGGTTTTAAAAGTTTGCAGGCACTGTGTGATGCATCTCAACATTGTTCCACTTCACTGAACCAAGATCAAAAATATTTATTGCTTTCATATGTTTGAAGGAGAATGCAACCCAGACATCAAGTGTGCTTCCAGCAAAGGAAGAAGAACAAGAAGAGTAAACAGTGAAAGTTTGAAGAAAATTGGACAATCTGTTCAAGAGTTATGAACGCTGAAAGTTTAAGTAAATTCTTATTATGGGGATCCTTGAGTTGGCAACTTCGCCAGCATCTGTGATGTCATCGTGGACAACTCTCCATTCACTTTGTGCATAAATTTAAAAAAAATTGATTTATATGAATTTTCAAGTCAGGAATCAACATAATTCTTCCCAAAATCCTTGCAGAATTGATGTAGTCATGCCATACTCAAACAATAAATCAAACGAATTTCAGTTTTTCTTGAAAATGAAGAAAATGTGAAATTCTGTGTACAAAATGAATGGAGAGTTGTCCACGATGACATCACAGATGCTGACGAAGTTGCCAACTCAAGGATCCCCATAATAGGGATTTAGTGAAACTTTCAAAATTCATATTAAACTCTTGAACAGATTGTCCAATTTTGCTCAAACTTTCACTGTTGACTCTTCTTGGTAATCTTCATTCACTAAGAGCACACTGATGCCTGGGTTTCATTCTCCTTCAATATAGGTTTTCCCAGCCAATTTCACTGTTTTGTCATTTAATTTCACATTAGAAGAATTCATTTTCGTCAAACACGCCAATTCCGAAATGAATGTTAAAAACGTACCATTAATTTAACTGGCAGACATTTATAACACAGTCTTTTCAATCTGGCCTTCATGTAAACAAAATCAAACTAGGAATCATGGCGCAGCCCTGTGTTAGATACAGGTCATTAGCAATGAGGACATGGGTAGCTTAATCGAAGCCTTCGAAGCCTTCAAAGCCCAGAGAGACTACATACAGTTTGCAGATAACCTGTGCATTAATCGCAACAGAACACTGCCGTGTCTATCATCACTACCTATCTTAGGGAGGGCAGACGAAACAAGCTACCAAGGGGTGGGGTGAGAAATGCGTAAATGGATGACGGAATGAAGGCGAGACTGGAACATTTGACACTGCAGGAGATGAAGGATGACCAGGCTGAATCTCTCTCAGAGAAACCTATCTGAGGGAGGGCAGACAAAAAAAGCTACCAAGGGGTGGGGCTAGAAATGCGAAAATGGATGACGGAATGAAGGCGAGACTGGAACATTTGATTGATAGAAATCCTTCCATGACACTGCAGGAGATGAAGGATGACCAGGCTGAATCTCTCTCCCAGAGAAACCAGCAGTGAGCACATCAAGCATTGCCAGGGCTCTAGATGACATGCTCATAATGCTCAAGTAGGTGCAGGAGGTCCCGATGCCCACAACACTCCCCGTGTTTGGATCTACGGGCAGTGTATGCGGATTGGTTCCTGCAGACTGCTGTTCTTGCCCACTGCGTCTTCATGGATGAGTGTGGGTATAACATCTAGACCCGAAGATCACAGGGAGAGCACCACGTGGAGAACCAGCAAGAAGAGTAGTACATGGGCAATGATGAAACTGTAACTTTACACTTGCCGTCTCAGATCTGGTGGGCTTGGTGTACCATACCATGTCATGTGATACAGTCACAAGGGAGAGTTTTGAGGCATTCCTTCTGGCAAATGCATGGCAGTGTAACCACTTCTTCCCTCCGGACACCAGTGTTCATCATCTACGACAATGCACGCCTACATGTGAGAGCACAGCTACCAGAACATGCCGACCATGCCGAAGGAGCACACCCCAGGATTTACCTCAAGACGCTCCCGCCCTATTCACCATTTCTCAATCTTAACGAGATGGCACACAGTACATTCAAAGGAGCTGTCAAAAGATACCTCGCACGACCACTATGGCAGCGGAGGCTTGGCGACCGTGAAGCAACACGCCGGGCCAAGATGAATATGCAACAGTGGTGATACAACCTCATCCAGCAACGTGGACACAACAACATCGATGCCATCACCCATGGAATGTGACCAATGGTTCCGTCATATCCCGGCCTATATGGCAAGGTGCTTGGCACGCCAACCAACAGATGGCTGAATATCAACTTCAGAACTATGTGAATCACATATGATGAGGAATATACAGATGTAAAATTGCTTATTATATATGTGTATTACTAAACTGACTGCTCAATTGTGGAAACCGATAGCTTGAAAATGTAATTGTTTCTAGGTGCTTACCCCACCCATCGCACTAATTTGAATGCACAAATGTGGAAATTCATGCCCAAACACAAAATTGGATGCTTATATCAGAATTTGAACTTTGTGACCATTAATTCAGGTGCCTAAAAGGGAATGTGAAAGCAGTAGACAAAAAAATCAATTGACCAAAGTCACTCCACCACTTCGAACGCACAAAGTTGAATGCACATAAAACAAAAATGGATGACAATTTTACGAAATTGGCCGGGAAAACTTATATTGAACTTGAGGGGAAAAATTCACAGGATCTTAGTTCTGCTTTACTTCTTGCTGATGATCCCCGAAAGGCATAGAAATTTGATAAATAGTTTTTGAGGGCCTATCACAACCTTTAAACCTAACATTATTTTGCATTATGAACATTAACTACAAAGTATAATTACATTTACATGTAACTGATTTTTTAGTTGTGAACACCTAGAATAGAGGAGTATAACCCGATATCATCAGCATGTTTTAGGGAGCAATTATCTTATAATTATGTGTATGTGTGAATAGCAATTTGCTAAATTCAAAATATTCCAGAAAACAGCTTAAAGACATTGGTTAACATTGTTATGATTTTAAAAAATCTTGTTTTGTTACTTGAAAATGGGATAAACATAAGGGTTATAGACTCTAGATCTAGTGTAAAAATACCAGTCTGAAAGTTTCAAAGTATAATATCCACAGGAAGTATTTTTAAATATCAAAAATGCGAACCAATGTTTGAAAACTATACGAGGGTCGGTTGCACAGAATAGACATAAGGAGTGCGCATGCGCGTATGACTCACCTTACCGTACTGTGTGTATTGGCGAATCACGCAGCGGGAGGCACAAAACTGCATTTTCAAATTCAAGCTAAGTGGTCCTCTTAGCGATTGTCTCGTGAGACGAAGGATAATAAAATCGCCATTTGCGTCTAACTTACACTTTTTCATTCCAAATTATGGTTGGTTTCAGGGTTTTTGAGTACAAATACAAGTACTCATACACGTTTCATCTTAGTTTGAGAATTTTTTAAATCAGCTACTCACAAAGTTAGCCAATGCCTTTAATTATGTTACATGTACTTTAAAAGACAGTAAGCCATTACAACTGAATGAAATGCCACAATATACATATAATCAGTATTTTTTTCCTACCTGTGTTGTATCATTCCTCTGTTATTCATAATGTTATATATTGAGCCTTTATTTGTGAGCAATACAAATATCCATGTTGAGTACAATTGACCTATAAATATTACTAGTATACTCTACTACTATTTAAATGAAAAAAAAAAATACAGCAATGGTGCATTACTAACCAAAAGAAAATAAATATATATATTTCAAAATTTTTTTTCAAACCTGAGACTCTTTGGCTAGCATTCTCCTGAGGGCTTCTTGGTGATCAGACTGAGAACCTTCGAAGAGCTTGTCTATTTCTGCAAGGAATACTCTGAGTTCTTCAGGTGTGGCTGTTATACTTTGGAACTGCTGCTCAGGGGCATCTTTATAGAGGAGTGGATATTCCGGTGTGGTGAACCTGTGTATCAGATAACAGATAAAACACATTACGTAACACATTATTAAAGTTGTATTTATATTCTGTGAGAAGTCATATTCTAATAATGGCATAAAATATGAATTATTTGGTTAAAGGCCCATATTACACATGACTATGAACCATCTTTGTATAAAAAATGTATGTCATGTAAAATACATGGAAATAGAAATATTTCATTGATTAAATTATTTGTTAAAAGATTACTTGATCAAAATTTCTGACTGCCTCATCTTGGATCCAAGAGCTTTCCTTTCCTGTTTTGAATTCCGGGTCAGATAAAAAGTAATAAGCCCGCCAGATTTGACCTTTACTGCCAGGTCATCCTGCAGCTGGGCATGGGCTTGAGGGTTTCGGGAGCTCAGATCGCAACGATAAACACGATATCCAGAGACTACCCTTTGTGAGCGCGATTTGTGTTTGCGACTCAAGTACCCATTTATAATTTCTAGAAAATGAATACCCCCGTTAAACACACCTGAAGTGGGATTACCTTCCGGGTTACCGAATGGGTCTCTTAGATTTTGTGTATGCAGCGTGCGATTACCTTCCAGGTTACCAAACGAGTCTCCAAGATTTTGTGTGTGTCCTTGTCAGATATTACAGTCATCTTCATAACAAGCAACATCATAACTCTTGACCCATAAGGCCATATCATGATGTCATCAGCTGTCATCACATTATCATGACCAATGCAAGAGTACACAATAGCAAGGAGTCAGTCACGTGACTAGCTGTTACTACCACGGCCGTAATTTAGTAAAACCATGTATCTCATATTTTGACATTTTTTTTACTTTTAATGTTTTACATATATTAAGACGTGCTCTTTCATCTGTCAAAATTTTTACTTTTAACTTGATTTTTAAAAGATATTTAAACCTAAATTTTACCAGTTTCTCATTTTTGCTCAAAATAATTTGGTAAAACCACATCTCTATTCTCAGAGATACGTTTTTTACCTCATCACAGCTGCTAGGTGATAATATCTCTCTCGAGACATTGGGCAAATTCTATAGCTGCACAACGCACGTGCTGTGCTGCAGCAATTCGAGCAATGACTTGGTAAATCCACATAACTCATAGACTTACGTTGTTTTGCCAAAGTAAGGCATGGATGCAACGAACACGCTCGAGTTACGTTGTTTTACCACATTAGCGTGGATTAGTATGGCAGAGAGTTCGTTGGTATAACAACATATCTCAACAAAATAGACATTATTAAAAGGCAGTGTATACAGCCACACGCATGTGTCTTTCCCTTACGGCCACACGCGTGTGGTTGTATCCACAGCATCGACATGAAGATACAGCCACACTCGTCTGAATTTTCAATTGTACTCTGTGCCATGACAGCTATCGCTAGTATATGCATGCACTGCACAAGCGATGTGTATTCATGCGATGGTATATGTTGCAACTTGCAAAACTTGGATCATCACGATGGTTTCATCTCTCGATTTGAATTATTGTACAAACAATATTTTCACTTCACTCTCACCTGATCGACAAGCAGGTGACAATAATGAAGTAAAACATTGTTTGTATGTCAGAGAATTTCAAGAGATAAAACTTTCGTGATGATCCAAGTTTTGGGGTTTTGCAACTGTCACACCATCGCATGATGAATGTACACATCGCCTGTGCAATGCGCTAGTGATAGCGCCGTGGCACAGAGTATAACGAGTGCGGCTTTATCCTCCTGTCAATGCTATGGATACAGTCACACGCGGAAAGACACACGCATGTGGCTGTATACACTGCCTTTAAAAAAATTTTGTTCTAAAACTTTATTTTGGTTTAAATACTAGAATTTCATTATCTATTTGCAGTGAATGTTTCTTGTTAAAAAAATACAAGTGACGAGGTACAGGATTCAAGAAAGATTTAACTCTTGGAAAACCTGGAAATCTATTTTGATTATCTTGAAATTGCCAAAACAGAGATGGGCCTACGTCACGTGGTTTTACCATCTTACGGCCGACCACTGATCAGTTTAGAGTCATTAATAATAAGTACTTTTTATAGTAGTCTACTTAATACAACTCACTACATAGTACATTACAAGCCTCTAATGTCAATGATCAAATTAATCATGCTAATAAATGTCTAACAAGTTAGATAGCACTAGGGGTCTAGATCTAGGCTAGAACTAGTAGATCTTGATCTGCTAGTACTGATCTAGATCTAGAGTATGTGCTCCTGTGGGCGGCCATCCCCTGTGAGCGGCTGGTGGTGAATAAAAACTAAAAATTGAAAAAATATTTTTGATATCCATTCAAAAATTAACTTGGACAGTCTCAGGTAGGTTCTAGTGCACCAAAAAACTTACTCAGCGAAAGCGGTAAGCATAAATGAGTCTCGCTCAACATCGTCTAGAAATCAACACCATTAGTCAAGGACGGAAAAATGGCAGTTTGACTTTTAAGTTAAGAAACTTTCACATACTTAAGCCAATACATAAGCTTTATTTGTTCAATCTGATAACTGATTTGATTTTTATTTAAGAGAATGAAGTCAATGGTCAATATTTTGCTGCAGAAATTATTTACACCTCCAAACAAAAAGTTACATGGGGGTGGCCGCTCTCCAGAGCCATTTTTCTAGATGGGTCTGGTGAGCAGCCACCCTTTGTAAAATGTGTACAAAATGCAGGTTTTTGTAGGAGATTGTACTCTGCCTTCATTTTTTTTGACATGGCAGATCATCACTTTTGACAGATTTTGTGAGTTTCTACAGAATATTATTACTTTTCATAAAGTATTGGTGTGTAAAGTATGAAATTTAATATTGATTTTGTTTAGTCACAAATATGGCGCTAAATGCTCGCACAGGGGTAGGGGCGGACGCACCCAGGACCCCTAACACCATTTTGAAATATGGACACTACTGACCACATGATTGGTCCATTGTTCTCAGCAGTACATAATACCCATGGTTCGAATACCATGTGTGCAAGATTTCAGACAAAGTAGAACCATGTGTGAAATTGCCCCGACATGCGTGGCGACAAGGGTAAAAAAAGAAATGGAGTATACATTCCTAACAGTAATGAAAGATGCCAGAGATTTTTTTTTTACTTTTGGCAATATAGTTCAACTACTGTAAGCCTGTGAAGTTTCCAGGGGCAGACCAGTGTACTCCCCATTAAATAGCTACAGTGTAGTTGGTAATAGGTTGAAGGCTGAAAGAAGCTGTAAAATTTTATGAGTAGGATTTTCCCTCATGGTCATACAGAGAAGAGAAAGAGAGAGAGAGAGGAAGATACTGAGAGGGGAAGAGAGAGTGAGAGAGGGAGAGAATGTGATGTGGTCACTTCATGTAGTCAGTGACCAGACTGCTGACAAATTCTGAACAGGTACCACATGTATCCATCCATATTGGTAAAAGTGTACATGGGTAGAAAAAGACTTGTGAATGCACAGGCTTATTTAATTTCCACTCTCCTGCTCTCCCATATCTTGTAAGTTGTATTTACTGATATAGGGCTTCAGAGCTCCTAGTGGTGCAAGTATCTCCACTATAAGTCTCCGCTTTGGGTCACGCTCCCATATCCCGCGATTCGCACGGGAGGGGGAATCCCCCCACCCGCCCTCATCCTCAGGAGTGGCAGCACATGTCCTTGACATGTGCCGACATGTGTGGAATTTTTTCTGGCGAGAACACTGATTGGTCAATAATTTTAAGTTTGCCTTCTATTTAATTAGCAAGCATTTGGACTCTGCATTGATGGTATTGAACTATATGTGAGTCTTTGATTGATAAATATAATCAGCAAGGCTGCGTTTCGCAAAACCGTCATAATCATTGTCATAAGTCTAAGTTCATGGACATCCCATTGAAAAATGTGTTAATTCTACAATATGCATTTCAATGGGATGTTCGAGAAGTTAGACTTATGACGGTTTCGTGAAACGCAGCCCTAAAGTTTAAGCGGCCGCACACCAGAGCCTGTATTTAGATCTAACGTTAGAGTCTACTCTCTACATGCTCTAGTCTTTAATTTATCTATTCACCCTTCATAAGCCTCTTCAAAGTCAAGATCTTCATCCTCATCGCTTGTGCTTGGATGTAGTGATATAATCTCTGATCCAGACCTCTTCATACCACCACCTCGACTTCGTGGCCGAGTATCTCCCGGCGTTCTTGGCCGCCCGCGCCTCCTAATCTCCCCATCCACCTCGTCTACTGCAGACGGGAGGGCTGCCCGAATCTCCCGCCACTCTCGGCGGAGCTCTTTGATGGCGACCGTGAGCTGCTGCACCTCATTCGCGCGAGCTCGGTTTACCAAATGCGTTATGATAATTGTTCCACTTGCACCGACAAGAAGACCCAGTCCGAAGTCCCTCCATGGCAGCAGACTTTTTAGCATTGTAAAATCAGATTATATCTCTTTAACTGTACGTAGAAAGGCAGGAAAACGCAGATTTGTCTGTCTAAATTTCGGTGGGTCATAGTTCATATTTTCCGCAGTATTGTATGGAACGCCGCATGTTATGTGTACGCGACGTCGACCGTCGTGTCTTGATCTCAAAATTTTTGTACCGACGATCCAATTCAGTACGGGTACATTTTTTTTTGGGGGGGGGGGTAAAGGCTGCAGCCCCCTCCCAAGTAACACGCCAAAGGGGAAAGAAAAGGGAAAAAATAAAAAAGCTTCTCTTGAGTCTCAGGCACGAACAACTTCTCCAAGCACTTGCACTTACTGATGGACTGGTCCTCTAAGGGCCTCCAAGTTGCAACTTCAGGGCTTCAGTATCACAAACAAATGTAGAGTTCAATGCATCTTGGAGCTGCGGATCATCAAGAAGAGCTACTCACTTGGCAGTATGTACAGCATCAAGTGCTGTTGGAGAGGTAATTATTTATGACAAACTGAAGTTTCACCACCACGTGTCAAATGCTGTCAACAAGGCCACCGAGGACCCATCCACTATTCCCTATATATATAGTTGTTTAATGGACTAGTGCGACCGGGGTGCGACCCCTCCTAGTATGGAAATGTATTTGCACCAAGGTACATTTCAGATGCAAAGGCCGTGGAGAGAGTGCCGAAGAGGGCAACAAAATAATCTCCACCAAAAACGCTCTATACCTTTAATACCAAAGAGAAGAAATGCCTGAAGTTGCCATGCCTGGAGTACAGTAGAAAGAGAGAAGATATGGTTCAGGTGTACAACATCATTCGTGAACACGACAGAATCAGACTCAACACTGACCACTTCTTCCAACTACCAGTAGCCGACACAACTAATGGAGGGCACAGGTTCAAGCTTACAAAGCCGAGGTGCAGGACAAACATACGAAGAGGTGCATTTCGTCACAGGATAGTCAATGATGGAACTCTTCCTGAGCAAGTAGATGCATGAGGCTCCCACTGTAGGTAATTTTAAAATCAGGCTTGACCGTCACTGGTATAGGAGCCGCGCTATGTTTCACATTACTCTTACGAAGTCATCGATATTTTTCCCCATACTGTTTTATTCTGATTTCATCAAAACAAAAACATTTAACATTTCAATTTAACATTTAAATTAAACAATTTAACACATTAGATTTCACATTTTAAGGCCCCTGGGAGCCGGGGGTGCTGGGGGTGCTGCAGCACCCCCCGGGAATTTTGGAGGGGGTGGGGAGCACCCAAAGAGGTCTTAATTCGGGTGGGGGTGCTGCAGCACCCTCTGATTTTTAAGAGGGGTAACACAGCACCCATCAGAAGTTATTTCCCATCCCATCTTCATCTTCTTCATATTATAATTTTCTTTATGCAGCAGTAGATTGAAATATGAAACACTGATAATTATACTCCGCTCACATTGCGCGGAGCTTTGTGCTCTTAGCTGTGCAATAAGTCTTATTTCTCGCTCATAAATCTAGAAATAAACAAAATGTTTTTGCAGCAAGCTCTCTTATTTCATTAGCGAGATGCCCGAATAACATGGAATTCTGCAGGAAGATGTACATTATAAAAGTCATCTGTATTTCGATGACAAATCTACTTTTAAAAGAAAATAAAGCTATTGTCGGTATAACTCGCTTCGCTGACTTGTAGAAACAAAATGGCTTAGGACTGCAAGCTAGGTGCCCAAATAGCTTCATATTTGACAGATAAGTGATCGAATATTTAATCAGATATCTCATAGAGGATTATATCGTATTTTGATGACGACCATGAAAAAGAGGTGTGTTTTTTCCTTTTTACATAATGGTTGGGAAAGCAAACGAATTCGGCAAGCGAAATGACCGATTTTAGATATCTTATGGACCCATGGTGTATTCTGATGACGAATTATCCCTTCTATCTACAAAAAGTGTACGTTTCTTCTCGCTCGATCTCTGCACTCGCTTGTATGGTATTTAGATACAGGATCGTTGGGAAAGCAAACAAATTCGGCAAGCGAGGTGACCAAATTAAATTATTTTATAGGCCCATAGTGTAATTTAATGATGAATTATCACTCCACCTATAAATAGTGTATAGTTTTCCTCGCTCGCTGCTTAGGCTCGTATGATATTGAGATTCGAGATAGTTTCAGAAAGCAAAAAATAATTTTAAAAATTAATAAATAGATAAATAAAAAATTCGGCAAGTGAGGTGACCGAATGTACAATTTTCTGCATGATGAAATAATGCTTCTATCGTCGAATGAATGTGTTTCTCCTCTCTCACTTGTAATATTTATAAACAGAGTTGTTTTGCGAGACAACAAACAACTGGACCAGCGAGGTGCCAAAATAAATATGGCGTAAATCCCGGGGGATGGGGGTATACCTCCCCGATGGTGTGTACAAATATCCCCACCTACTTTTTGAAGAAGAATTGATATCGTAAAAAGAGAGGTAAAAAGAAAGGAAAAGGGGCATGAAAAAAGGAGAAATCTGGAAGCCCTCGCTCGCTTTGCTCGCTCGCATTTTCAGTATCTTAACCAATGCCGGGTATGTAACTATTCTTAAGAAAAGAAATATGGAAGCGTCGTGGTCTGGTGGTTCTGACTCTCGTCTTTCAATCAGAGGGTCGTGGGTTCGAATCCCAGCCATGGCGTTAATTTCCTTCAGCAAGAAATTCATCCACATCGTGCTGCACTCAACCCAGGTGAGGTGAATGGGTACCTGGCAGGAATTCATTCCTTGAAATGCTTGCGCGCTGGCGGCTGCCGGGCTAAAGCCAGGGTAATAATATCCAAGTCCTTTGGAAGCGCATAGAGACGTTATATCATAACGTGATATGCGCTATACAAGAACTGTATATTATTATTATTATTATTATCTTGTCTCTCTATCCAAAGTTTATGCTATTCTCCTCGTAACTTGTTAGTCAGGCCTATACAGCTGCAAGGATTCGGGCGGCAAGTTGACTTAACATAGATGAAATTTCAGGAAATAAGGTCTGTGACAGTGACTATTATTCCTATACCCTCTGTGAGAACATAAGATGCCGATGAATATCACTGTACCTAACTAAAGCACGAGGAGGGGGTAACAATACACTAGATCCTCTTCTCAGTATTAACAAAACAAAACAAACAAAGAAAAAAATGCTCGCTCTTGAAATCTTCTAGCAGCAGGTGCCCGAATATCATTTTTTTTAAGCGACGTGTCAGACTATCCTCGAATTCTGCAGGGAGTGTACATTATAGAATAATCTGGTGTATTTTGTATATTTTTCTTCGCTCGCTACGCTCGCTCATATCAAGGATTATTAGTATATGAGAAGGCAAGCGAATTGGGTATGCAAAGGAAGTGACCGAATATATTTTATATGTATTATAGGCATGTGGTAAATTCTGATGAAAAAATGATACTTTATCATGGAAAGAGCATGTTTCCTTGCTCACTTCGCTCGCTCGTAATTTAGAAGCAAGGTGGTTTGGGACAGCAAACAATTGGACCAGCGAGGTATAGTGACCAAATATGCCATCTGAATATCATTATGCCTAGAGGGTATTTTGATGACAAAAAAAAAAAACCTAAGACTTCTTTTACAGCAAGAAGTCGATAGTTTTTGTTCGCTCGCTTCGCTCTCTCCCAAAAATAAACAAATATTATTATCGGGCGGGGGTGGGTGGGCACGCGAAAGGGTGTGTGTGAGACCAAGAAGTTTCCTTGACCTTCTAACTTAATTACATGAAGTAGATATGTACTTATATAGCTCACATGAAGCTCGACTGCTGCCTCAGCATTCTTCCAGTATTTGCCTGTAAAGGTATAACAAGAGGTAGAAATAATGATTACAATACAATAGTCAAGTTAAAAGTAATTATTCAATCAATTGTGGTTTCTTCTGAAACATCTGTATTAATTAAACATTTACAAAATGCAAAAGATAACTTTGAAATTTTCAAAAATATGAGGTCCCACCGAGATTTGAACTCGGATCGCGAGATTCAGAGTCTCGAGTGCTAACCGTTACACCATGGGACCGACTCAAAAGATGAGAGCGGATTTGTGTTTTTGTACAATTTCTATATAATGTAATACATACTGTACAAAGTACAAACCAAATTTTGTATATATGTATAAAGGACACATCCTATATCTAATTACGAAATTTGGGGGAATCTGCTAAAAGCATTTTCCGGTTCCCCTTCATAATTTAGTATAGCGTGTTCTGTGCATTTTGTCATGCCTACTATATTATATAACTTTAGGAAATTAATATTTAGCAGGCTTACTATGATCTCTATTCAGGGTTATACCATTCATATTTCCTGGGGGGGGGGAGGTATGAAAATCTAAAAATTTTACATTTAAATCGGACGGTCTAAATAATGCCGTCACAGGGGAAGAGGTTTTTTTGTTTCTGGTTTGTTTGTTGTTGTTTTTTTTGGGGGGTCCTTTTTTCAATAAAACACCAAGTTCATGTTCATTATCTCATTCTGAATAAAAATTAGGATGATTTTAAAACACTTATATCCTCCAAGTTTTGAGTTGATTTATCTCCTAATTCTCCAGTTAGGAGATATGTAAACCCCCCCCCCCCCTCCCACCCCACACACAAAATTTGTGTGGAGAGCGCCGGTGCGGAGAGTGGACTGGAACGCATGCGACCGGAGCAGCAGGCCGCGCAAGCAGGAATGCATGCACCGCGTGTTAATTGATTTTTCACCACAATTAACCCTGCCCCCCCCCCCCCATCCCTTGGAAGAGCAGTCAGAATATCACCTGTCAATATGCGTGACCTCATGTATTCAATAACCAATAGTACCATTGGCGTAAATCCCGGGGGATGGGGGATATATCCCCCACTTTTTGGAGAGGGGGGGGGGGGGGTGGCGTGAAAGAAAATATATTTTAATTAATCAGTTAGTAAAATTTTTGAAAATCCTGTCATAAATAATCATCATAATTTCTATATGAAAATGCGATTAAAAACCAGAAAAGTGGTTATTTTTGGCTCGCTCGCTTGCAAAATAAATATCAAAATGTGTGTAAGGGGGTCTGTGTGGGTGGGTGAGGGTGTGTGCTTATACTTAAGTGTGAGATCAACATAAAAAAATTGTCAAAAAAGTCGACCATCCCCCCCCCCACCCCTCAAAGTGGATTTACGAGTTATTTTTGTTTTTGTTTGTTGCTTTTGGGTTTTTTTTAATTCTGCTTTAACAAGAAAATACATCTCAAACGTTAAAGGAGAATGAAACCCTGAGGAAAAATAAATTTTAATGAAAAGAGCGATAGTCAGAGCGAAGTAATTTTTTTTTTTAAGTTCTATCAAAATCGGTTACGAAATGAGAAAGTTATGAAAGTTATGAAAAGTCTCAGTTTACTTTCTATGGCGATTCCTAAATTGGAAATGTTGTTTTAAAATGGCAGGTTTAGAAGGACAACGTCTTTCTAGTTCAGTGAGGACAACTCTCCATGGGTCAGTTTCTCGAAACCGTCATAAGTCTAAGTTCATGGATATTGCACTGAAACTCATGTTAGATCTATATACAACACACGTTTCAATGATATGTCCAAGAAGTTAGACTTGGGGTTTTGAGAAACTGGCCCGATATGTTTTGTACACAAAATTTCATATTTTCCACATTATCTCTCAAGGTGCAGCTTGTCTCCTTAGCTAGCTGAAGATATGTCGTGGGAAAATGTATTTTACACAACATCTCACAAAGAGACGAGCAGCGTAAAACATGTGGAAATGGAGGGATCCCGTGCTTGTAGAATATGGTTCCTTCACATAATGGCAAACATAGCTTGTGTTCCAAAGAATACAAAGAAAGAACAGGCCCCATGTCTGTCAAATTTCTTTCAACCAATTAAGCAACAAAATGTATTGACAATGTCGACTTTAGAAAAGAAAAGCCTTTTATAGTATACAGAAAGAGAGCTCGCATGAACGATCTCATTATTATGTCGTAAGCAGTGTATTGAACAGCAGCTTCTTATCTGGGTTATAATATAGTTAATATGCTGTGAAGTAATATGAATTCAGTCCGTAATGGTTAATTTGAAAGTAACGTGTAACATAACAATGCATGGAATTTCGGACGCGGTATTTGCTCTGTCTAAAATACTTGAAAGAATTCAGCTGCAAAAATAGTTCATTGCAATGGATTCGTCTGCTCGAACCACGTGATGTCTTTTAAATTGACCATTCATAGAAGTCCCTGAAGGATAACAATCGAGGTGCGGGATCGTGCACGTGGCGAGTGTTGCCCTGAAAAGGATGAACGCGATTGGTTCGTTAGCTGTAATCACGTGATGTTTGTTAAGTTTCCCATTCAGAGAAATCTCTGAAGGTTATCGGGACAAGGCTTCGTGCAAGATCGCAACCCCGGCCTCTTTCTGTACTCACTCTGCTAGACATTACCTTTATTATTACCTTTATTACCAGATGTATTGGAAATATGCAAAAGTCTGCACTCGGATTTCCAGATCTATCTGTCATCCAGTTCACTTGTGTCTTGTTCAATTGCTATAATTTTCTGTAGATGAGGCAGCGTGACAGTGTAAGTGTGACAGAGCTACATGTACATATCAGGTAAAATCTATTCGGACCAGGGATGTGCATATTGCTGATCACTCCAGAACTTGTCTAGTCTTGCCTTGAAGGGGTTGACTGATTTAACTGTGACAACCTCAGTTGGTAAGGAGTTCCTCTCACTCACTGCTCTACTCCAAAAGCATTAGTTCTCACATCCAATCTGCTCCTCTTCTGAAATAGTTTGAGTGGATGACCCCGTGTTGCCTCAACAGTGACATTTGTGAAAAGCACATTCCTATTCACCTTGTCAATACCATGGATCATATCTCCTCTTCTCATTCTGTACAGTATTGCTCGAAGTCTGTCCCCATAGTTTATGGAAGCAACAGATGGAATTAGCTTTGTAGCACGTCTCTGGACTTTTTCAATCTCCTTGAGGTCTGATGTAAATCTTGGATGCCATACTGCATTTCCATATTCAAGGAGTGGTCTAACAAGAGCCTTGTGTAACCTTGTGATAGTGTCTCTATCCTTGTAGATGAAGGTTCGTCCGATCACAGAGAGGACACAGCTGACTTTAAGGACTGCAGAGGCAACATGAGCTTGGAGGTTACGTTAGTCTTTGCTTCGTTTCGTGGACTTTCTTCGTCGCTTTGGTGTGTTATTTCTTCACCTGGTGAAAGTTGGCTAACCAGTACGGACTCAACTGCGCCGCGTACACCCGCGAGGGTTCCCGGTGCAAGCGGAATGCACCCACGGCGTGGGATGCATTCCAGTGCTGGCAACACAAAATGTAAGTGAAAACCTTACCGATATATTACCAAACATTTTAACAATAGATCAGACTTGAAGCATTTCTTATGGAGTGCAATTGATCAGAGTATCTTAAAACCCCGTGCCTTTGAGGCACAAGCTAATGGGAAAATGTTTGAATAGTAAGTTTGTGGCCTTAAGGCAAAAAAAAATAATGATTTTTACAGAATAGCTTCATCAATTATTTTAAAGTCTCTTGGGAGAAGGTGAGAGTGAAAAACGTAATATTTTTCTATTAAGTATGGAAAAAATATGTTCTCTAACTTTATATTGCCACATTAGTATTATCTTTAAGACTTTCACAATTTCCAGTGTGTATTTATTTTGTACCCTCATGTTTAAAAAACTTGTATTCTGTCTTTTTATCCATACTTTTGAAAATAGTGATACATACAAAGTGATGACAAACCAAAAGTCGATTTTAAAACATTGTCTCTAACGTTTGAAAGTTTATTTCGCATACGATTTTGGATAGCAAGAAAGAAAGTAAAAATCAATGTTTCTGTAATTCTAACTTCACTTTTAGGGCATCGAGGAAATTCATTTGAATTTTTAAATGTTACATGACATTTTTATGATTTAATTACGTTTCTGCATAATGAAAATAATAAAATGACGGAGGGCGGGAAAAGAGACGTTGAAAATAATACAGAAGTTCAACTTTGGACCTCCTGTGATAAAGGGAAATCTTATAAAATATGCTACCCCCCCCCCCCCCCAAAAAAAAAAAAGATAATAAAAATGACTAAAAATAAGACCGGCCTGTAAGTATCGTTTATGAAAGAAATATTATTGCAATATGAAACTATAGAACTATAACTAATTCTCTACCAGTCAAGTCAAAGAAGATCCCGTGCATTTTTGTCGGTACTTCTGAACCCCGGGGGATATGTCTTTATGAGGCCTGTACATCATCCGCGTAAATCACTTTCTGAAAAGCACCCTAAACGGGGATTAAAGGACCGAAGTAGGAATGATTTTGAAACCCTAAGCAGAAAGATTTTGTATTACATCTCCGATTTTTATACCCTTAACGGGGATTTTATGCAAGGATTGTATTATAGTCTCCTAATAGTCACCTTTTCCCAGATTTTCCTGATTTTGATACCCTTAAGTGGATACCCGTTTTCCCCGCCTGGTGCTGAAAAACAACCATTTTTCTACATTTTTGTCTACGCGGATGATGTACAAGCCTCAATGAGATATATCCCCCGGGTTCTGAACAAATAAGGATTTGCTAAAGGACGTCATAAGTCCTTCCCGTCCAAGGTTGATTGAAAGGGGAAACTCACACTGGGCAAATCACATTCCTTTTAAATGATTTGGAAAAAAATCACTGTTCTGCTTTATTTGTGCTATAGCTGTGATGGCAGTGGTTTTATTTATCATCATAGTTACCATCTTTCTTGATTTAGTTGTTGCTGCTGTTGCTGCAAATAAAGAGAATACAGATGTTTCCAAAACTAAATGAATCACGAATGAAAGAAGATAAGAAGTTTTCAGAGTTTTAATGATGTTGGCCATTTGTAAGTGAAAATTGAGTGATTATTAAATTATGAGACTACTCAATGAATGCCTGGTCCTTGTCTTTTAAGGGAGTTATTGTTTACATGATATGGAACAATCTTTGTTATAACAGTATGCATACATTCGAATAATTAGTAAACCTGTCTGTGAACAAAATATTTTCATTTTTTTGTGGATGCCAAGGACATCCAATTGATATAAGATGGAGTAAAGTTACCAAATAAAGTGCTTTACTTAACTCCCAAAAGACCCAAATCCTTTATGACTATTTGACTAATATGAATGGCAAGAATAAACTGTGATGATGTACCACTGCAATAATAGTCATAGCAAAAACAAAACGGTGATTTCCTTTGGAAACCATTCACATGATTCAAAAGGATAATTTGATTGTCCATTGTGCTTTGAGTCCTCCATCTGTCCTAATTTAGACGGGAGGTACTTACGATGTCCGTTAAAAAAATCCGTATTTCTTTGTGACTCCTGGACCGAATCGGACGGGGTCTTCACTGACTAGTAGAGGAATAGTTATAGTTTCATGATCTCCAATGACTTTTCATATTGCAAAATTATTTTCTTTCATGATCAATATTTAAATGTTGATCGTAATTTAGGGGGACATATGTACTCAAGAGGAATTTGAAGTAAAACCTTGCTAATTACAGATACTACTACTACTACTACTGCTAATGATAAATGATGATAATAATAATGATTATTATTATCATTATTTATTAATCTTTGCATATATATATATATATATATATATATATTTGATGATTTACAGAGAATAAAGTGATTAAAGCTAAAGAAAAAAGGAGGAAGAAGAGAAAGAAAGAAGAAAAAGTAGAAGAAAATTTATACAATGTTCAGTCTTAAAATGGATCCGTTATTTGTAACAGGCGTTCGATATGATTTGTATGAAAAAATACAAAAATGAAAAAAAAAACATTGAATAGAAAATAATTTATTAGGTAAGTTAGCAAAGGCCTCTATTTTCTCTTTTCTATCATCATTGTGAACCCTGTAGCAGGGGCAGATCCAACCACTCGTCAAAGATGGAGTACGATATTCCTCGGTCTATAAATTTGTGAAAAGCGAAATTAAATTATTAAAAAGAATATTTGTGCGTGTGGGTGTGTATGGGCAATAAAGCTGTAGATAATCTTAAGATAGGCCTATGCCCCCCACCACACACACACACACACACACACACACACACACACAAAAGGGTGGGCCTTCGGCGGGATCTGTTCCCTAACTTGACACTGTTGTATGTATTTACCTTTTATCGTTACAGACGGCCAGCCGCGGTTCGATGCTGTGCGCAGATCGAGCCCCCTCGAGATCGCAGACGCTGCACCCGAGGCGGCCTTCATAAGCTCGAAGGAGACGCCGGCGACGCAACACGGTATGTTAACTACTCCATGCAAACGACGTAGCTAAAACTGCATGTACAGTATCATCTATTTTTCATATGTTGCATCATGATGTATCAGTCGGATATGATCAACCAGGAAAATATAAAAAATGGTTTTTGAAAATAATATGTTGAAAGGTCTTGAAAGAGCCCATAACAAATATGAAATCAAAATTACACTCGTCCAATTTTTTTTTTTTTTTTTTTTTTTTGGGGGGGGGCTTGAGCCCCCAAAGCCCCTCCCCCGTAGAACCGCGTCTGAAAGTGTCCCCCCCCCCCGTCTCATTAAAAAATGATAAAGTGGGCCGATAGAAAATTTTCATGTATCTGTACATAGGTGAAAATATTTGTTTGAAATGAATAGGGGTATTATATAACTGCATGACCCAGCCCTCTCTTTCCCCATACTCTTCTTCTTCCTTCTCTTGTTTCTTCTTTTTCTCCCTTTTTATCACTTGAAAAATTATAGGGGCGGTTGCCCCCCTACTCCCCTTCCTGTAGTGCACTCCTGTATTTCGTATACCTTTATGCAGATTTTCATTTGAGACCTCATAATATAAACATAATGGTTATTACTATTAATCATGATGTGAACCCCTTAAGATAGAATCTAGTACTTCTGATAAAAAATGATGGCCAGGTTAGGGGTGAGGGGATGTGCCCCTTCTGTGGTTCAGGGTTCCGGCAAATAATGTAGCTGCAACTTTTCCATCCAAAGTGACATTTCTTCACCGATATCTAGAAAGGTTTATAAAGAAGAGTTTCATTTAAATGCACTACAAAATTGTTCTGTGATATATTCTAAATCTGTTCCTGTTACTACAGAGAGATTCCTTAAGCTTGTATTTATCAAAGACCTAGGTACAAACTGACGGTTCCAACTTTCATTTTGATCTTGTTTTTACAGACTGATCCGCAGAAGCAGCAGGGGGAAACCAAGGGTGAATTCTTGCTTGAACATTGCTGATTTAGTGATTAAACGACTTGCTACAGGAGTAGTGGGATGGAAGACGAGACGGTATTGCATGGCCACTCAAACCAGGCCCGCTGTTATCATGGTCTCTAAGAAGATAGGGTGTGGTCAGTGGGGCCAGACGCCGGAGTCCATTCCCGATTCTTTGACCCGCCTGTATCTATGGCCAAGCAGGTAAGCTTTTCCTTCATAAAGAAGGAATGTTCATTTTTTCACCTCCTCTATTTATAATTTTCAATGACTTTTGTACAGCCTGCATTCTGAATATTCCATTGTAATAAATAGGCCTATATTACTTTGGACTTGTTTTTTATCCCTTAATCTTTCAGTTTTAGCTAGTAAAGATAACAACGTTGGCTTGTGTACAGCACTCAGGTCCATAACATGTGATGCTCAAAGCACTACAAAAATGACTCCATCTGGTAGTAGCTCAGCAGCCATATAAATGCTATATTGCATATTTGGTTCCCATTTTCGTCATAGTGGAGTGTGGCAGTTGTGAATTTATGTAACCACTTGCATGTATCATCAAAGTGGAATTGATAATGAAGATAATGAGACTATTGCACTGAAAAGTGCAGACCCTAACAAGCTTTCAGACTGAAATAAAGCATTTCATCTTGATTCAATTTTAAATGATATTCCAATTCTAAAATAAACTAATCACAGAAAATGGTTTACTTTTATGTATAATAATGTGTGATTTCATGGTCACAATATTCTTACTTTGCCCGTGATATCTGATGCCTCTAGTAAAATTCATCCTTTTTCTTGATACATTTCACAGAGTAGGCCTCGCCAGGGGATACCCACAAGGATGGTAAGTATGCAGGTACTTCAGGTGTCTACCTTGTGACAATAATGTTCCTATTCACCAGATCTGTTTATGATTATCTCTATGTTTGTCCACATATGGAGGCATGTTTATACCTCCAAGGTTACCTTTTGGTTCAATACCCAAGAAATGATGAATTGGTTTTAAACCTTACACAAATGTTTGATAGTTATATAGTTCAATGATTACACGTAACATACTGCAGGTTTTAAACCTTAGACCTTGGTTAGAATTGGTAGAGAAGTTGCCATCTTTTGCTACTTTATCTTTGGTAAAGGGTAATATTTGGCAGGAATTGCCCAGGGAGTAATGGTACTCTCACAAAGGACCCTAAGTTCTTTCCACCAAATGTACAAAGTATGCAATTACAGACTTGCCTATTGCATGATCCGTACAAGTCACCTGAATACAAACTTTATGTGCTATATCAGGAAATGCAAAAAAAGAAAAAAAATTGCTAGGAATGTGATGTAAATAATGAGTTTAATATAGGATAGCATCTAGACATTATTTGTAGCTGTTTACAAGGTTGAAATAAGACATGTTATTATGTGAGTTCTGTTATGTCACATAAATGTCGCAAGGATTTTGCATTTGCCATTGATCTGATACACTTCACGAATTTCCTACTCCCCTCCTCTTTCTCTCCCCTCTCTCATTCTTAGTCTATATTAGCTGTTTGTGACGTTGGGTAGTTTCTTGCGTCATTGTATTACTTTCTCCCTCCCTTGTGTTGTATTTTCCACCTTTCTAAAGTGTTGTACAGCAGCCGTACTCTGTTCCATTGCTAGTACTTTGTCCCTCTGATATTCAGTTCACCTGTTATGCAAAATGGCATCTAGGCAGATAGGATTCAGTTTGCATGTATAAGTTGTAGTTATGTCAGGCAGGTATCTGGCAATATTTTAATTCTCAAGAGAAACTATTGAGAAGTAAACACAAAATTAGTAAATGGGCTTAATACATAGAAGCTCCTATACATAAAGCTTATATTCAGTCTATCCGAGTCTAGTGACTGTGGTATCCTTCTCTCCATTGCAGCAAGGATATTTAGAGAATAAGAACATGTAGACAGTCCTTTGTCCTCCCTTTCAATTCTTTCTTTTTATCCTCATTTTTCTCGATTTTCATCTTTTCCATCCACACTTTTATTGTCTTTCACAATTTGTCTCTGTTTCTCTTTCCCCTTCCCATGCTTTCCTATTTTCTGTCTTTTTACCATGTCTCTGTTCCTAAATGAGTTCCTTGCCTCTCTTACCCATCCTCTCATCCATCCTCCTACCCATCCTCTCACCCTTCCTTTAATCCATCTTCTCAACCATCTTCTCACCCATCCTCTCACCCATGCTATAATCCATCCTCACATCCATCAACCTACCCATCCTCTAATCCATCCCCTCATCCATCCTCATACCCATCATTTAATCCATCCTCTCATCCATCCACTCACCCTTCTTCTAAATCTATCCCCTCATCCATCCTCTTATCCATACTCTCATCCATCCTCTTACCCATCCTCTCACCTGTCCTCTCACCCGTCCTCTCATCCATCCTCTCATCCATCCTCTCACCCATGCTCTAAACCATCCTCTCATCTATCCTCTCACCCATTCTCTAATCTATCTTCTCATCCATCCTCTCACTCATCCTCTAATCCATCCCCTCATCCATCCTTTCACTCATCTTTTCACCCTCTCTTCCTCTAATCCACCTTCTCATCTGTCCTCACATCCATGCTCTAATCCATCCTCTCATCCATCCTCTCATCCATCCTCTCACTCATCCTCTAATCCATCCCCATCCATCCTCTCACTTATCCTCTCACCCTTCCTCTAATCCAGCCTCTACCATCCTCTTACCCATCCCCTCACCCATCTTCTCTCACCCATTCTCTTATTCATGTTCTTATTCATCCTCTCATCCATCCTCTCACCCATGCTCTGATCCATCCTCTCATCCATCATTTCACCCATCCTCTAATCCATCCCCTCATCCATCCTCTTACCCATTCTTTAATCCATCCTCTCATCCATTCACTCACCCTTCCTCTTAATCCATCCCCTCATCCATCCTCTTACCCATCCTCTAATCCATCCTCTCAGCCACCCTCTTACCCATCCTCTCTCCCGTCTAGTTCTCATCCATCCTCTCACCCATGCTCTAGTCCATCCTCTCATCCATCATCTCACCCATCCTCTAATCCATCCTCTCACTCATCCTCTAATCCAGCCTCTCATCTGTCCTTTCATCCATCCTGTCAGCCATCCTCTAATCAACCCTCTAATCCATCCTCTTAACACATCCCCTCACCCATCTTCTCTCATCCATTGTCTCATCCATTGTCTCATCCATCCTTCTACCCATTCTCGCACTCATCCTTTCTCCCATCATCTCACCCATCATCTTACACATCTTCTCGCCAATCCTCTCATCCATCCTCTCACCATCACCCCAGAAATTTGTTTCTCCTTTTTTAAATTTCGAATTTTAGATTTTTCTGTTCCTATTTTTCCCTCATGCAATACGATAAAGGTTGTGATGTGAATGCTGTGGTTCATATTCAACGGAGCAATTTAATCTTTCCCAATCCTTTAAATATGCTTAATGATTTAATTATGACTTTATCAAATTTAGATTTGTTTGTTTTGAATACTTCGTGTATGCAAAATTGAAACTGAAGATACATTCCCTTTTATTTATGTTACCTTTTAATTCTGACTATTGTTGGTTTTAGGCAGGAAATATAGTTCCTCTCATTTTTTTTTTTTCATATTCATGATATGTTGGATCTAGATTGTTGAATATTGTAGAACTAAATAGTATGAACTATGAATAGGAACAAAAACTGGAAAACATTTTTGACATAATTCACCCAGGAGTACTGGAGACCCTTTTCATTTGGCATCTTTACAAAATGAAAAAGGTCTGCTTCACTCCTGATGTGCTTTTTTTTATTCCTCCACCAATGTGGAATGATTTTTTATCATTATTTTTCATTTCTATTTCATTATAGTGATTGTAAAAATTTGCTTGTTTTGTACTTATCCAATGCAAAATATTTCATTTTGTGATTTGACAAATGCTCCTTCGACAATTTGCTCCAGGTTTCATTTCATCAAAGATAAATGGATTTAGGGTTTAAGGGTTACTGTAGTGTAGGGTTGGGGTATGTTTAGGAATTTGAATAATACAGACAAGATTATATATTCGGGGTTCTTTCTGTGTCTGTTTATGTCACTTGGTATCACTTTTTTAGTTACCTTAGGCATAGTGTTATGTCAGAGAGACGATGTTCAGAATTTAGTTAGCATAGAAATTGACAGAGGAGTAATGTTCTTTGAAGCATGTCTCCTGCCACTGATTTTCCTATTTGTAGTCAAATTAAACTAGAATTAAATTTCAAATACATGTATGTACTTTCAAAATATGTAAGATTCACAGAAGTAATTCTGATTTTTGCTTAATAATTCTAAGTATTTCTAGGCATTGTATGTTAGATTCAGAGTGGGAGGTATACCTCCTTTTCCTTTATATTCATGATGTTTAAAATTTAGTTTTGCTGTTGGAATGCTGCATTGGTGGTCATGGCATTTACTGTAGTGTAGGTATAATGCCTGGCTGGGAGATGGTGACCTGTGAATGATGAGCCCACGGGGCCTTGTCCCTTAAACTGTGGGTGAACGGCACGCCCAGTCAGGTCTAGTTGATTTTTTTTTTTTTTTTTTTGGTCGTTAGGGCTTAGCATATGTTTCTACAGATTCCATGACCACTAGAAATATCTGCTATTGTTTTTTCTTAATATTAAGCCAGTTTCAGATTTAGATATTTACATTGCAAGATCCATTTCTTTTCGAGGAGTGTTTGAACTTCTTTCTTCCAGTTGCATCCAACAGGTCTGCAAAAAAGGCATTTGAAATATTATGGTCATATTTATTACTTTCTCTATAAAAGTATCATACTCGTATCCCTAGTCGGTGTGAGATTCAAAGCGGATTTTTTTTTTGTTTGTTTCTTTGGTAGTTTATTCTAAAGGCTTGTTCACATTTGCAGCAGAAAACGGCACCAAAAAAAACAAAAACACAAAAACGGGGGGGGGAGTGTTTTACACAGATTAAGATTGACTCAAATCACTCTTTAACTATGGCATGCCATTCATGCCACTGTTTGCTTTCACCATCACTCTCTCAAGGGATGCGCAAATCATTGTCACAGATTTGAAGAATTTACATGTTTTTGTTTTCCTCATCAATGAACTATAAAAAATCGTCAGTTCTGCAGATTTTAGATCCATGGTGAAAGAAAACAGTGGCATGAATGGCCAGCCATAGTTAAGTGTGATTTTAGTCCATTATGGGGTGTTGCAAGAAAGTTGCAATCGATTGCAAGTTGCAACTGATTGTCACTGGCCAATCAAAATCATTGGTGCATGCATGTCTTCTTAAAAGGGCAGACCCTGAGCCAATCAGAATGGTTGTTTCAAAATTAGCAATTATTTGCAATTGATTGCAACCTTCTTGCAACACCCCATTAGTCTTTGTGAAACACCCCCGGGATTTCTAACCCTACTGAGCTTCAGTTATATGACATATAACACAAAGATTAGTATTAGTAGGACTTTTGCTGTGCCACTTATGCCTACTTCCCACTTACAGTGTATTTAGTATTCAAAACACCAGACTGTGTAATTTTCATTGCCACGGTTAACTGAGGCATGTGTGAACAAGCCATAAAATGGAGTGAATATGAATATTCAGGGTAATTAGAACATGATTGTAAAAGCATTTTTGTAATCCAAACAAATTTTTTTTTCTGTGAGGAACCATTAATTTTTAGTCCCCCAAAACAAGATCACAGGTTTAACAAAGATTTTCCATCGTATTGACTATCACTGAACTGTAAAGGTTTGTTAGACCTGAGCTTGTGCTTGTTAGGACATCATCGGTATAGCTCTTGTCTATTTCTCTGTGCAAGCATTTATCATAATGTCCATTCAAAATAAAAGTTAATCTCTGTTGTTTTAACATTTATTATGGTTTAAGTCTAGATTTGCTTTAATGTTTATTAATATACTATACGGTGAATGGGAGCTCTAAGGGTGAATACAAGGATGAAATGTGAATTTTTTTTTCCAACCCAGGAATATTGCAGGCCATTTTCATTCCTTCACACAAATATCATGAATATGAAGAGGATCTAGATTATTTTTGTTAATTGTAAGAAGGTAAGAATTAAAGCTGTACGAGTACTGTAATTTTAGAGCAGATGAAAACGTACTGGAATTCTGGGAAAGACAAAAATGATGTAGATACTTTTAATTTCTTTCATGTATGAAAATATGAAAAAGGTGTGCATCCTGGTTGTTATATTTGGTGTGTGTGGAAGGGGGCGGAGAATGTTGAAACTTTTCCATAGAATTTTTTTTCTATTTTAAGTACTATCTATTGAATTGTATTTGCATAACCTTGGCCGTCTTGCATAAAAAGTTGCGATTAAACGCAACTCAAAAAATCACATGCAGCTTATTTTCGACCAATCAGGGCCCCGTAACACAAAGCTTAGCAATTGATCGTACGATTGATCTATGCGATTGATTGCATTGACCACGATGTGCAATCAATCGCGAAAAATCTATTGTATGATCAATCGCTAAGCTTTGTGTTACGGGGCCCAGGATTGAGTATTGTGGACTTGCGTTCAATTTTTGAATTGCGTTTAATTTTTCAAGTTGCGTTTAATCAACTTTTTATGCAAGAGGACCCTTGTTTGTTTTCATATCAAATTCAAAATGAGATTTATTTGGGAATGAAAAAAAAGATTCATTTGGGAATGACTCAGGGCCCTCTTGCATAAAAAGTTGTGATTAAATGCAACTCAACAAAATTAAACACAACTTGATTTTCAACCAATCAGAATTGAGTATTTAGGACTTGCATTTTTTTTTAGACGGCCCTTACCCATTTAATGAAAAGAATCTCTGAAAATCTTGTAATTTTTTTTTTTTTTTGGGGGGGGGTGCAAATTATGCTGGTATAGCCTTGAATATAGAATACCTATTACATATTAGGGCCCCATCTTATAAACATTTTGCAATTCATTCAAATTAATTGCAACTTGATATTAATCCAACCACTTTCGTACAGGGTTTCGATTGACATCAAGTCGCAATTTCATCAATTGATCACAACTTGAAAACAATCTCATCTTCTGTCTCATAAGTACAAAGGTGTGATTGATTTCAATTTGTGGTTAGTTCAAATTGCAACTCTTCATTGAGATGGGACCTAGATTCAGTTAGCATATCCTTTTTGTATTGCTCTTATGTTGAATGAAGTGTCATTGTCAAGATAATTAAAGGCAAAAGGAACCCCGGAGGCAAGTCCATTATAATGAAAAGAAAGGACAGAAGTAATTTTAAAAAGTTAGATCAAAATCAGTTACGAAATGAGAAAGTTATGAAAGTTTAAATAGTCTCTATTTACTTCCTGAGGCCATCCTAACATTGGCAACATCGCTACAAAATGGCATGTTTTCGTGGATAATCCTACATATATTTTGTACACAAATTTTAGATTTCGTCCATTTCTTAGCTCAAGATAAATCATGGGAAAATACATTGACACAACATAATATTGAGTTCACAATGAGGCAAGTTGCACCTTAAGAGAAAATCTGAAATTTTGTGTATAAAACATATGTAGAGTTGTCAACAAAAACCTACTATTCTGAAGCAATATTGACAATTTGAGGATTGCCATAGAAAGTAAATAGAGACTTTTCACACTTTCAGAACTTTCTCACTTGTTTGTTTGTTTGTTTGTTGTTTGTTTTGCCTTGTCTCTGTCCCCTCTTTTCATTAAAATTGACTTGTCTCCAGGGTTCCCTTTTCCTTTGAGCTCTTGTTGTTTGAAAACAAGTAATGGGAGAGCATCATTTGTGATTAAAATTTGTGTCACCATCATCAGCATCACTACAACTCTATTCCTCCATTGAGTATACTCCACTTATCCTGTGTGGCACAAGTACACCTTTGAAAATATTGGATAGCATCAAAATAAAGCACTTCTGCTGAAGTTTGAAGATTTCTTGACTACTGGAAGAATATTTCATCACTTTCTGCATTTTCCTCCCATTTTCCTTTATCCTTCCATTAAGCTGGATGATAAACTACATCTACTCCTAGTGGTCACCCATGCACACTTTTCATGTGCAAATTACTAAATCCAAGAACTGATAATAGCTTCTACTAGCCTGTTATCATCAGTTTTTCCTAGGATTCGAGATTTGGGCTACTTCAAGACAACTTTTCTTTGGAGGGGGGGGGGGGGGGTGGGTGGGAGCATCGTCATCAGATTGATTTTCTAGTGGTCATGATATTTAGTGTAGGCAGTGCCTGGCTGGGAGATGGTGACCTGTGAATGATGAGCCCACTGGGACCTGTCCCTTAAACTGTGGGTGAACGGCACGCCCAGTCAGGTGTAGTTTGATTTTTTTTTAAATTTTTGTTAGGGCTTAGCATAGGTTTCTACAGATGCCATGACCACTAGAAATATTTTCTGTTAGTTTTTTTAAAGATATATTTGATTCATTGGATCTATGCTGTGTGCCATTTTATCCTTTCAAGGTTATTCCTTTTGTTAATGTTCTTGAGTTGTTTTTTTTTTTTTTTTTTGCTGTGGACTACCTTTTGTCCTTTGAAGGGTTTATGATTTTGTCCTTTTTTTTTTTAATTTTTACACAGGAGTGATGCAGGCACCTTCCCTTTCCATAAATACAGAAATGAAATTTTATGCATTAATCCTGGAAATCTATTTTTTCCGAATGATACTCAAGTTTAGCTCATATTCACCACATTTTTATGGTGTAATTATCTTATTCATTTCCTACATTTTTTTAAAATTCATTTTTACTTATTTTGCTTGTTGTGAAGTGTATATATAAGGTTCAAAATAATTCTCCCCTCTCTCTGATTGAATGTATTCTGTTGCTCAAGTCTAGATTTGGATTCCATAAGATTAGGTGAATAGAGGAAATTAGGATCAGGCGCGGATCCAGGGGGGCCGAGCGGGCCTTGGCCCTCCCCCACCCAAAATTTGTGTTTTCCAGCCCATTTTGGGTACCTCGGCCCCCTGAAAAAGAACGGGGCCAAAAAAGAAGAATGCTGAAATGGCAAATGTAATGTACCTTTTTTTTTTTTTTTTTTTTGGCTTGTCGCGAAATTTTTGGAACCTGTAATAGATTAATAGGATACACCTACTCCCTAATCCCCTAATACGGATTTTACGACACACGGAAAAAAAATTGATGCACCCCCCCCCCCCCCCCCCCCCCCCCCCCCCCCCCCCCCCCCCCCGCTTATCAGCTCTCCGCGACCGGAATCGGAATGTAATGTAAAACCTTTTTTTTTTTTTTAGTCGCTAGATTTTTTTTAAAAAAATCCATGGCCATGGGCCCCTTCCCCCATCAAATCCTGGATCCGCGGCTGATTAGGATGAATACTAACATACTTCAGAGGGGGCTTTTCTTGATGCAGGATTCAAGAAAAGGTCTTTCTAAGGAATTTATCATCCATGAATAATGCAGACATTTTTCATTCCTTACATTCATTATGAATAAAAGATATGACAAGGGTCTTCATTATTTCAGGGGTTTCTTTCTTTCTTGTAAAAGAAATATAATATGTTAGAATTTATCCAGATGTTTCTATACTTCACCCTGTTTTATGGTATGTCAGATTGCATTGACAAAGTTTTTTGACCATTTTCCACCCAGAAGTGAATGTGATGATTCATATTCTTTTCATTCTTTGTAGTCAGCATGACTGCAAAATGAAAAGGGTCTGCATTCATCTTAGGTGTTATTTTTGTTGCTTTTTTGAATATGCTTTTTTAATATAGTATATATTCGATTGAGTGCTGGAATATTTCTTATTTTTTGAAAAACATGTTTATTCCATTTTCTTTTAATATTGTTCATATTCACTCCATATTACAGCATACATTTTTTATCCAAGAACAATGCAGAAATTTTCCATTATCAGTGAAAAATGAAAAGTTCCTGCTATATTCCTGGGTTTATTTATTTTATTATAATGTAGTTGGATTGGGGGCGGGATGAATTAACATTCTAATAAGCAATAGCTGTAGACTAACTTTTTTCTTTTAAAGGTTTATGATCCATCTCTGTATAATCATGAAAATTAGATTCAAAATGGGTTATTTGCTGCCTGTCTCTGTACTATATATGATTATAATTCATCAAATCTAGACTTGCTTGTTTGAATATTGCACTGTAAGGTGGAGAGATTAATAATAAAAAAAGGTATTTGAAACTCTTTATTTCTTGTATTTCTATTTCTGTATTATATATATATATATATATATATATATATATATATATATATATATAAAGGTATTTGAAACTCTTTATTTCTTGTATTTCTATTTCTGTATTATATATATATATATATATATATATATATATATATATATATTTACACAGGAGTGATGTAGGCACCTTTCCTTTCCATGAATATAGATATGGAAAGCTTCTGCATTAATCCTGGAAACAAATTTTCTTTTCCTAAGGGTACTCAATTTTGCTCATATTCACAACATTTTTATGGTATAATCATTTTCTTTTTCTACTTTTCGGTATTCATTAATAATCATACCTTCTTAAACTTGTTTGTCTAGTGAATCTAAGGTTTAAAATGATTTTGAATTTTGGATAATAATAGAGATTGTATACATAAATTACAACATGCTGAAGTCTAGATTTGCATCCCATAAGAGTAGGTGAAAAGATGAAATTAGGACATATACTAACATACTCCAGAAGGGCCTTTTCTTGATTCAAGAAAAGGATTCAAGAAAAGGCCCTTCTAATTGTCATCCAGGGGTAATAAAGACACTTTTCATCTCTTTTATTCATTATGAATAAAAGATATGACAAGAGTCTTCATTATGCCAAGGGCTTCTTTCTTGTAAAAGAAAAATAATATTTTGTTATAGTTTATCCTAATGTTTCTATATTTCACCCTGTTTATGGTATATCAGATTGACAACAAAGATTTTTTAAACCATTCTCCATGAAGAATTGAATGTGATGATTCAGATTCTTTAAATGAAAAGTATCTGGTATTTGTCCATTGGTTTTTCTTTGTTGTTTTTTTTTAATGCTATGTATCGAATTGGGTGGTGGAATTATTTTTTTTTTGTCTTTAAAAAATATATGTTGATTCCTCTTTGCTTGTGTGAACAATATTCATTCCATATTCAGTGAGGAACATTTTTGATTTAGAAACGATGCAGAATTTTTTCATTCTAAATAAATGAAAGGTTCCGCATTATTCCTGGATTTATTCATTTATTGCTTTATTTATTTTTATTATTTAGTTGTGTTTTTTTTGGGGGGGGGTCGAAAACAATGTTCCAGTTTTTGTTACTACTCACAAGAATTGTCATTTCTTTACTGTTTATAATAAGCAAAACTTGTAATGCTCTTTTAAGTATTGTACATCAGAGCCCCATTTTTAAAAGACTTGTAATTATTTTGAACCAGTCGCATCCATTCGTAAGATGAGGCCCAGGTATACAGTTATGATATCATCTCCTTCCTCTTAACTGTTGATTTTCCCCTGAAAACTTTTATTAGATTTGCTCCATTGAATACTGCATACAGATTCACAGCTTGTTCTCCACTTGAACTCTTTGTCCATGATGCCCTGCATGTGAAACGTCAGTGCTATGGGCTGTTTGATGTCGTACGTTATCCCAATTCTCTATCCTTTATTCTTTGCAATTATATTTTACTTTTTATATTTAGAATTACTCATTTTGTCAGATTCCAGTAAAAAAAAAAAAAATAATAATATCACCTTCCTCTATGTTACTTGTTTTCTCAAAAAATACAACTGACTCATAAGAGAACAACCTTTCTCCTAAAATTTCAATTCTTTTATTTTCTTACTGAACCTGGATTTTACATTACTAGTAGTAGTTAATTCTCTCTTGCGATTTCTTTCTCTCTTTCTCTTTTCTCGTAACAAAGACGTCATATTTTGATTTGCTCTTCCAAATGCCCATATCAAATTCACAGGGAGAATGTCATTCTCTTTTCCTTTGTTAAATCATAGTTTATATCATATTATTCCACTTCTACTTTCTCTGAATGAATGCTCTATTCATTGGTTTTTATGCCAATTTGTGTGTTCGTATTTCAGACCAATTATTTCCTTTCTCTTTCAGAGTAAGTAATTAGGTATTAATTATCAGAACTACTTTAGATTGACACCATTTTTGGAATCAAAGGAAAGATTATTTGCTCTCTCTTTCTCTCTGTCTCTCCTTTTCCCTAATGGCTATTCTCTATAGCGTTACTTATTGATTTATTTGGATGGATTCGCAATCAGTTGTTCTAATGTAGATTTGCCCGTTTGTATTTAAAACAATTATATTTATTCTCTTTCAGCTATACATTCATTTGCAACATTAAAGACCGCCAGGGAATTTGTGGGTATTTCCATAATTTGGAACACATTCTTTTGTCTCATTGAATGACTACATAACATGAGTAATGTTTAGAACAGTGGTCAGTGGTCATCTCTCTATCTGTCTCTACCCCCTCTTTATAATGAAGACTTATAAAATCAAGATAAGCTGTCTGAATAATGTATTTAAAAAAAAAACATGCCCCTTCATTCTTTCTCCGCAACTCTTTAAACATTTGCATTAGTGAATTATTGATTTGCTATTTTGCTTGTTTGAATACATGGATTAGTTTATTGACGGCTTCTTCCCGTATATGTTCCTGTTCCACTTCTGAATAATGTATACAGGTGTAATCAAGTTCAAAATTTTGTGAAATTACGACTTCCCTTTTTTGTATATAAAATTATGATGTAAAAGACTCACCAGACATTTTGGGATTAAATGCACTGAGCAGCAGACTGTCACTGAGAGCTCCAGTGGGCCAATCATGGTCCACTGCTACTCTAATAACTAATTAACTATATGTATATAGATTTGCTTGTTTTAATACTGTGTGTCAAACTAAAAAGAGATTGTTCCCATCTTATTTCTGTTTGTCTTGAAAGATTATTTTTTCCTCATTTAATTTTCCTTATTTGTATACTGTATGTTAGGATCAAATGAAAAAGATTTGCTCTCATTCCATTGCTCTTTCTTGCTCTCTCTCTAATTATATAATAAATGAAATCTCTTATTCATGATCTATTAATGACTTACTTTTATAGATTTTTCCTGTGAGAATACTATAAATAAGATTCCCAGCAAGACTACCCCCCCCCCCCATTCCTTCATGAATATGAAATAGCACATCAAGTATAATTTCAGTTTCTCTTTTTAAAAAAATTAAATTTAATAGGTATTGTTTGTACCAAGATACTTTCTTCTTTATAAAAAGTAATTTTTAGTTTTAACAGAGAAAAGAATATTTGTGGTAGACTGCTCTTTGTACAGTATAAGCAATAAACATTCAAATTATCATTGCAATTTTAGTCATTCAATTAAAAACCTTTAATACACTGTTAGGTGTTTGTCATCACATTCCTAGTCGAAGAGGTGTAATTTTGTCTTTGGTATACTTGGATGCATTAAATTTAACAATGATATGAAAGGGCAATTCCTGCTTGGATATTCCAGCTTGGGAAAGCATTTACTTTGATATATACAATGCCATTGTTAGAAGTGATCAAGAAATATAGCAGTTGTGGAAGGAAAATTTTCTTTATAGAAACATAATTTGCCATAAGTGTTGAACTCTTTTAACTATTTGTATTCTTATGTCATATGTTGTGCAATATCTCTCATATCATTTCACTGCTGAATCACTCTCTGTCCCCATTCATTGTAACGACCTTCATACTTTAATTATGTTTTGTCAACTTAATTTGCTATGAATATTATCTTGTACATGAATTTCTCGATGGAGACATAGTAAATTTTGATCTAATTCAGCTTTATGGCTGACAAAGTGATAGTTTTTAATGACAAAATGTGCAATAAATTACTTTGATTTAATGTGTGTAACCAAATTAAAAGTGAACTGAACATTTTTTTTTTAGATTTGCCATGCATCACACTTGCAATGTTTAGGCAGCTATATTCAAGACTGATGAGATTTAGAGAAAATTCTTAGCTAATCTGAAAATTCTTTCCATCTCTGGGCCCAAGATGGAAGTTATTCTCAGATCAAAATAACTTTTTAACCTCTGCAAATAACTTGGTACAGAATGGATATAACCGTTATCATGTCACATGCCTTTCTTTATTTCAGCAGGTAAAGTTTGTATATGCAGACATGCATATGTAAACTTTTCTTGGATATGCAAATAGGGTATATGATCTCAGACGTGGGTGAGTAAACTCTTTTGCATCAGCAACTGAGGTTTTCATTTCCAGACGTGGAAGTGTTAATCTAGTTGCTCAATTTGCTCAAAGAAAAAACAACGCTCCGATTATTATGCCATACTTCAAATCGTTGCATTGTTAAAGAAAAAAAATCAAATAAGTCAAAGTGTGACAATTTTGAAATATACATGTTCATTGCAAGTGGAATATTGCAGGCAAAAATTGTAAGTCAGTTGACAACAAAAAAATTAACTGTCAATATTATAAAACAATTTTAATGATCACATATAGTATCTGTTGCTTGTTTGTCAATGTATTTTTGTACAGAATTGATTATCTTTAAATGTCACTGAAGTACAGTAATTGATATTCATATTGTATTGATATCATATTCAGTATCACTGTTACTTTATATTTGTTATAATTTTAATTTGATACAGAATAGATTTATGATTTATGTCGTGAAACAATGACGTAAATATCCAGTGATAACAAGAATGTCCATGTATCATATTTGCTGCTCATTAAGTGATCGATCCATTTATATTTAAGGGGTTAATTGTATACACCTATAATTATACTGGCACTTCTAATTTGACAACATAGCACAATTAATGCAAACTGTTTGTGATGTTATGTCTGGTAAATTTGTTGGTAAATATTTTCAAAAACTTGAAGCAAAGCTCATAAGTAACAACTTGTTGGTAAAGCTCATACTTGGATGCATGTATAATATAATGGTCTTTTTAGATCCACAAGCTCTTTTAACAGTTCCATGCCCCTCACTAAGATGATGAGGGAGGCTGTAGGCCTTCTAGAGCCCAGCAGCTTGGGCTGGTTTGCTTGCTTTGGTGCAACATATCTATGTGAATACAAAAGTAAAGTGTGTACTACTGGTGAGTTAGGAACTGTCACAAGTGTAGCTATACCATTAAATTGCATTCATTCTTTAACCATACCATGCAGCTATAGTTTGCAGTGAGAATTCATAAAGCAGTATTAGTTTGCTTTTCTCACTGTTTTTGTAACAGGCAAGTTGCAATCTCGCCTGTATGTTTTATTATTTTTGTACTTATGAAACATTAATGTTTTTATGTAAATGGGCTGACTGCCGGTAGTAATGACTAAGTAGTCAAGTCTTCATCATTTTTATTTTGAAACATATCCTTACAGCCAGTATCCATGAAATGGTGGTCACATAATGGTATGGGTTACATATGGTTTACATACAGGGTAAACCTTCCATGTATGTTTTCAACTCTAAGGTTAAAAGAATGAATGACTGGTATAGTGCCATCCACTGTATATCTTATGGGAGTTAGCTGTATTGATAGGTAGTTTCTAACTTTGAAGTTTTGAAAGACATGCATTTTTTCTACCATAACATTTCAAGTTCGAGGTTCATTAAAAAGATGTTTTTTGATAGAATATTTTGGTGAGGGGAACAGGAGGGATTCAAAATTGATTTTCCTCCTTCGTCTGAATTATTTTTACTGGTAAATGCATCCCTTCTCCCTAAGCTGAAAACCAATAATGATGCCTTGTACATGATATGATGGTACATCGCAATATCTTGGGTCATACAAACTTGGTAAATCCAAGCAACATAGCCTGTTTCTCTGCACATATTCTGCAAACTTTTGGCTTGCAGCTGTAGGATAGTGATATACTCGATGAGTGCTATACAGTGGATGGTTTAGCATTGAAATAACTGTACTTTTCTTTATTTTGTTAAATTTATTATAGGTGGCAAGTGAGGTAAACTGGAATATCTTTCATGGAACTCAGCGAGTGCCCTGACTAACGGGGCTCAGGCATTTGGTCCTTTTCCCCTTTTGTTCAGAAACCTGCATGTGCCATTCTGCATTTGCATTTTTAAACTCATGCAGTAGCAATGCTACATGTAGATGGAAGCAGGGGAGAATGAGGAAAAAATATCAATTTCAAAGTTTGTAATTTTTCCAATTTACTTTTTTCCCCACCAAAACCAACACTGCAGGGGATAGGGTAGGGACTTTAAAAGCTAAATACATAAGCCCCTCCTATTTGATATTGACATCAGGGATGAGAGGACAGGGATATTATAGGGAATACCCACCCTGATCCAATTTAGAAGATGCCAAGATGGGCAATGTTCTTCAATATTATGGAAGGCATCAAAACTGTCATCCTCCTCCCCGACATCCGCTTATAAACACAACAGATAGGGAGAAGTATCAATCACTTGCTTCTCCCATTGTCTATTGCAAGATAAAATGGGAGGAGGCAAGAGGGTACTTCATCTTCAATACTCGGCCCGTCTCCTGTGCAGAGCAGCTCCTCCCAAAATGGGGAGAGGCAAATTAAGCAATTACTTCATCCTAAATTTATCAGTTTATACTGAATAGAGAGGGGCAACGTAACCCTGCCTAGATACCCCTGTCTAGATTATATTATTAATCAAAATATTGCAACCTCCTTCTTCTTCTCAGCTTTGGCATCCATAGAATCTATAGTTGGTACTATTTCATGAATTCCACTTTTTAAGGATGATTTTTATCCACCGTTATGATATTCTTTTTTGCTCAGGAGTCATCCATAGTCTGTATTATATTAGTATAGTGCATTCCTTCTTCCAGATATACCATGCTTGCCACTTGCAACCTTGCTGAATGCAATATAATGTGTGCTTTGTATCACTCACACAACAGTTGTTTGATTGCAAAAGGAGACATCTGTCAAATGTCTTTTATGACATCTGCAGTTATGTCAATATGGGTATGGACGTCAGTCCATCTGCATTATTTGGGGAATGTACATTGATTAGGATACAATCTGTGTTCAAGCTACAGTTGATCATTACTGATGGGGCAATCCCCCCCCCCCCCCCAAAAAAAAAAAAAAAAAAAAAAAAGAAGGTATATTCCTATATTTTTATGCTGACATAATTTGTGAAAATTGTTATATAAATGAGTCAAAATATAGAGATTTTAAAAAATCACATGTACACTTAAACATGTATGATGGAAGATGAAA
>CM057152.1:2444828-2583863 GCA_029962745.1 Echinometra lucunter | reverse complement strand
CCCCCATCAAATCCTGGATCCGCGGCTGATTAGGATGGATACTAACATACTTCAGAAGGGGCTTTTCTTGATGCAGGATTCAAGAAAAGGCCTTTCTAAGGAATTTGTCATCCATGAATAATGCAGACACTTTTCATTCCTTACATTCATTATGAATAAAAGATATGACAAGGGTCTTCATTATTTCAGGGGTTTCTTTCTTTCTTGCAAAAGAAATATAATATGTTAGTATTTATCCTGATGTTTCTATACTTCACCCTGTTTTATGGTATGTCAGATTAACAACAAAGTTTTTTTACCATTTTCCACCCAGAAGTGAATGTGATGATTCATATTCTTTTCATTCTTTGTAGTCAGCATGACTGCAAAATGAAAAGGGTCTGCATTCATCTTACGTGTTATTTTTGTTGCTTTTTTTTAATATGCTTTTTTAATATAGTATATATTCGATTGAGTGCTGGAATATTTCTTCTTTTTTGAAAAACATGTTTATTCCATTTTTTTGTGTGTGTGTTAATATTGTTCATATTCACTCCATATTACAGCATACATTTTTTATCCAAGAACAATGCAGAAATTTTCCATTATCAGTGAAAAATGAAAAGTTCCTGCTATATTCCTGGGTTTATTTATTTTTATTATAATGTAGTAGATTGGGGGGGGGGGTGAATTAACATTGTAATAAGCAATAGCTGTGGACTAACTTTTTTTCTTTTAAAGGTTTATGATCCATCTCTGTATAATCATGAAAATTAGATTCAAAATGGGTTATTTGCTGCCTGTCTCTGTACTATATATGATTATAATTCATCAAATCTAGACTTGCTTGTTTGAATATTGCACTGTAAGGTGGAGAGATTAATAATAAAAAAAAGGTATTTGAAACTCTTTGTTTCTTGTATTTCTATTTCTGTATTATATATATATATATATATATATATATATATATATATATATATTTACACAGGAGTGATGTAGGCACCTTTCCTTTCCATGAATATAGATATGGAAAGCTTCTGCATTAATCCTGGAAACAAATTTTCTTTTCCTAAGGGTACTCAATTTTGCTCATATTCACAACATTTTTATGGTATAATCATTTTCTTTTTCTACTTTTCGGTATTCATTAATAATCATACCTTCTTAAACTTGTTTGTCTAGTGAATCTAAGGTTTAAAATGATTTTGAATTTTGGATAATAATAGAGATTGTATACATAAATTACAACATGCTGAAGTCTAGATTTGCATCCCATAAGAGTAGGTGAAAAGAGGAAATTAGGACATATACTAACATACTCCAGAAGGGCCTTTTCTTGATTCAAGAAAAGGATTCAAGAAAAGGCCCTTCTAATTGTCATCCAGGGGTAATAAAGACACTTTTCATCTCTTTTATTCATTATGAATAAAAGATATGACAAGAGTCTTCATTATGCCAAGGGCTTCTTTCTTGTAAAAGAAAAATAATATTTTGTTAGAGTTTATCCTAATGTTTCTATATTTCACCCTGTTTATGGTATATCAGATTGACAACAAAGATTTTTTAAACGATTCTCCATGAAGAATTGAATGTGATGATTCAGATTCTTTAAATGAAAAATATTTGGTATTTGTCCATTGGTTTTTCTTTGTTGTTTTTTTTTAATGCTATGTATCGAATTGGGTGGTGGAATGATTTTTTTTTGTCTTTAAAAAATATATGTTGATTCCTCTTTGCTTGTGTGAACAATATTCATTCCATATTCAGTGAGGAACATTTTTGATTTAGAAACGATGCAGAGTTTTTTCATTCTAAATAAATGAAAGGTTCTGCATTATTCCTGGATTTATTCATTTATTGCTTTATTTATTTTTATTATTTAGTTGTGTTTTTTTGGGGGGGGGGTCGAAAACAATGTTCCAGTTTTTGTTACTACTCACAAGAATTTTCATTTCTTTACTGTTTATAATAAGCAAAACTTGTAATGCTCTTTTAAGTATTGTACATCAGAGCCCCATTTTTAAAAGACTTGTAATTATTTTGAACCAGTCGCATCCATTCGTAAGATGAGGCCCAGGTATACAGTTATGATATCATCTCCTTCCTCTTAACTGTTGATTTTCCCCTGAAAACTTTTATTAGAGTTGCTCCATTGAATACTGCATACAGATTCACAGCTTGTTCTCCACTTGAACTCTTTGTCCATGATGCCCTGCATGTGAAACGTCAGTGCTATGGGCTGTTTGATGTCGTACGTTATCCCAATTCTCTATCCTTTATTCTTTGCAATTATATTTTACTTTTTATATTTAGAATTACTCATTTTGTCAGATTCCAGTAAAAAAAAAATAATAATATCACCTTCCTCTATGTTACTTGTTTTCTCAAAATATACAACTGACTCATAAGAGAACAACCTTTCTCCTAAAATTTCAATTCTTTTATTTTCTTACTGAACCTGGATTTTACATTACTAGTAGTAGTTAATTCTCTCTTGGGATTTCTTTCTCTCTTTCTCTTTTCTCGTAACAAAGACGTCATATTTTGATTTGCTCTTCCAAATGCCCATATCAAATTCACAGGGAGAATGTCATTCTCTTTTCCTTTGTTAAATCATAGTTTATATCATATTATTCCACTTCTACTTTCTCTGAATGAATGCTCTATTGATTGGTTTTTATGCCAATTTGTGTGTTTGTATTTCAGAAAATTTATTTCCTTTCTCTTTCAGAGTAAGTAATTAGGTATTAATTATCAGAACTACTTTAGATTGACACCATTTTTGGAATCAAAGGAAAGATTATTTGCTCTCTCTTTCTCTCTGTCTCTCCTTTTCCCTAATGGCTATTCTCTATAGCGTTACTTATTGATTTATTTGGATGGATTCGCAATCAGTTGTTCTAATGTAGATTTGCCCGTTTGTATTTAAAACAATTATATTTATTCTCTTTCAGCTATACATTCATTTGCAAACATTAAAGACCACCAGGGAATTTGTGGGTATTTCCATAATTTGGAACACATTCTTTTGTCTCATTGAATGACTACATAACATGAGTAATGTTTAGAACAGTGGTCAGTGGTCATCTCTCTATCTGTCTCTACCCCCTCTTTATAATGAAGACTTATAAAATCAAGATAAGCTGTTTGAATACTGTATTTAAAAAAAAACATGCCCCCTCATTCTCTCTCCGCAACTCTTTAAACATTTGCATTAGTGAATTATTGATTTGCTATTTTGCTTGTTTGAATACATGGATTAGTTTATTGACGGCTTCTTCCCGTATATCTTCCTGTTCCACTTCTGAATAATGTATACAGGTGTAATTAAGTTCAAAATTTTGTGAAATTACGACTTCCCTTTTTTGTATATAAAATTATGATGTAAAAGACTCACCAGACATTTTGGGATTAAATGCACTGAGCAGCAGACTGTCACTGAGAGCTCCAGAGGGCCAATCATGGTCCACTGCTACTCTAATAACTAATTAACTATATGTATATAGATTTGCTTGTTTTAATACTGTGTGTCAAACTAAAAAGAGATTGTTCCCATCTTATTTCTGTTTGTCTTGAAAGATTATTTTTTCCTCATTTAATTTTCCTTATTTGTATACTGTATGTTAGGATCAAATGAAAAAGATTTGCCCTCATTCCATTGCTCTTTCTTGCTCTCTCTCTCTAATTATATAATAAATGAAATCTCTTATTCATGATCTATTAATGACTTACTTTTATAGATTTTTCCTGTGAGAATACTATAAATAAGATTCCCAGCAAGACTACCCCCCCCCCCATTCCTTCATGAATATGAAATAGCACATCAAGTATAATTTCAGTTTCTCTTTTTAAAAAAAATAAATTTAATAGTTAAATTCACTTTAATGGGTATTGTTTGTACCAAGATACTTTCTTCTTTATAAAAAGTAATTTTTAGTTTTAACAGAGAAAAGAATATTTGTGGTAGACTGCTCTTTGTGCAGTATAAGCAATAAACATTCAAACTATCATTGCAATTTTAGTCATTCAATTAAAAACCTTTAATACACTGTTAGGTGTTTGTCATCACATTCCTAGTCGAAGAGGTGTAATTTTGTCTCTGGTATACTTGGATGCATTAAATTTAATAATGATATGAAAGGGCAATTCCTGCTTGGATATTCCAGCTTGGGAAAGCATTTACTTTGATATATACAATGCCATTGTTAGAAGTGATCAAGAAATATAGCAGTTGTGGAAGGAAAATTTTCTTTATAGAAACATAATTTGCCATAAGTGTTGAACTCTTTTAACTATTTGTATTCTTATGTCATATGTTGTGCAATATCTCTCATATCATTTCACTGCTGAATCACTCTCTGTCCCCATTCATTGTAACGACCTTCATACTTTAATTATGTTTTGTCAACTTAATTTGCTATGAATATTATCTTGTACATGAATTTCTCGATGTAGACATAGTAAATTTTGATCTAATTCAGCTTTATGGCTGACAAAGTGATAGTTTTTAATGACAAAATGTGCAATAAATTACTTTGATTTAATGTGTGTAACCAAATTAAAAGTGAACTGAACATTTTTTTTTTATAGATTTGCCATGTATCACACTTGCAATGCTTAGGCAGCTATATTCAAGACTGATGAGATTTAGAGAAAATTCTTAGCTAATCTGAAAATTCTTTCCATCTCTGGGCCCAAGATGGAAGTTATTCTCAGATCAAAATAACTTTTTAACCTCTGCAAATAACTTGGTACAGAATGGATATAACCGTCATCATGCCACATGCCTTTCTTTATTTCAGCAGGTAAAGTTTGTATATGCAGACGTGCATATGTAAACTTTTCTTGGATATGCAATAGGGTATATGATCTCAGACATGGGTGAGTAAACTCTTTTGCATCAGCAACTAAGGTTTTCATTTCCAGAAGTGGAAGTGTTAATCTAGTTGCTCAATTTGCTCAAAGAAAAAATAACGCTCCGATAATTATGCCATACTTCAAATCGTTGCATTGTTAAAGAAAAAAAAATCAAATAAGTCAGAGTGTGACAAATTTGAAATAAACATGTTCATTGCAAGTGGAATATTGCAGGCAAAAATTGTAAGTCAGTTGACAACAAAAAAATTAACTGTCAATATTATAACAAATTAATAAAATAATTTTAATGATCACATATACTATCTATTGCTTGTTTGTCAATGTATTTTTGTACAGAATTGATTATTCACCATCTTTAAATGTCACTGAAGTACAGAAATTGATATTCATATTGTATTGATATCATATTCAGTATCACTATTACTTTATATTTGTTGTAATTTTAATTTGATACAGAATAGATTTATGATTTATGTCGTAAAACAATGACGTAAATATCCAGTGATAACAAGAATGTTCATGTATCATTTCTGCTGCTCATTAAGTGATCGATCCATTTATATTTAAGGAGTTGATTGTATACACCTATAATTACACTGGCACTTCAAATTTGACAACATAGCACAATTAATGCAAACTGTTTGTGATGTTATGTCTGGTAAATTTGTTGGTAAATATTTTCACACAACTTGAAGCAAAGCTCATAAGTAACAACTTGTTGGTAAAACTCATACCCCTCATACTTGGATGCAAATATAATGGTCTTTTTAGATCCACAAGCTCTTTTAACAGTTCCATGCCACTCCCTAAGATAAGGAGGGAGGCTGTAGGCCTTCTAGAGCCCAGCAGCTTGGGCTGGTTTGCTTGCTTTGGTGCAACATATCTATGTGTATACAAAAGTAAAGTGTGTACTACCGGTGAGTTAGGAACTGTCACAAGTGTAGATATACCATTAAATTGCATTCATTCTTTTAAACATACCATGCAGCTATAGTTTGCAGTGAGAATTCATAAAGCATAGTTTGCTTTTCTCGCTGTTTTTGTAACAGGCAAGTCGCAATCTCGCCTGTAGTTTTATTATTTTTGTACTTATGAAAAATTAATGTTTTAATGTAAATGGGCTGATTGCTGGTAGTAATGACTAAGTAGTCAAGTCTTCATCATTTATATTTTGAAACATATCCTTACAGCCAATGATGACAGTATCCCATGAAATGGTGGTCACATAATGGTATGGGTTACATATGGTTTACATACAGGGTAAACCTTCCATGTATGTTTTCAACTCTAAGGTTAAAAGAATGAATGACTGGTATAGTGTCATCCACTGTATATCTTATGGGAGTTAGCTGTATTGATAGGTAGTTTCCTACCATTACAACTTTGAAGTTTTGGTAGACATGCATTTTTTCTACCATAACATTTCAAGTTCAAGGTTCATTAAAAAGATGTTTTTTGATAGAATATTTTGGTGAGGGGAATAGGAGGGATTCAAAATTGATTTTCCTCCTTCGTCTGAAATATTTTTACTGGTAAATGCATCCCTTCTCCCTAAGCTGAAAACCAATGATGATGCCTTGTAAATGATATGATGGTACATAGCAATATCTTGGGTCATACGAGCTTGGTAAATCCAAGCAACATAGCCTGTTTCTCTGCACATATTCTGCAAACTTTTGGCTTGCAGCTGTAGGATAGTGATATACTCGATGAGTGCTATACAGTGGATGGTTTAGCATTGAAATACCTACACTTTTCTTTATTTTGTTAAATTTATTATAGGTGGCAAGTGAGGTAAACTTGAATATCTTTCATGGAACTCAGCGAGTGCCCTGACTAACGGGGCTCAGGCATTTGGTCCTTTTTCCCTTTTGTTCAGAAACTTGCATGTGCCATTCTGCATTTGCATTTTTTAACTCATGCAATAGCAATGCTACATGTAGATGGAAGCAGGGGAGAATGAGGAAAAAATATCAATTTCAAAGTTTGTAATTTTTCCAATTTAATTTTTTCCCCCACCAAAACCAACACTGCAGGGGATAGGGTAGGGACTTTAAAAGCTAAATACATAAGCCCCTCCCAAAATGGGTAGAGGCAAATTAAGCAATTACCTCATCCTAAATTTACCAGTTTATACTGAATAGAGAGGGGCAACGTAACCCTGCCTAGATACCCCTGCCTAGATTATATTATTGATCAAAATATTGCAACCTCCTTCTTCTTCTCAGCTTGACATCCATAGAATCTATAGTTGGTACTATTTCATGAATTCCACTTTTTAAGGATGATTTTAAACACTGTTATGCTATTCATTTTTGCTCAGGAGTCATCCATAGTCTGTATTATATTAGTACAGTGCATTCCTTCTTCCAGATATACTACACTTGCCACTTGCAACCTTGCTAAATGCAATATAATGTGTGCTTTGTATCACTCACACAACAGTTGTTTGATTGCAAAAGGAGACATCTGTCAAATGTCTTTTATGACATCTGCAGTTATGTCAGTATAGGTATGGACGTCAGTCCATCTGCATTATTTGGGGGAATGTACATTGATTAGGATACAATCTGTGTTCAAGCTACAGTTGATCATTACTGATGCGGCAATCCCCCCCCCCCCCCAAAAAAAAAGAAGGTATATTCCTATATTTTTTACGCTGACATATATTGTTTGTGAAAATTGTCATATAAATGAGTTAGAATATAGAGATTTTAAAAAATCACATGTACACTTAAACATGTATGATGGAAGATGAAACATGTTCAATATTACTAATTGTAGTCAATATATTTTGAGATTGAATGATATACATGTAAATGATAAATAACACGATGTAATCTACTGATGTAAACAGCAGATACAAATGCAATTCACAGGATGTTTAAAGTATATGCTTTTTTGTATTGCCTGTTGTGCTGGACTTGTATTAAAATCCTACAGCCAATGATCATTTGGATAACAAGTATGAAATCATTATCTTCAAAATATTTTTGATAAAAGGAGCTTCTCCAACGAAAAATTCCTTCTGAGTGCATGAGTTTTTCTTTCAATTATACTACCATCCTACCTCAGCTACCTCCCTGCCTCTACTACCATCCTACTTATACTACCTCTAATACCAACCTTAATCTTTGACTGTTCAATCTCCATCCTCCATTTAACATTATGCCCTCTCTTCAATCCACATCCCACATTTCTTCCTCTTGTACCATCCTACCTCTACTACCACTACTATCATCCTCCATCTACTACCCCCCCTACATCTATGTCCATCCTACATATACTACCCCCCCCCCCCCACACACACACACACACATCTACTAGCTCCCTACATCTACTACCTCCTACCTCTACTGCCCTGATACATAGACTACCACATATCTCTACTACCATCAAGCCTCTACTACTAATTCTTTACCATCATCTACCCCTACTTTTCCTCCCTCTGCTACAATTCTGCTTCTGCCACCATCCCCTATCTACTACTATGACCATCCTTAATCTCTTGTCATTCTAAATTCCACTCTTATTCCACTCTTATTCCCGTACTACCATCTTCATTCTACTACAATCCTCCAACCATCCTTCTTCTCCCTCTCTCTTCTACCATCTCAATATGGGATCCTTCTCTACCCCATCTAACTTCTCCTACCATTAATCACTATAACTATCTTTAACTCTATTATCACTTTACAATCAGCAACCATCCTTTATCTAATAAGATTATCCATCTACAATTGTTCTTGGTCTAACTCTAGCCGTCATCTCGGATCATCCTCCAGCTACTACAAATTCTACCTCATCTACCCTCCTACCTGTGCTATCCTTGTACCTCTACTATTCCCTGCCTTTACTACCCTCCTACCTTTACTACCACTAGCACCTCTACTTCCATCCTATATCTACTACCGTCCTACTTCTATTACCAATGTACCTCTACTAGTACTAACCTACCTCTACAACCCTCCTTCTACTATCCTACTTCTGCTACCATCCTACCTCTACTTCCACCTGCATCTACTACCATTCTACCCTACTATCATCCTTCCTCTACTTCCATTGTACTTCTACTAGCATCCTCGATCTCCGACTGACCTTCCTCAATTTACTTCCATTCTCCATGTCGAACCATCAGCCATCTTGTAACATCTTCAAGCTCTGATCTTCCTACTGCTTTTACCGTTCTCCCTCTATCCTCAAACTAGTACCATCCTAACTCTACTACCCTCCTACCTCTACTAACATCCTGCTTCTACACCCTCCTACCAATGAATACAACCCTCCTACACCTATTGCCCTCCTACCTACCCCTACTACTATTACCTCTGCTACTCTCCTACCTTCCTACCACTACTACTGAGTACTCTCCTACATCTACTAGCATCCTACCTCTACTACCATCCTATCTCTACTGCTATCCTAACACTTCTATCGTCGTACCTCTAATACCATCCTAACCTAGCCCCAGGATCGACGCTGCCATGGAGTGGCAGTAAATCCTAACCATACTACCCTCCTACCTCTACTACCCCTACCACTAACATCCTACCTCTGCTTAACTCCTAAATGTGCTAAACTCCAACCTCTACCACCCTCTACCATTACTAGCATCGTACCTCTACTACCCTCCTATTTCTACTATCATCCTACCTCTACTACTCGTGTTTAGACACATCATTTGACACAAATATGTTGGTAGTATCATTAATTTCAAACCATCTATCCATCCCATCTCTACTATCCCTACCACTAATACCTCTACTATCATCTTACTTCTACTACCCTCCTACCCCTACTAATCTCCTACATCTACTACCATCCTATCTCTAATACCTTCCTATTTCTACCACCACCCTACAACTAATATCTCCTACCTTTACTACCCTCTACCTCTCCTACCATCCTACCTGTACTACTTCAAATAACAAATTAATATTTAACTGCTCTGTCTCCATCCTCCATTTAAAATTATGCCCCCTCTTCAATCTGCATCCTACTTTCTTCAGGTTGTACCATTTCACCTGTAGTACTCTCCCCTACTTCTACATCCATTTATCATTTTCACCATCCTACTTTTACGCCCCTACCTTTATGACCCTCCTACCTCTACTACCATCCGACCTACACAACCATCTAACTTGCTATTAGCATACTATTTCTATTAACACGACTACCATGTGTTCTTCTTCTACTACTCCCTACATCCACCACCATCCTACATCTGATACCATCCTTCCTCTTCTACCATCCTCCCTCTACTACCATCCTCCCTCTACTACCATCCTCCCTATACTATCATCCTACCATCCTACTGCCGGGCCTGCTGCCACCATCCCTTATCTATCACTATGACAATCCTTAATCTCCCCTGATTCTAATTTCCAATCGTCTTCCTCCACTACCATCTCCATTCTACTACAATCCTCCTCTCCTCCATCGTCCATCTCCCTCCTCTCTCTACCATCTCAATCTACCATCATCCTCTGCACATCTAAATGCTACTACCACTATGACTTCCTTACTCATTTAACACCCTACCATCGACAACCATCTAATAAGATGATCCACTGTCCAACACCATCCTTAATTTCTAATCATCCTCCAACTACTACAAAGCACCATCTGCTACCATCCTATTACTACTACCCTCCTCTGCTACCCTCCTAATTCTATTACATCTACTACCCACTACTTGTACTACCCCCTACCGCTACTGTTATCCTACCAGTATTACCCCTTACCTCTGCTACCTTCCCACCTCTACTACCATCCTACGTCTCCTACCATCCTACCTATACTACTTTCCTACATCAACAACATCAATATCTAATTGAAGCCCATCAGTTTTCATTCTCCTATATCATAAAACTACCACTGTCACACTCAGATTGTGTAACCTCTCCTACTGCCTCTGCTACTGACCTCCCTTTACTTTCATCTCCCATATAATTATTTCATCATACTTGATCATCCTACCTATACTACCCTCCAATGCTGCAAACCCTCTACCTCTGTTCCCAGGGGGGTGGGGGGGGGGCACTCAGCTTATAATGCGTGGTGGGTATGTGCTGCGGAGAAGGCCCCCATTTTTACACTCAAATTTCCGTTCCAAAGCATGGCATTTTTATATTTTTGAGAAAAAGAACAAAGAAAACCATTCCAAAGCATAGCATTTTCTTATCGAAGAAGAAAGAAATCTGTTCCAAAGCTCTGCATGTTTTTCGTTTCGCCGTTCCGGCCGCATTGATCCGCTACAATGAGCTGCATTTTTGGTGAAAAGCGGCCCTCAGAGTGCTGTCCCACCATCGCCTCTGCGCGAGCGCACCCGGCGCGGGTGCCGACGGGCTAGCTTCAAGCACGTATGCCCGTTCTATAGTGATACACTCGCACTCGCAGGCGAACTGTTCCAAAGACCCCCGTTTTCACAAACGTGTAGTTCCGAAGCCAGTTCCAAAGGCCCTCCTTTTCACAATAAGCCCGTTCCAAAGCCCCCGTTTTTTGTCTCACCTGCGGCACATACTACCACTTTTGGGGTTGAGTGCCCCCCCCAGGCCTATGCTCCTCTACTTCAACTACCCTCCTCTAATACCCTCCTACTTTTAATGGTCCCTACTTCTACAATGTCCTACTTTATTGGACCCTACCTCTACTACCCCTACTACTAGTACCTCTACAACCATCTTCTCTCTCCTACCATCCTACGTCTACTACCCCCTTCATCCACTACCATCCTACCTCTACAACCATTGGTTACCATCCTCCTCTACTGACATTCTACCAGTACTACCATCCTACCAATACTACCATCCTTCCACTTCTATCATCCTTCCACTTCTAACATCCTACCTTTACTACCCCCTTCCTTTACACCCATCCTACCTCTACTTCAAGTACTACCATCCTACCACTACTACCCTCCTATCTCTACTAGCTACCATCCTTACTACCCCCTATCTCTTCTGCCCTCCTACCTCTACCCTCCTACATCTCCTACCCTCATATCTCTACTACCATCCTGCATTTACTACCCCCTAGCTCTTCTACCCTCCTACCTCTACTACCCCCTACATCCACTACCCCTACATTTACCAACCTCCTTCCCCTATACCCTCCTTCATCTACCCCTACCACTACTTCCCTCCTACATCCACTACCCTCTTCCTGTACTACTTTCCTACCTCTATAACCATCCTACCTGTAATACCACCTATCTGTACTGCCCTATGACATCTACTATGCCTACCACTAGTACCTCTACGACAATCCTGTCTCTCTAGCTACCATCCTACGTCTACTACCCCCTATCTCTACTAGCCCCTACATCTACTACCCCTACCTCTCCTACCATCTTGCCCCTGCATCTACTACCCTCCTAACTCTCCTACATCTACTACCCCCTACCTCTCCTACCATCCTACCCCCTACATCTACTACCCCATACCTGCACTACCCCCTATCTCTACCCCGGATCTCTACTACCATCCTACCAGTACTACCCCTACCTACCCCTACCTCTACTACCTCTACTATCTTCCTGCATCTATTACCTTCCTTAATCTTCAATTTAAGTCCATCAGCTTTCATTCTCCAATATCTTACCACTAGCTAACTCCAACCATCATTAAACTCGGATCGCCAGATATCTCCTACAATTGTACTTCTACTACCTCTGCTATTGATCTTAATCAACCATTGTCCTCCCTTTACTCTCATCTCCCTTGTAAGTTCATCATATGTTTTAATCATCCTACTTCTGCTAACCTCCTACCTTTATTTGTCTCCACATCTACGACCCACCTACCTCTACTACCCCTATTACTAGTAACTCTACTACCATCCTAAGTCTCTTACCACCCTACGTCTACTACCCCCCTTCCTCTACCATCCTACCTCTACCACCATCTTACATTTACTACCCCCTACCTCTTCTGCCCTCCTACTCCTACTACCCCCTACATCTACTATCCCCTGCATTTACCAACCTCCTACCCTCCATCTACTATTCCCTAACTCTACAACCATCCTACCTCTAATTCCACCATATATTTACTGCCCTCCAACATCTACTATCCCTAACATTAAAACCCATACTACCATCTTGTCTCTACTACCATCCTACATCTACTAACCTCTACCTATACTAGCCCCTACCTCAACTATCCCTACCTCTAACTACCCCCCTACATCTACTAATCTACCCATACTACCTTCTTGCATCTACTGTCCCCTGCCTCTACTACCCCCTACCTCTACTACCCCATATGTCCACTACCATCCTATCTTTAAAAACATCCTACTTCCTCCTCTTTGATCTGCATCCAACTATTCATTTTGTTCCATCCTACTTCTACTACCTTCTTATCTCTACCACCTCTACTAATATTATAAATCTGCTACCCCCTACATCTGTTACCACTACGTCTACTACTATCCTATCTCTACGACCATCATACCATTTTAAATCAAATACAAAACTTAATATTTAACGATCCTATCTCCATCCTCCCATTTAAAATTATGCCCCCTCTTCAATCTGCATCCCACCATTCACTCATTTTGTACCATCTACTACTATTTATCATTCTAACCATCCTACTTCTATACTCTCCTACCTCTATGACCCTCCTACCTCTACTACCATCCGACCTCCAGGACCATCTATCTTTCTACTAGCCTCCAAACACTTCTATCATGCAACCCTTCTAATACCACTACCCTAATCCACTACTACTACTACCAACCTAAGTTTACCACCATCCTGCATCCACCACCATCATAAACATTCTTCTACCATCCCCCCTCTGCTACCCATTTTGTATTATCATCTACCTAACTGTTTTTCCTCTCCTACGATCCTACTTCTTACTACCACAAGTTATTTACCACTATGACTATCCTTAATCTCCCATCATTCTAAATTCCAATCGTCTTCCTCTACTAGCATCTCCATTCTACAGCCATCCTCCATCTTCCTCCTCTTCCTTCCATTGTCTCAATTTTAGATCTACACTACACTATCCAACTTCTACTGTCACCATACTACCACTATGACTATCTTAACTCTGTTATCATTCTACCATCAACAACCCTCCATTATAATGCTATCTCTACTATCAATGACTACCCTTCTACCTTTTTTACCATCCCACCACTGTCTCTACTGCCATTCCTACCTTTACCCTCCTACCTTCCAACATCTACTACCATCCCACATCTCCTACCATCCTACCTCCACTACCATCCTACCTCTACTACCATCCACCCTCTTCTACCCATTTTGTACCATCGTCTACCTCGTTTTCCTCTCTCTACCACCATCCCTGATCTACTGCTATGACCATCCTTAATCTCCCATCATTCTAAATTCCAATCGTCTTCCTCTACTACCATTTCCATTCTCCTACACTCCTCCCAGCCATCCTCCATCTCCCTCCACTCTCTTCTACCATCTCAATCTGAGGTTGTCCTGTACATCTACTGCCACTACCACTACCACTATGACTCTATTATCACCCTACCATCGACAACCAGCCATTATCAAATAATATTATCCATCTTCCGATTGCCCCCTGTCTAACATCCTTCATCTCTGATCATCCTCCAACTACCACAAATCATCCTCTGCTGCAACCAACCCCTACTACCCTACTATCTATTCTACAATCCTACCACTACTACCATCTTGGCACTATTTCAATTCTACCTCTACCACCCCCTCTACCATCTCCCATTTAATTTCATCATACATTTTCAATCACCCCTCTGTTTATTTATCCTTCCCTTCTCTTCACCCTCCATCATCCATCCTTCCTACACTACCCTCCTACCTCTACTACTCTCCCACATCTACTACCATCCTACCTTTGCCACTTCCCTACCTCTCCTACCCTCCTACATCTGCTACCTTCCTACTTCTACTACTATCATACAATCAACTCCTACCTCCACTACCAAATACTATCAATATACCACCACCCTTCCTCTACCATCTTTCATGTACTATTATCCTCCTTCAACTACCATCAATGTGCATCCTACCATTCTTCATTTTGTACCATTCTACCACTACTATATACCCTCTTACTTCTGCTACTTTTCATTACTTTTACCTTCCTATTTCTGTGCCCTCCTACCTCTTCTTCCATCCTAAGTATGCTACTCTCCTACATCTGCTACCCTTCTACCTCTACTGCCCTCCCACTTTTATTACCCCTACCACTATCATCCTATTTCTACTACCATCCTCCTCAATATACTAATATCCTTCTTTGACTACCATCTTTGTTCTCCAACTGACCTCCTGTAACTATCATTTCCATGTCATACCATTAGCAATATAGCCATCCTACCTCTACTATCTTTCTACCCCTACTGCCATCCTACAACTGCCTATCTATACCTACCTTCTCTACAAGGAACCTTGATCCTGTGATTGCACCACTTTCCTCGGACCTGAACTTCGAACCAGCATCTTGCAACATACGACTATTATCATCCTCTAGATCTTCTAAAACTACTACATTTCTTCCATTACTTTCCTCCTACAACTACAACCATCCTCCCTCTTCTACCTTCTACCTCAATTTTCATCCTGTCTGTATAACCATCCTACCTCTAGTACTATCCTACATCTAGTACCATCCCACCTCACTACCATACTACCTGTTACCCTCCACCTCCACTACCATGCCCCCTCTACTACCATCCTCCCTTTAATACCATCCTACAACTACTACCACCCTCCACCTCCTATCCCCCTCCCCTTAGAATACCATCTTCTATGTATTACCATCATCACTCTAGCCTTTCATACTAGAATCCTGAATCTGCAATCATCCTACCACTTCTACCATCCTACCTATACTACCATCCTATTCCTACCCCTACTACCATCATGTACTGCCATTCTAGTAGCACCACCATAATCCTACCACTACTACCATCCTACCTATACTATCAACCTACCTCTATAACCATTCTACTTCTACCATCCAAACACTACCTTCCTACCACTGCTGCTATCCTATCTCTCCTACTACTGCTACCATTCAAACACTACTTACCTTTACTACCATCCTACCCCTAACCCCTACTATCCTTCCTCTCCTACTCCCGAGTCCTGCCATCCTACCCCTACTACCATCATGCCTATACTACCAGTCTACTACTACCACCAGCCTACCACCTCTATCATCCTACCACCTCTACCATTTCTAACTTACCTCTGTTACCATCCTACCACTACTAAACTACCTCTACTACCATCCTACCGCTAATGCCATCCAAACAATTGTTACCACTTCTACCCTCCTATTCTCCTACCACTGCTATTCTACCACTACTACCATTCAAACACTACCTACCACTACTAGCATCCTACCTCTACTACCATCCTACCTTTATTTTCCTACCTCTCCTTCCATCCTACCCTTACCAGTGTCATGCCTACACTACCATTCTACCAACATATTCTACCACCTCTACCATCATACCACTGCTAACCTACCTCTACTACCATCCTACCACTGCACCATACCTCTGCTTACCCTCCACTACCATACCACTACTGCTATCCTTCCCCTACTACCATTCTACCACTACCATCATCCAGACACTACCTTCCTATCACTGCTATCAGACTACACTACCTACCACTACTACATCATGAACACCCTACCTCTACTACCATGTCTACAGGATATACTACCATTCTACCACCATTCTACCACCTCTGCCATCCTACCACTGCTGCTAAGTTCTAACCTACCTCTGAGCTTCTATTACCATCCTACCACTGCAAAACTACCTCCACTACCATCCAACCACTACTACCAGTCCTACCTCTACTGCCATCCTACCACTGCTACCATCCAAACAACTACCTCTACAGTCGCTACTACTATAGATGAATGCGGTTTCAAAACACTGTAACTCATGTCGGCCATAACTGTGGGGCTTCCAAAGAAGGAACAAAAACTGATTTAATGGGTTGTGCAATGAGCCAGGTGCATTGCTATGTCGTACGCAGAAATTTATTCCGGGGGGGGGGGGGGGCAAGACGCACAAAAAATTTTGAAGAAGCTCGAAAGCGAGGGAGCAAATTGACCGAGCTGGTCACGAGGGCGCTTTTGCATTTTTAAAGGTGAACTTGAGGGATTTGATGCACATTTTTCGTGGATTTTGTGAAAATGTCCAAAAAAAAAATGTAAGTTTTCAAAATTTCTGTGGGGCAACTGCCCCCTGCCCCCCTCCCCCGCTGCGTACAGCCATGATGTCAGAGCATAAATTATCTTTTGTTAGGCATACTTGAAGCCCCCTAGTTAGAAATTACCATAAAAAACAGGACACAAACGGAATTGGTCTATAACTATCGGAATCTCCTCCTGTCATCATGGTCATGTCTGTCCTCCCCCCCCCCCCCCCCCCCTTCATATTGTCCTTCCTTCTCCTACCACCATGTTTGTACTACTTTCCTTCCACTTTAACCGCCGTTTATATCGTCCATCCATCTATTTACCATCATTTTGCAACTGACCTCCCTCAACGTCCATTCTCCATGTCATGCCATCATCAGCCATCTCGTACTGTGCTAAGCTAGCTCTAATCGTCCGACTTCTCTACCATCCTGCCTCAAGTCACCGCTTCTACGAATTCGGAAAATAATCGTAGAAATGGAATAAAGCGCCCTCATAGCCCAACGGGACGGAATTAAAAAACCGATTACAATAAAAGTGCAAAAGAATTTTCCGGGGAATTTTCAAACATCAAGTTTGGAATTGGAATACTCCATGCAAGTGTATTCTTGTTATAATATCGATTCTGGCAATAGTTTTGTATAATTGGGATAAAAATACAACTTTTTGGTGCGGAAATGCATTTTTGGCCAATACCGAGGTTTTAAGAAACAGATTATCCCTTCCCTACTTAAACAATTACATTCTGCCATAAAGTTTACAGAGAAAAGACATACTTCATGATTGAAATCAAATTTGGGGGGGGGGGGTCAAAATCCCCATTCATTTGTACATGGTACAAAAGGTTAGGTCCTGTCCCATTCCGTCCCGTCGCATGACACCCACTGATAAATTTTCAAATAAAAACATCAACAGCAAAAATCATCCTAAATCTACCATCTAAATTCTACTACACTGTACCCTCCTACCTCTAATACCCTTCTCCCTATATCACCATCCTTCTACTATCATTCTTCCTCTGCTACATGCACTAGGCCCATGATCCCAATAATTTTGCAAAAGAAATGATGAATATGGTCTCTGAAAGACTTACTGGAACACAAAAGAAAAATGCTTAGGCCCCTTCTTCATTGTAAACAAAATTTTCAGCGTTACACCATGTATTCGTTCAAGGAATAAAAGCCCTGAAAGGGGGGCTCCCGGGCTTGTGAGCTCTTCTTCTCTATGAGCTCTGATCATCAACATTTCCGAAATAACCCGATAAGACTTGCCGTCTTCAGAATGACTAGAACATTGCCCAGAGGAGGCTATTAATGTCTGCAAAGGGTTCGGTGGAATCGGTGTGTAAACCACTCATTTATTTCCCCCTTTGGTAACGTACAGGTAATGTATTTCCCTATTCCCTCATATTTACATTAGAGATGACTGCTTGGTGTATGCATTCTTGCTTACACTCGTCAGAGTAAGTGCCCCATCTACGTCTGATTCGAAACTATCTCGCGACAGACTCGCATCTATCATTAGTGGTCTCGCCAAAAGGTTTTGTATAACTTCCCCAAAGCAGGAAACGTTTCATTTATTCTGGCGATGCCCTAAATCTCTTCTTTTACGGGAAAGGCTGTTTGAATTTTTGACATGTACACCTTTTCCTCATCCGTTTGGAATAAACACATATTGGGAATTTGATTCTTGCCAAAAGAAAATTGTTCCTCAGGTTTCCAAGTTTATACACACATGCAGATTCCAAAGTGAATCCATGAGTGAATCCATGATTATCCCCCCCCCCCCCCCCCACAGAGGCAGCACAACTGCATGTGTAAGAAAAATTATGACAAGCAAAGAAATTGAGTTTTCATATTTTACTGAGCCTTTATTGAATATAGGAGAGATTAATTGAGCGCAGTTTTTATGGTGACATGAGAGGGTGTATAGATTCATCCCTCGACCCACCAATTCGTATTGTGAGGTGATGCCGTGATGGTGAAAATGAAGCAAATTAAGAAACAAAACAAGATTTTTTTTTTAAAGACAAAATGAGAATCTACAGAGCCGTCTCTTCACTATTCTGATTGATGCATTGCGCCATCTTTCGGCCAAACATATTTTTGACAGGCACTCTGATGAAAGAGGATGAAAAATGAATGTTAACTTGACTATTGGCACCTCTCTCGCTTTCGATATTTCTGTTTCTTTCCATCATCTCACCCAAGAACCGTCTGTATTCCTGTTCAAAATAATATTTCCCCTTTCTATGTTCCCCTCCCTGCTCTCTTTCTTTCTCTCCCTCTCCCTCTCTCTCTCTCTCTTCCTCTTTCTCGCTTCTACAGTGACTCTTTTCTCTATCTTCATGTGCTTTTGTAATTTTCCTCTCTCTCTATCTCTCTCTCTGTCTCTCTCTGTCTCTCTGTCTCTCTCCCTCTCTCTCGTTTCTCTCCGCCACAATAATTTAGTGTCACTTTTGTTTACATGATAGCTTCCTCATTGTCGCTTGAATTCTTCAACCGTTCTTTTATTATCAAAATTTTGTTCATTTCATTTCTTGGTGTGGTTTCTTGAAGACCATCAAATTACATTTCACAAAATGCTTTAATAACAAAGTAATCGGACTGAAACTAATAAGATTGGCAATACTTGTCTGAAGATGTTAATTCTTCAGTTTTTCTTTATTGATTAATCAGCAGTGTTTAAAATGATCTCCCTCTATACTTCTGATTTATTCCGATTCGCACCCGAGCATTCTCTCTTGATCTCTCCCTTTTTCTCAGTTTCTTTCTCTCTCTCTCTCTCTCTCTCTCTCTCTCTACTTTTTGTCTCCGCCTCTTTCCTTCTTTCTCCCTCTCTATTTTGATAAACTACATACCTGTCCTTCAATTATTTCAATCATAATGTACTGCATACCGCACGCAAAAGAATCATTTCCAGATAGGACCCATTGTTGTTGTTTTTATCTAACTCTTCTCAAACACATAACCAGCCGTTAACCTACAAACCAAGCACGAGTTGAAGACAATGGGGTCCTGAATAAAAAGTACAGTCACTCCTTGGTCGACTTTCGTTGTACTACCAATGCGAGCACAAGGCCTTCCGCTGCATCGTCAACCGAAAAAAAAAAAAAAGAATATTGGGCATTGGAGGTGCGTTCTCATTAGCCCAAACAAGCCCAATCTGATTAGACCGATCGAGAACAATATCTTGAGAAAATGTTTCTCTTTCCATTAATCCCGAGTGTCTAGTAAAAAAACAAAACAAAACAAAAAAAAACACTTCTTCTGAATTGGGTTTTTAAAGCCTGTTAATATTGGCCAAGTCAAACCTTAGTTTGCTAGAGATAATAATCTCGAAACTCGAGTATTCCCAAGATTCCCCACTCGCTAGCCAAGTGGTGGAATAGCCAGAGTCTTCACTGTAAATCAGGCCTTATTTAGTTGTGATAAATTTCCCAAAATCAGAGGTATAGCGATTTTTTTTTAAATCTTGGCCTAATGAAAACAGGCCTTTGGTTAAGTCAGAACCTCCGCAACGACATCAACGTTGCATTGCAGACACTATCGAGGACATTGTGGCTTTTGACTACTGGGTAAAAAAGAAGGCAAAATATCTAATGATGTGGAAGGAGCATTGTTTTTATCTATTCTAAAATATGAGATCATGATTTTTTTTTCACGTTGAGCTCCCCCCCCCCCCCCCCCCCCCCCCCCCCCCCAGTTGAAGAGAGACATTCACCACTCTAGCTCCAGGCAGGACAGTTTTTAATAACAATCATGGACGCATGCGGGGGAAAGGGGAGGAGGGGCGCAAACGGCATAATTAATCGTAATTAAACATTCTGAAATAAAACTACTCACAAATGATCCCCACATTAGTCTTGGGGCTGCCCCGCCCTTATTCTGCTCCCCTTCCTTATGGATCCCCTCAATGGCATACACCATTTCCCAAAATACAAAAATAGTGAAATGAAACGAAACCACTCATGAATATATCAAAATTGTCTGCGCATGGCTGTAAATTGAATGAAAAGAATAATTTTGATTAGGGGGAGAGCTGATTAAGATGAGTAATGTTTCATGCTGATTTAACAAGACATGAAATCGATGCACTGAAATACAATACGACAAAAAGAAAACAAAGAATTTGGTTTTCTTTAGTTTTACCTCCATAAATATTGTATGTATGGAGGTGGTGAAGGCTAGAACTTATAGGAGGAGATAATGACTTATAAAGTTAACCTGACAAATGAACAAACACACTTGAACAGATGAAGAATTGCTGATGTGAAACATTTGCCCAAACTATTGAAAAAAATATCGAAGGTAATGATGATAATGATGAAAATGATAATGATAATACTATACAATAACAATAATAATAATTTATATATTGTGCCGCATGCCCCTGGTTTGATATATTTTACACAAAGAAAAAAAAGAGAGACCGTGGAAGACTTTCTTGATCTGTGCATGACGATGCTTTATTTTAAGCGACTTACTGAATTATCGCGGGGTTTTTTTTTGTGTGTAAATGTTCTCACCTTCAATTCTAGATTGATAATAACCACACTCTGTTGAATGATTGGCCATTCATATGCGTGGGATTTATTGTCTTATGTTACACGGGTCATTAGTTTGGATAACCACATTATACCCAACGTAGAATTGTGGTCATAATACAGCAAAATATAGGATGACAAATTAAATCATTATTTTAATCAGTCGGTCTTAATGTGTATGTCATCTGCTGGTTTAACTAGTATAGTATGGTATAGTTTATTTTTCATTTAGTTAAATTGATATTTAGTTGAAACGTACACGTACAATACTAACATAAATTATAAAAACGATGAAACTGCTGGATAATCCACATTCATTTGTGCCAGAAAAGAAACAGCTCGTCTTCGTGGGGTCCAGAAAGCATAAAATCAGATGTTACATAGTATTATATCTATATAATGTAAGCAAGTATTAACATATACAAGAGCTTTGGCAACTCTCATGGAAATAAATACAATATTTGTTATCATGCGTTTGTATAAAGTTTATACCCATCATCTAGCGACTTCACGATATCATGTTACAGCAAAGTATAATTCCTTCATACATACATACATACATATATATATATATATATATATATATATATATATATATATAATAAAAAAAACGTTTCAGAGTCGTCAATATACATGAAATTATACAAGCGCATTTGTAGATAAATGTCCAAATTATATTCTCTACTTAGCTTAATTAACTAATGCTTTAGTGTTATCGTTTCATGGGCGGGCTGGTCTGAGGAAACTGGGCTTTTTCGTATTTTTTTTTTTCTTCTTCTTCTTCTTCTTTTTATCACATAAACCGATTGATATTTTGCCTGGGGGTCGGTCAATATTTCATGGGCCATGGTTGATTTTTGGTATGTTGGTCGATTGTTAGTGCAGTCCACTCCTGCGTGTTTTTCTGTAATACGAACATATTTACTACACATTTATTTGAAATTTTCATTTAAGATAAAAGAATGGAAAACAAGTCAAATTTCAGTTTGAATTTGAATAAGCAAAAGTATTCATCAGGAAGAGGCTTTGAAAAATGAATGTTAGGACTATTTCATTACTATAACATAAAGGTTGTTATTTTTCAGAAAAGGTATAGATGTTTTGAGGTGCAAGGCCAATTGCCTTACCAGGTTTAATACCTTTGATGTTCATTATTAAGTGGCATAAATATTTGTCTATCTTTCTAAAATAAAGTGTTTAGAAAGAAATTGTTATTTTGTTATTTTCGCTAGAAATATCTAACTGTCTGTTCCAGGAATGTGGGTTGTAAGTAAGGAGGCAATACATGGAAAACCTTGCAATCAGTAGATAAATTGCATCCTGTTTATGATGATAACGATGAATTCTGATAATTATTCTATAAAAAGGAAAATGTAATGGACGATTACTATCACGATACAAAATATAATTGTTGTGATGATTTTCCCCTTCTTTTTTTCGTGAACTGAAGGTCAGATGTACAAGAATAACTGTTGCGGAAGTCATAAATTATTATTATTCGGGTTATGTGCCTTTTCTTCCACAACAAGAGATGCTGAGAGAATGAGAGAGGGAGAGAGAGAGAGAGAGAGGGAGAGAAAGAGAGGGGGAGAGTAGGAGAGAGGGGAGAGGAGGGGAGAGATAATGAAACGACAACATTATTAATTGTCTGCATTGCATTCCCTATTTTGTTTATTTATTTATTCATTTATTTACATATTCAGTCATTCATTCATTCATTCATTCCATTTATTTTTTATTTTTTTATACTTATCTATTTATATATTCATTTGTTTATTTATCTATTTATATATTCATTTATTCATATATTTCTAACTGATATTCAGATAGGTTGGACCATTCTCACCAGTAGTCGAGGTCTTCAGTGAAGTTATGGTTAGACTCATAACAGTAGTACAACAACATAAAAAGAACATAAATAAACATAATCATATATGTATAATATTTAGAATCCTCGTAGTAAATGCAGATTGTTGCACGTACGGTATTTTGAAAATTACGATGAATTTTGTATGAATGTACAAATTATCTGTGTCATGGAACAATTTGCTAATAACATTTAGAGGGAGGTATACCTTAGAGCCTTGCATGTTTAGTTCAAAATCAAGCAAAATAATTTATTATGTACTGCAAGATTTGACACTTGTACAGTATGACAGACTGAAATGTAATGTTGAGTTGATAGAACTGCACATTGGATTTACATGTTTTCTTCAAGATACAATATCTTACAGCCGCGAATTTATGACTTTTTATGTCAAACATAAAAAGCTATTTGCTATCCCCGCTGAAGATTTTTTTTTTTAAATAGAAACATCAATAGATAAATTTATATTTAGAAAATACCAAAACGAATAAATGAATGTATAATGAAAGAGACTACATAAAAATATAAAGGCCTTCAACCATTAAACCAAATGTGATTTGATGTTTGTTTGCCTTTTATCACTTTACAGTATAGTTAAGTCCGTATCTTTTGCACTAAAAACATTAATATTTCAAGGACATTCTGCAAGCACTGTGATATGTTGTTATGGGCTCTTTATTCTTATACGGCAGGTCCTGGGTTCGATTCTCGCTGAGTGGTTACATCTTTGGACAAGGTGTTTTACCAACATTTTGTCCAGAATCTACAAAATCTAACATGTCTAAAGGGACAAAACGAAACAGTGGTGTAAAACAAAAACTATATGATTTCCCATGTTAAACATCTTTAGCTAAATTTTAAATAAATGAATATCTGTATATATTTTTATAAGAAATAAATGAATAACAAGAAAATCTCAAATCCCTTATTAACATAACACTGCAATTTTTCACAGAATATCATCTCTATCTCGCAGCCTCTATCAAATCACAGATATCCTCAATTATTTTTAGCGGGCTTTAAGTCATCCAATAATATTCGCTTTCATGAAAACAGCCGGTGCAAATATGAGAATACAGGTATAAACATATTTAGTACATTCTCTTTTATGGCTAAGTTGAATGCCAACGAATCGCTTTTACATGGGATAATTATTTTGCCGTTCTGCTACACCCAACACCAACTCAATAATTCTTTTCTGTTTGTTTTTTCTTCATATTCCGTTATTTATTTACTTATTTTCTATTTCGAGGAGTAGGAAAACGGTAACAGATGTTTTGTTTCGCAGTCATATAAAATTTCCTACGAACGCTGTCTTCTGCATACGCCTGAGTACCGGCTGCGATAGGGAGTAGATCTCTGAAGTAAATGGGGGAAAGTTAATATGCATCACAAAAACACCCACACGACCATTCTCTAATTCCTGTGGTTACAAAAATATGGAAATGGGTGATATTATGTCGTTAATTCAGTCTTCTCTACCATCATAAAAATCAGTATATGTGTAGCCATGGATCAAATTATTTAAGTACATGTTACATACTTGCAAGAATAAGCTTCCTAACGAGTTACTTTATGCTGGTAAGGACATGTACATGTCTTACTTTGTCGCAGAATGTCGATTACCATAAAACTCCTACAAATTAATGATGTAAGTGAAGTTGACTAGGTCTTCTAGAAAATGCAAATTTCTTCAACAATCAATTTAGTTTCCAAATCAAATTAGGAATGAGAATATACACATATGAAAACAGGGGTCTAAGAAATGCATCAATGGAGCTGATTTTATCTTTCTGACGCTGAATCTTGGCCTACATTTTCATCAGTAATTTAAACCAATATGTGCACGACAAGCACAATAACTCAGCAGTGATATCATGAGAGTAATATTACCTAAACTAGAGCAAAAAACATCGGTCAATAATCTTCTTATACAAAAATACAGGAACAAGATTATTTTCCATTTGTTTTCCACACCAAATTTGGTGAAATTAATGAATGAATACCGCTTTCTACTTGATGACTGTCTCCCATACATTGAGACTGACAAATTGAATTAGATAATCGAATTTCAGAAGAGAAATGAAATCATGTACCTCGTTAATTGTTTGAAACCAAGCCAGGTGAACGACAAAATACACGTCAATGAAAAAGCTCCTGTTATAGACCGCCATGCTCATAAACACAAGCATATACTGCATTTACAACAGCTCCGCTCATATTTTTTCCTAGCACACCCTGTACTTGATTGACGTTGCTGCGTACTTTTGGCTAGTCTTCTGCCAAGGTCATGGGTCGATGTTGTTTTACACAATATCAAATTGTTGGAAATTGCCAAGTAAAGTGATATTCTTTGCACGGTATTCACTAATTCTGCTCAACGTTTGATTTTCAATAATGGTATATCCAGGCCGCCGCCCCAGAAGGGGCAAAAAGCCTCAGCATATATTTACAATGACCCATTGCACGTAAACAGCTTTTAGAGAGAGCTGGTGATCGGGCGATTGAGAATGTTAAACTGTAGCAGTTCGTGCGTTTATAAGAGCATGGACCCTACCATGATAAGATATATAAGGAAAATAACGTATAAATAAACTAACTAACTAACAACCCACAACCCCCCCCCCCCAAAAAAAAAAAAAAAAAACCAAAACATTAGGGCTGCATATTCCATAGTTGGGAATTTTTCAGGATGAACAAACTGACTCCTTTGCCCAAGGCGCCCGAATCGTGAGAGAGGGCAAAGGAATGGGGGGGGGGGGCAAAGCATAGCGAATAGTGCTCTGTCCCCACCCCCTTTTATATATATATATATATAAAAGACCAGATTTTATCAATGCTCTGCCCCTTGTCCCTTCACCAAACAGAATGAGTTTTCGGTGAACGTGACTTGTCGGGAGATTTTGGAAAAGGAGTTTGGTGGATTAGTTTGAGTGATCACAACTAATGCCTCTGTTAACCAAGGTGGATTAAGTAAAATAAGCCGAGTTGCATCACCAAGATTCACCTTCCAGTTTTGATTTTGATTTTTTTCATAATAAGTGTACCTCAAATTCATGATTTCTAGAAACTACCCTCGTAAAGAAGTGAAAATCCTGTCTTTTTATTAATTTTACTTATTCATTTAAAACTGTTTCGGTTTCGATGATTATTTGGAGAGTGTGACATATCAGGCCAAATGTGTGTTTTCCCGTAGGGCCTACATAGAAACAAAACGGTGTACCATCAAAATTAGGCGTGGTCATAGGGCATGGCCCCCAGTGAAACTGCGACCCGTGCCGTGCGCATTAGTACAGCTTCCGTACGGTGGCCCTGAAGTACGCTCGACAACAGGTCATGAATTGTGCGACGTGAATTTCGCGGCCAACTTTGCGTCCCAGTCGCGAAATTCGCGACCCGTGACGCGAACTTTACGTCCCAATCGTGAATTTTGCGTCCCGGGTCCATGAATTTTGCATCCCGGGTCAGGAATTTCGCATCCCGGGTCATGAATTTCGCGACTGAGACGCAAAGTTTGCCGCGAAATTCACGTCGCACAGGACCTGTTGTCGAGCGTACTTCAGGGGCACCATACTTCCGTGTCGAGAGCAATAATGATACTCACGAATGGGTTTTAAATGAAACCTTTTAAAAGAGGAAAATATGCTTTGCCTCTGAGTGGTTAATAGTTAAGAGGCGATGCGAATAAAACCATATTGTTTCGAAATAGCTCAAACGCATTAGTGCTACAATTGTCATAGTTTCATAATGTATATTGCAATAATTTTCTTTTTACACTCGGCTGGGGGGGGGGGGGAGACATCGAATATTTGGTAAATGAAGAAGACGAGAAAATTATAATCAAATCATATGAATTTAGAAGTACTCACTGTGCAAGTTCGGAGAATCACATCAAATCGAATTTGTCATAAGGTTTTGTTTTGTTTTGTTTTGTTTTACTTTTTGTTCTACAGTCATTATCTTCTCAACTTATTGTCCTCGATTTTTAAAGTGGCAATTGAAGAAAATAATCACGGTGCCGGGAAAATCTCAAAGTAAAAAGACTGATTCAATAGTTTTGACAGATTTCCAAACAAGGTAATTGCCTGCGTGCAGAAAATGTGACACTTTTCCTTCTCAAATTGATTCGATTGATTTTTTTCAGAAAGAGAAACTTACTGAAACCGGGGAGTCAAATCACAATGCTTTCACGACGAACAAACTCAAGATGAATTTGCAGGAACTGATAAATAACTCAATTTTTGTTTGAAATTAAGGAATAAATCTATCATTCATTGAGAAAAATCTTGCTATCAATTTTATCCATGCTGGCGAGACAGAGTATGCATTACTTGCGGATATCCCCTCACTGGTGACATTTTTCGAATTAAGATTTGAATGAAATGATGTAAAGAGAGAGATTTCTTTGCACTGGAAGTGTTAGCCAATGATTGGACTTTTCTTCACAGAAAGATCAGCTTTTGTCTTCATATAGATATCTATATCCTTCGAAGCTTGGCATTTTGATAGACCGTAATTCCTTGAGATTAATTAGATCAGGATCAATAATCACATTAATTTCAAAACTTATTCCTCAAAAGCTGCCGAGAGCTGATCTTACGAACCCCACACTTACCCAAGAAAAGTGCAAACCAATCGTCGTGTGTTTTGCCGCCAAAAAGAGGGAAAGTGCAGAAAATGCGGGTAGGCAACCGGACGGCTCAAGACGCACAATCTCGCGCGGCGGAGTTCTGAAGAAAAGATGCGGGAACGAGAAAAAGTGCAACAAATCGTAATCATTAAGAAGAATTGACCGGCCACTGTCGGGGTCTCGGGGATGCAGTTTGGAAGGAAACACACTGATCTCACTCCCATGGCTTGCAATCAACAAGATGGAATGAATGAGTTCAACAGCAAGGGGATATTACATTTTATTTATTCATTATTATAACGATTTGGAGAGTAAAAATTATGCTGTATTCTTGAAAGTTTGAATCACAAAGTGAATATGGTGATTTATCTTCTTTTTCCTCCTTTTTTAAATTTTCTCAATACGAATCAGTGATTGCCACTTGCTATAATGTTTTCTCATTAGACAAATGATTTTTTGTTTGTTTCTATTTTGGTAGCGGCGAAAACGCCTATTGTTTCTGTTTTCTTAAAGACACGTATGCCTTCGTCTACTTAAAAGAATTAAATTACATAGCTGGATCATGATAACGATTATGTTTCTAATTTTTTTGATGGTGCCCCTTCCTCTTAGTTTATCTAGCTTTTTCCTTACTCTGTTAGAAACTTAAGTTCTTGTATTAGCTTACAATGCTTGGATTATTTCTCTAGATTAACATAAGTTTACTTTCTATGCCTTTTGCACTAAGACTTTACTCATTGAAAATTTTGGTTCGATAAAGTCAACCCTTTTGCCAAAAAAACGGGGGCAGGGCGATAACAGCTAACAAGTATTAAACAAACTTGCGGTAAATATATAAAACTTATTCTGCATATCTATTTCAAGGCTGTGTCGAGGAAACTCTTTTTCTTTCTAGTAGAAACCCTCATCTTGAGTATTGGATTTCATGACAGTCTGCGGTGTGTTTAACCAAGAGAGTAGAGTCGATCTTTATAATGTCCTTGGGGACATCTCGGAGCAGCTCCCACTCAACCCCATCGATTCATGACTGTATACCTTTGCTGAAAGTCTCCATTCATGGGTGTGTGTGTGTGTGTGTGTGTGTGTGTGTGTATGAACTTGCAGGAGGAGTGTTTCTAGACCTTAGCCTCGGCAGGGGCAAAAACCCAGCTCACGATGTTCCCTGGCAGGGAAAAAATATTCACTTGAGTGTCCACGTGCAAGGAAGTCTGTGTTACGTGCTTTTCTATAGCAATCTTATTATTATTGACTTAAAATTGCCCCAGGTTACCTTGTATTGCTGTATTTTTGTAACTCACGCTTTTAGTCTTCGGACTTTTTGTCGAGTCTTTTAATAAAACCGAATTGAACTGAATTGAATTGAATTTTCCCCTGATAGGAAATTTGTCAGGAGGGGCAAATTACCCCCTTACCCCCTCCTTCAAATACAGGAGTAGAGACATCACACAAGGATCGGAAATGGTAGGAGATTGGGTGAACCAACAGCCTCGGGTCATAACCCCAACCCAGGATTTAAGCTGTATCCAGTCATCATGGATCCGTGTTGTGACGACATCATCATCGAGAGAGGGCCTTCTTAAAAGCGTTTCCTCGATTAGGACTCGTCTTGAGTAGATAACATTGTGTAATCGAACTATTTTGGTCATGTCACGTGGCCATTTTGGTCATGTGACTTGGCCATAACGTCAGGTGACACGGTTATGTTAGGAATGACAGAAACCGAGTTTCTTCCAAATATAATGTTAGGAAGCCATTTCTCTCCCACATTTTTTCTTTTCTAAAAATGGCCATTCCTTGTCAGAATTACGCAATGGTTTATATTCTCAGACACAATATTGTATCTCCGAGTGGTCTTAATGTCAGCACTAAAAAGAAGCGTTGACAAAACAGCATCAAATCGAAGATGATTAAACCTTTAAATGAATGAAAGAAATACAATGCCTTTCTTTCAATAGAAGTTTTAAAAAGGAAATACCTCTCTTATCGACTATTACGACTAATTTACTCTTTGTTCTATTGTATAAAAGGCGAACGATGCGGCTTTTTTAAAAATTCGCTACTTTCAGGAATATAAATTTCTTTTGTCTTAACGATTCACCATTATATATTTTGTGAACGCAGACGATGGTGTATTCTATATGTTTTGCAACTGTTATTCTCAACCTCTCAGACGATATTTGCTCGATGGATATTGATGAAAAATGGCATAAAAGGTTGACATTTAAGTAGCTCTGATGACCTAAGTTTCTATCGATACGAATTGTTGAGGAAATATTGACCCAGGTATTTTAATGGAGGAATTAAGAAAAAGCCATCGGGGAAGAAAGAAGCAAACAGAGAGAAGACAAACGCGCGCCACAGTTAACGCTAGGAGGATGACTGGAGTCATTCAGAACAGCTAATCAACCTTAACAGATATCAAACATTTAGACATGATTAAGGATAGACGACTTAAGCATGTTATGATCACTCACTTTCATCTTCCAGTTCATCTCCTTCTCCCCCTCCGTCTCTCTACTTCTCTCTCTCTCTCTCTCTCTTTCTCTCTCTTCTTTTCTCTCTCTCTCTCCTCCCCTTTCTCTCTCTTCTTCTCTCTCTCTCCTTCTCTCTCTCTCCCTCTCTTTCTCCGTCCACTCTATACAGTGTATTCGCAGATCTCTTCTCTTTCCAACCCTTTTAAATATTTCCTTCCTTTTGTTTAGCCTCCTGACAATCTTTTAATGACTTGATGTGATTTTGTTTACCCTCGATCCATCTTGTCTTTCCGTTTATATATTTATTTCAAATACTCTTCATTAATATCAAAGAGAAAACAGAGTATTGCCTGGAAACTCAAACGCATTTCTTTTACATTAAAAACAAAACAATCTTTTCACTTTTTGAAAAAATCCCAAAGCGCCATCTCTTATGTTTGAAAATCCACCTGTTAATACAATGGTAATTCCTATTTGGTTCAATAGCATTTTGATATACCTGGGAACCTAACAATATCCTCTCTTACACTTTACTAAAAGTTTCTTCCCACCATAACTCTTCTCCTCTCTCTCTCTCTCTCTCTCTCTCTCTCTCTCTCTCTCTCTCTTTCTCTCTCCCTCTTCCTTGATTCCCACTTTTCTTTGTGTTCATATCATGTAACTTCTCGAATGCATTTTGTTTCTTCTACATGTATTAAGGAATAATCACCCTTCTTTCACTTTTCCCCATTTAGATTGACTTTATATCTTTTCTTTCTTCATTAACATGATTAACCTCCATGTGTTTTTATTTTGATTGTCGAACCCCCCCCCCCTACACACACACACACCCATTCCCCCTTCCCCGACCTATATATGCACCTCTACTTTATTCTTATCTCCTGTTCTTTTCGTGTATAATTAGTTATTCATCTCTCTCTCTCTCCTTCTCTTTCTCTTTCTTTTTCTCTACGTCTCTATCTGCATGCTTAATTCAGTCTTTCTAGCTCCCTTTCTCCTCCCTCTCTCCCACTATGTCTGTTCTTTGGCCTACAGGCTCTCTCTCTCTCTCTCCCTCGATCTCTCCCAATCTCCAACTCTTCATGCATCTCCTTCCTATCCTGTTCTGCTTGGTATCTTCACGCCATATTAAACCTTTTCATCTACTTAATTGGTCGTGTTGGTAACTTGGAGGGTAATAAGCCTCCTTGATTTATCCGGTATAGCCATCTTCCATCGCGGCGGGTAATTATCCCCTACCCGACTCTTAGTCCTTTCTTCCCGCCGATAACTCGCCGTCTTCGGAACTCCTCTTTATGCTCCGTCTCCAGCGGCTTGGCGGTGCCTTTACTCATTTTCAGTTTCGAGAAAGAAATTACAACATTCGATCTTAATTGAAAGAAGACGCCGAGGTTATTCACTGTAATACTGTACGATGTACAGGCCGTATAATAGACCCATAACAAAATCAATCGGTTTCCTTGTCGTTTTAAACTTTCATCAAACATAGCGCCGGAGAAGTTTTGTAGATTATTAATCTAGCTTCTTGAATAGTTTATGTCTTGCCAGGATGAAACAAAGCCCAATAAGTATCTAATGATCTTAGTTTTTAATCTTCTGATCTTGAAAGGAGGAAAATATGTGTTTAATATCATCCTTGGTCCCTCGAACGGAAGGCAATAAGATTCAAATTGAGGTTCAACTAATTAGGCATGTCTGCACTTAGACTTTGCCCGGAAATGGCGTAACGAAGCATTTAATCTCGGTTTCTTTTTATCCCAATAATATCAAAAGCAATATAATCCAGTGCTTCTCCAGTCATACTTTGTAGTTCTCCAAAATCTGACCTGACATTCGTCTAAATAAAAACACGCCATATATTAGGATCGGAGATCAAATTTCTTTCATGACTAATACGAAGTCAAAAAGAAAGAAGCACTCGATGTACAATTTTGATTTTTTCTTACAAAATCGTCTCTTTTTCAAAGAGGGCACGTATTCCCCAGAGAATATTAAAGACAAGATTATATTCAAAAGGCGTGATGCATACAAACAGCGTTATTTTTACCACTTTTCGTTGATTGTGTTTGTATGAGTTGATTTTATCATTTGTTAAAGGCTTTTAGCGAAACCTCAAAAGATGTTATTGGTACAGAAATGGAAACGACAGACTTGAGAGTCGAAGAGTAATCGGTTTGATCTCGTTCTCTGGGTTCCTTTGCTTTCTAGAATTATCATACAGGTGATATGTTTTGAGGACAGTGATGAAGAAATGCATTCTCCTTCTCTGATAATGATGCGTGATGTGAGGTTGACAGAGAAAGGCGAGATAGTCATCACCAGCTTTAGAAATGCAATTATTCATGAGATTTAGGGTGGAAATACTAAAAGATCTGTTTTCTATTCTCAGAGTGGAACTGATATCTTACACAAGGAAAGAAAGACAGAGAGGGGGAGCGTGGTGGTGCGGCGTATATTACGCAGTATGATAGACCATCTCTTCGGATCTTTAGTGATGTTGTTAAAGTGATGTATCAGATTGAAGCCAGCGATCCTAAGAGCATTCAAAGATGCCATCTCCAGTCGGCGGTACTTTGATCTTCTTCCTTTACTTCATCGTCGGCGCTCTTTCCCTCTCATCTCGTTGTTTCCTTATCATCATCCTTTCCTCTATTTTCTCCCAATCTTTTCCCGTCTTATACCCCTAACCGCTAATAAATTCCATATTCCAACTCCTCCACAAATGCTAATAGAACAAGACTGTCATTCTAATGAATATCTATCCAGACTTTTTTTCGGGTAGGAAGTGTTTATTTGGGTTTTCGGCCTGTACGATATATTTTCTGGCTCCATTCTTCGAAGGCTAAACAAGCCGATTGTGGATGGAATTGTTTTGTGAACTAACAGTCTGAAGTCTCATTACTTGTATCACGTGACCATTATGCTACCAAAAAGTACTTGTGACCTTAACTGGGGATGTTCTTTGAATGCCAGGTCGTCCAGGTGCGTGGAGTTTCTGGTTAAAACGCAACCTCTGTATCCCCAGAAAATAGTCTGAAATGAAATTTATCTTTGTTTTACTCGCTGAATATCATAAGAATGGACATCCCCTCTATTACAGGAGTCGTTATTATGAGGCATTGCATCCTTTTAGCACGAAAATCTAGGGTAACATTTATTGTGGAATCAATTCTTTAAGAAACAATTCAAATCACTATTTGGGGGTGGATTCAACACCAAAATGAAGTGATTCTTCATAATAACTCCGAGAAAAGTGGAATTCACTCCTCAACATCAATAGAATACCAGTCACGTGGAAAAACTGTGTATATTGCTCGTAAGTATGAAATACCCCAAACAAAAACAAAAACAAAAACAAAAACAAAAACAAAAACAAAAACAAAAACAAAAACAAAAACAAAAACAAAACAAAAAACATTACCTAGTATGCTAGGTGTTAACGGTTAAGGAGTATGAAGAACATTGATGATAACATGAAACCACGACGAAAGGCTGATCGATTCCGTAAAAGTACTCAGTAATTCGTAGACTAGTGGCTTTCATATCAAATTAGGGAAGAGTATATCATAATGATTTGATGTGGGTTTACACAGGTGTTTTTTTAAAGCTCATTTCATATCTTGAAGATACTGTGTCTTTTCACCAGTCACCAAAAAATATCTTTTGGTGACTGGTACACTTCAGCAAAGAACATATAAAAAAGTAAGGAAACAAGTCATGGCCTTTTGATAAGTTAAAGCATTATTAGCAGACAGATTTTCAGCTCTCTGTTTAGTTTTTAAGTTCAGGTTCTCTTACATTCAGTTAACTGCATGTGCCCGGGGTATACTTCAAAACTGACGAAGTGGTCTTCTGATTGCTTACATCAATGTTACTTTTTTTCTGAACAATACTACCATTTCCAAAATAATATACAGAAATAACATTTCACAATATATTTTCTAGACCAATAATTGAAAGAATATGCATATACATGAGTTAAACTGTAGGCCTAAGGGTTTTCTTCCCACGGAATACACATTCAACTCATACTTTAAATAGAAGAGTATTAAAACAGAAATCGATTATTCATCTGGTGTCAAGAACAATCGCTACAAAGTGTGACATCTTTCGTAAACAATTGCCTTCTCAAAACAAGGCGGTTTGGGTGGTTCCGTTTCATACGTCAGACCTAAATGATCATTAATATAACCGTTAATAGCTCAGCACGAAGTCTGAAAACATAGTTTTCCTTAAAGAAAGCCTCCAGGAAGTTTTTAAAAAATAGGGTTTTAGCTATTATGATTTAGCAGCTAAGTTTAAACATTAGAAAAAGTATCCTTTTCAAACGCTAACAATTCTAGGAATACGAGACAATGAGAAAAAGTATCCTTTTCAAACGCTAACAATTCTAGGAATACGAGACAATGAGCAAAAAAGTTGGGTGAAAATTATATTGGGTGAAAATATCTAAAGAGTAATTTACAGTGAGATGTGAATCCAATTTTGTAACAGTTTTAACCATGTTAAATGATTAGAGTTAACACTGCAAAGAACTTTACTCGACATGATACTAAACCAGTGAAATTCTGTCATTAATTCAAACTTGTAAACCATTATATTATTGTGTCCAATGGAAATCTTAATTATGATTAATTCGTCATATCCTTCCCCCATTTATCCAGAACTTTGTAAAAGAGGGGGCATAATATCCAGGGTTTCACATGACTGTTTTGTGAGAAGCACGCGCCGAATTCCCCCCCCCCCCCCCTCTCCTCCTCCTTCCCCACCCGAATCCGCCATTCATTTTAGTCTGGTTCTCCGCTAAATTCCGATCGGAAGATATTGTGCTCTTGATCGTGAGAAAATAAAGTCGTCCTTTGTTTAGTGGGTGTTAACCTCTTCGTGGGTTCTAATTTCCTCAAAATGAATATCAAAGGTGTGCAATTTATCATGTTTATCAAATCCTTCACCCTCATCGAAACTGTTTTAAACAATAAGAAGGTGACAGGCCTAATATACCCTGTCAAATCTTACGTGTCTTGGATCCTCATGGTGCAGGGAGGCGTCTGGAATTCTTTTCCCTTTACACAGAAGGCTGGATCCAGGGAGAAATGACCGAGCCCCCGACCCCCCAATCTCCAGCTGCTAAAAAAAAAGAACAAGTGAGGGATGAAACCCCCTTTTTTCTCTCTGCATAGGCTAGGCCCAAAATTTTAAGGACTTAAAAATTCCATTGCAGGGAAGACATTACAACATTTGGGGGAAAAGAAAATACAGACATAATAATCATAGCCACAGCTGTGTTTCCCAGACGGTTCTCAAATTTGTTAATAAACTAGCCAAAACAAATACCAAATACCAAATACCAAATACCAAACAAATTATTGTGAAGTCTAAAATTTGCACTCCTTAACAAAAGTCGATGTTGTTCACTCGAGCTTGAAATATTACATAATTATTTGATGTAATTTGATTGAAGAGGCTTACCCTAAGCTATAGGTATGAAAAAAACATCTTGAAATATTTTGAAATATTTATTTAGGGAGACTTTTTCTAGCGATTAACTTTTCGTTTCCTGGGAGACAAAAGAAGTGCAAGAAGACAATATATGGATCTGACTTCATCGGGCCCCATTCCAGATGCGCCTTGGTCATGTTGGTTGACTATGAATGTTACTTGAATCAAAAAACGCGGAAACCGAATCTGATCAAATCAAATGAAATCACTCTCCTCACTTTTCTTAATCCTTTCTCTCTTCTTGTTTCCATTATTCACTATATATATGTTCCTGTTATCCCAGTTACCTCTTTATCTTCCTCTCTCTCTCTCCCTCCCTCCCTCTCTCTGTATTCATTATTCTTTTCTATTCTCCTTTTTTCTATCCCTCTCCCATCTCCCTTATCACCTCCATTTCCCTAGCCCCTTCTTCCCGCAAAGCCCCTTTTCTACATGTCTCTCATTCGGCGCCGCTTCTTTCCTCCTTTTTACAGGCGCTCTTGTTTTACCATCTCACACTCTCACTTTCAATATTTTTCCGGCTGCCTTTTTTTCTCATACATTTGGACTTCTTATTTCTATAAACTAATATAGGCCTAACACTTATTTAAGTTCTGTAATCATAGACAAAACTTACTTAAAGTCTACAAGACAATGATACGTTTTCTGTGAGTGATGTATATTCCTTTTTGAAGAGGGGGAAAATTGATCTACCGGAAAAAAAAAAAGGTTTCATTACCCTATAAAAAATTTACTTTATACTTTAAATCAGCACGCTATTTCAGTGAAATAATTGGGAGGTCTACTCAGAAAATGAGTGGAAATTACCTGCCTTCGTTGTCCATCATTATATTCCAAGGTTTAAGGAAATGATGAAGGTGATATTCATATAATGAAAATATTCACCAGGCAGTACTTGAAATGCAACGGAAATACTCTTATTCGTGCAGCATTCCTCGCGTATTTAGAATTTACTAAATCCTTTCCTTTGCGTGAAATCATAATTAATCCCGGAAAAGTGTGAACAACTGAGGGGGCTTTCTTACACGAATAACATCCCATAAACATAAACAATGACTCACAGTTTATTTTTTACAAGAATAAACCTTTGCTCCTTGTTGAAAATTTTAAAGAGAAACGTCATCATAAAGAGAGACCATGGTTCATAAAAGTTGCAAAATAATTACTTGCTGGCTGCAAAACAAACGTACTATGAAAAAGAAAGCAGAGTTTTCACGTCAATAAAAAACGCTAATACATTTAAGCAGCAAAACATCTAAAGAAGCTCTCCAGCTAATTAGAAAGAAGTCCGTGGACACAAATAGCAAAGATGTGAAGTCAATTTTTATTTTCCATTTTTATTTTCAGCGAAATTTGTTTGGTGACGATGAGAAGTATTATCTCTTGTTTGCACATATATTTTAGAGTGTTGACTCTTCAAAGCCGCAAAAAGGGATGTGTTCTTCACAGGGATGATTTTAGAGGCTGGGTGGAACGACAACAGTTGGTATCCGTGTTCGGCTAAGCATGAAGTAACGCAGAATACACACTCATTGTGCGCAGACGATACCCAACCATGCTTTTCCCGCGCTCCGATCGAGATGGCGCGCTAATTAAAGGATTCCAAATGCTGCCTGGCCGTTGTTTGTCGTCCCATTACCTTATTTCATTGATAAATCTCCTGAGTAATTTACTCATCCTTGAAAGACGTGAAGCAGCCGAAGAGCGCTCATGAAGTAGTCATCCCTCGCCTCTCTGTTTGCTCTATTGTCCACCCATATCTCATATTTTATTGATACTTAATCATCTTGTCAGTATTATCACAACGAGGCTAAGCTAATGATTCTCGATGCTGTCTAATTCTTCCAACTTGGGGGTGTCTGAAAGAACGGATATCAATAATGCATGCTTATGATCTGCAATAGTGCATTCAGAAATGAAGATTTGAAGACTGATGTACAAGTGCATCTCATTTTTACTATTACGCATCAATTTGTTATCACCCGCCAGCAACATATCTCCCTCGATTTTGGCGGGGAAATTATGACATTCACTTAAAGAGCGATTGCACAGTCTACTACCAGTAATCCTTCTCGTCTGCTATACCTTGAAATGCGCTCTCGCAATTACCGGCGAACGTTGATTCATAAATGTTTCATGTAGGCACGCGTAAAAGCAACACTAAAGAGCCCCATTAGGTAATTGGGGAGAAGTGTATCGAATTAAACTAAAGATCGCCACTTGAAGCTTACAAGTCGGTGTAGAGTCCGACGGGTCATCATCATTCATCAAAGTGTTTATCAAAACGCGCTCAATCCATTTGCAGCTCGAGAAAGACAAGAAAACTAAATTAAGCATCAACTAATAGGTATTGTACCTTCTGTAATTCGCTCTAATTTCTGTTCAATTTCTAACCTTTTTCAAAGTGTCAAGGGGTACGGTCTTTCTTTCAGTTCAGTAAACACAGAGAAAGAAGCCAAGTTTCATTTCTTAAATCCTATATAATAGTGAAATCGTAAAACTTTTCAACCATCAGTAAAAGTCTTTGCCGTGATTGTTTTTTTTTAATAAAAAATACTCTTGCTTTTGTGGTTTTGATCTTCCAATGACGTATTATTTTAAAAAGTAATCATAATCATTTTCTTGATGTATCGTCATGATCGATATTGAAGCATCCATATCGACCTCATCAGATCGCCTGTTTACATTGTGGTTATGACTCTTGCTAATCGTACATTATCACCTAATCACGAGAATCATCTCGACTATTTACAACTATCTCCAATACCATGGGCATACAGGTTATCTTTTAATTAGCAAAATGTTTCTTAAATCATGAACTTCGGGTCACGTGACTTTCTCAGTGACGGCATTTTGTTTGTGTGTAAGGCGGCCGCGCTTTCCATTCATGTTTGGCTCGTAAAGTAGTTAAACTGAAATAAAGATGAACTTGAATCAAAGGAAGATCTATCAGGGGTCGGTGTACTTTGGGTGAGCGGTTTTGACTGATAAGAAAGCAAAGATGTCCCTCTGCCAAGCTGACTGAACAAGCCTGTTGAGGGGGGGGGGGGTGAGGTTCACTCATTAGGAGACTTATCCGCTAATAGACGCAATAACAGAAGCTCTGAATCGAAGTTACAGAGCAAGAGATCATGGCAGGAGAGTTGGGCCAAGTCGAGTGTAGAGGGTATATGTTATCTTCTGTAATCAGTGGCGTATACCATGTATACCAGTCATGCAAAGTCGGGATGCTTCCTTATATGGGTCGCCGCGTTAAATGCCGCACTCACATCTTTCTACGCTCGCCGCCACGGTGCGATATTGGATACAACAAGGGATCGGTGTGAGATTAATGCCTCTCTAATACCGCATTAATTCTAGTTTTCTCGAAAATGTTTCAATTAAACTTAATCTCTCGACGGCGTTTTAACTTGTTATTGGCAATTTTCTCCTGTTATCCCCCCCCCCCCTACACCATTCTAGCGATGTCGCTGCTTTTATATCTTCTTTAAATGACATCAAGTTAAAACTATAAGCGGGGAGTGCCTCTTACTCCAACTAAAAGGTTTGGTTTTTCTTAACTTCCCCAGATAAGTGTTGTTTATAAATGACTAACTGAGCAAAATCATAGAGATTTTATGTCCGATTCGATAGCTATCCGTAGTTCATGCCCCCCCCCTGCCCACCTTCGAACACTGAGGAAACAAAAGGCATATAAAGCTATTATTATAGTTATCATTTTCGAGAATCTGTATCAGTTTCGTCCAAAACAACTTTCATGATTCGCTTTCAGTTTTAATAGCTCAAGGATTTTATGAAAACATCGGAGCAAAGGGCGAACATGAATTCCCATTTTCCCATCAATTTGAATCATTATTCGTTAAAACATAGTCAAAACAGGGGCGTGGGCGTCTGCATCTAACTTTAATGGTCCTTTTCATCAAAACAAGAGAAGGACTGCTTCTATGATATTTCCTCTACACCGTCTTTACAATAAAAGTTCAATTCTGAGGATAGCTTATTACTCGTTACAGAGCCCCGACAATCAGATTTTCCCGCCAAACCCTCATCGTCTGTATGCCAATCCGCGGTAGGCATCTTTTCCTCCTTTGCTCCTCCGCGAAGGGATATCTTCAAAGGAATCCTGATACATTCTTTGCCCATATGTCGTGAAAGTGCAGTCTCTCAGGGTTCAGAGCGCATCAGTCCTTTCCTACTTTTTCAACCCTACTTTTAAAAAGAAAAACCTTAGATTCCCGTCTGCCATCTTTTTATCCATTCTCTTTTCAAAAGAGACAGGAATGCAGAGATGTTGAACGTCATTTCGAGCCGATATAACGAGTAATATTGTAAATCTTCGCGAAGGAATAGTTCATATCGTATCAAAAGCATGCGCCGCATTGGATAGAAACTGATTTATGAAAGACCCAATATACCTTATACCTTAAACTTCCAACTCTTTACCACTAGATTCGAGTTTTATGAAATTGACGTTATCTTGCCACATTACTTAAATCACGAAGAATTGTATGAGGGCGGAACAATGCTTCGAGAAAAAAAAATAATAATAATCAAAGAACATGAATCTTTGACTGATTACGATACAATTCCCCAGCTTCATGTATATTGCACGTGGTCTCTTCACTTTAGAGGTGAGTAATTAAAAAATGCAACTAAAAGTACATTCTAGGCTAACCTTTTGTTGGATAGATTCTAATTACTCACTCTCGGTTGATAATGAAGTAAACAGTTAGTCAAAGTCAAGGGAAGTGAACAGACCACAGGAATTCCTCCAACCAATTCCCAGCAAATATTTCCTGTTCTGCTTTGCTTATTCTTATTTAATAAAAGTGTTGACAATATGAAGCAAGAGCTAAGGATTTTTGGATCAAGGTTAGTCTGTTGTTTAAGAATACTGCAGCATAATGCACCATAGTGACATCATTGTATGGTAGGTTTCATATGAGAAAAATAATGATAAATATGATGCAGAAAACATTATGGCAACAAAATACAAAAGGAACGTTTGATATGGTCAGTGCAATTTGGTCAATATGATGATGATAATGATAATAATATAATGATGATGATGATGATGATGATGATGATGATGATGATGATGATGCTAGTAATAGTATTTATCAGGGAATACTCAACATGCTCAAGGCGCCTGTACACTGTTATTACCCTTGCATTAGTTTAGCTGCCCTAAGGTGCTAGAAGCATTCAAGGGAAAAATTCCTACAAGAATACTATGAGTATCCATCCACTACACCTCGGTGTAGTTGGAACATGCAGTTTGATATTTTGCCAAAGGACATTAGAGCAGGGGGGCGCGGGACTCGATCGAACCGCTAAGCATGCAATCCACAGGCCCAGTGAAGTATCCATTAGAACATAACGCGAGGGCTGGAGCGCAAACACTCCAAAATACATCATTTTCGTATAATATAAACAATACTTATATCAACCATGTTAACACTCCACCCTATTGAAACACGGTGGCAAGAGAGGACAGCATGTTTAGTGTCAAAGTTTGTTCATAATTTTGTATGGTTTACCAGTAATCAATCAAAATCGAATTTAAGTTCAAGAATATGTTTTTGTACAGGTGTAATATTAAAGGGATTACTGCAAATGTGCAAGGTAGAGACACGAAATGTGGTATGGATTATAATTATTATCTCTTTCATACTGGGCAGGCCATGATATATTGTCATTTCTTGTCTCATATTAAAAAGACAGATGGAGAAAAAAAGAAAAAGAAAAAGAAAACCAAATTATTGTGGCGTTATGAAATATATTGACATTAAAGTTGAACAAATTTACTTAACATTTTCATAGAAATGATAGCGTTTCGAGCTTACGTATATTGGGCTATTTTCTTGATAAGTATTAGAATTGTCTTTAATCTGGTCCCTGTGTGGGACAAAATAGCTTGGACTTGTCCATGTTTGGATGTTGGATTCGATTAGAACAAACGTGCAATTTTCTAATCGACAGATCGGTTTATCAATTATCCCACTGCCCACTGATTTCCTTATCCTTCTATCGCTTCGCCGTCCTAAGGCGAGGAGAGATGACTGCATAGAGACAGAGGCTGAAACAGGGTCGATCTGTCATCGCCACATTGCCATAGGAACTGGGATGTCGTCCCGATGGGTAAATCACATTACCCCTTGCGTGCAGCCCAGAAATTAGGAGATGTCGCAAGGGTGGAGGAGGTTCTTTTAAACCGTGATAGAAGCGTCACCATGATTAAACTTTTTTTGTTGTTTTTCGTTTGATCTCGGACTCGTGAAAGTGACTGGTTAACATGGTGAAAAATTACGATTGTCTTATTTACTGCTGTGACAGAATTAGATCTTTAGCCATGCGGTTAATGCACTTACTATCCATCGATCAAGGAGATGCATGTTTCTGAAAATACATCAAAACTTATTGCATGAAGAAAAGGGGCATGTGAAAAAGAATGTCATGAAAATATTTCAGTTATCCCCGATATTTTTAGTACTGAAACTCATGAATTTAAGAAAGATTAGTAGTGTACTTGTATTAAAGACATGAGAAGAAAATGAAAATCAACGACTTTGGGAGCATTTATTCATATTCCTCGATTAAAAGCCATAAAGAAAGGATATGGAACTACAAACGACGAGAAAAAAATGAAAATCAATTACATTTCAACTTTTTTTTTTTTATGTAGGCTGAATTTTAAAAAGAAATCAGAAATGAGAATTTTCATTTAAATATGCAACGTAGGTTTAATTTTGATCTCTTATTATACTAAATACTAGCAAGAAATAACAAGAAACGATCCTAATTCGTGATCAATAGTCACATGAGTTCACATTCATTAATAAAGTTTAATAGATTCTGTTTTACGTTTCACTTGCTTTTTGAACAATGTGAAGATAAAAGTTTTGTTCATTTCAGCATGGTGCTTGGAATGAATATGATATCATATAGAACATAATGCTGTTCAGAATCGATCGTGGATGAGGGAGTGAAAGCTAATAATGCGATTGGCCTTGACAATGTATGCCGTAGCCTTCTTAATAAAGCCCTTAAATGATAGAATGTACTCAAACAGACGAATGACAGTAAGCATGGCACTGATGTATGTTCTTTACTTAGAATTATGAAGATTATTACTCCGTCCGCCTTTTCATGGCTCCCTTAATGCCAACCCTGAGAAATGATAGATGGAAAGCGTGTTGCGCTCTCGAAAGATCCCCCAAGATGAGAATAATATTTGATTCCTCGGTCAGATAATTGTAATTCGCTGAGGGCTGCAAGAAAGTTCATCAATCAAAGGCGATGCTTGGTTTGATGAGATCTTTAAATACATCGTGACAATTGCCACAAAATAGCCGCCGAAACGGAGATGGAATCTTGGACAGCATATCCTGAGTTTAATCAAAGAATTGAGAGGAAGTGTACCAAAAAACGCGAAATGATGTTCGTGCATCGAGTACAGAGCGAGAGTGCACGATACACGTATCGCTGTATTAGTTTTACGGTGTCCGTAATGAGAAACTGCGTAATGAAACAACAAAAGACACGTATTAAACGTGCTCGGCGGACTCCTAACACCAATTCATTCGTACCGTTAGACACACAAAATAAGATTCTGGTGGATGGTCGATGCTTACTTGATAAAGTCTCTTGATTTATTCTATTGACTTTATTTCAATTTCCACGCCATTTCAATCAGGATATCTCATAAGGCTAATAAGGCGTGACGTTGATCACCGGGGTTAAGGAAATGAGATGTTGCTTGCTCTATTACTCTAGCAACAAGTCAGGCCCACGTTTTGAAGCAATGGAAGAAAATGAAGATCGGAGACTACGAAGGTCTGTCACGACCACTGCTCAAATTACTTCTCAGGGATAGACCTGCTATGGTAATAATAAAAACTTCAAAATGAAAGAAAACTTATCATTCCACTGCATTCTAAATGCTGCATGCCCATGTGAATGCACCAGCGTATTCAACGTACAGAAGAAGGAAAAATATTAGTCAGCCCTTACAGACAATACATATAATTGACAATTATTTTCCCTTTCCCTTTTCGAACCTTTAAAAGATATGGATAGATGTGATAGTAATCCTGTGCTGATATAAGCAGTGATGATAATAGACCAGACCAGTATAACGTATTCCGGCAAAGCAATGGAGTCTGTATGGTTTTCATTCAACCATTCCAAACTATTACTTTTCCCTTTTCTTTAAGCTGTATCTTCTATGAAAACCTGCTGTTAAGTGAGAAAAGATGTTGAAAATGCATCTTTCAGTGTGTTTTCTGTAACGTAGCAATGGCATGTATACACTAAGAAAAAGGTTCAATTTTGCACCCTTCAAATGCAACAATCACTGGCAATGGGAGCTTCTTTATGGGTACAACTTTGCACCCTAAGAAGTATTTTGCGCCTTTAAGGGTGCAGAGTAAGTGTTGTACCTTTAGGGAAGATGCAAATTTGCATCCTTTTGAATGCAAAAATGTCCGCACCCTTAAAGGTGCAATGTTGCATCTTTAAGGCATTTTGTGCAAACAAATACAAAAGGGTGCATCTTTGCACCTTTTTTATGTAAGGTGCAAGATTGCACTCAAAAGGGTGCTGCGTTTAGGGTGCAAAATTGAACCTTTTTTTTTGGTTTTTTGTTCTTAGTGTGTACGTGAAAGGGTGTCATCTGGCATAAGCAACTGGTAAGCCACTGGCATGACTGTTGAAACTGTGTACATCTAAAAGAAATAGAACTTTGGAAACACTTAATTTGTTGAAGTATTCCTTTTGGCACGTGTGCCACCACTTAAGAAGTATGCAACCCCGCACTATCATTGTGTTACGACCCACAATTTTTCATGTAATATTGATTGCAGGTCATGCTGGTACTGTATCAAGACCTATTAGATCTTGGACCATAAGAAGTATGGTATTATGTTCATGTCACTTAAAGTTGCAGCTGTTGGGACATACAATTTGTACCTTGGACATGGTCCGCGTATAGCAGGGAAATAAGTCGGTACTAAACGGTATTATAGTCTAACATTATTACCGGAATCAACTCTTGATAGGCATAGCAAGCGAATCCAGGATCAGATGCTCTTTTTTGACATTATATATATTCTTATAAATCAAGTTGGCCTGCAAGGAAGTCACAGTAACTTTAAGTTTAGGGGTTTTATCTCACTGTAAACATAATAACTGTAAACAGATTTTTAAAAGTCAGATGCCCTGCCGTTGGATGATGTCAGATTACGATCAGATTAGGGAAGGATATAATTATGAAATATCAAAAAGATCCTTATCAATTTTAGAATCAGATTTCATATTGACTGACTAAGTCCGTTCAGTATAACTGGTGGTGTCTGCGCTTATTAGCTTGGGTCATTTCTGTTGTCATGAATCCAGTTAGATGAACTACTGTCAAAAGTATTTCCTATATAACTTTTCAAAATGGTGAATCAAAACTAATAAGACATAAAGTAATCAGCAAAGTTGTCTGTGTTTTGAAATAATATATGTGAGCGAGATTTAGAGTGAAAAGTGTGCCTGCGTTGTGTAAAGTAAACTGTGATGTCAATTGCTTTTGACAAATTATCCAATCATATACCGTAGATCGACAAGGACAAGTAAGAGAGTATATTCAGCCAAGGTGTCTGTCTTTTGAAATGATTGTTCCATCCTATATTTCCAACAACGTGTAATGTATAAGCGAGGGCAGTATCTGTGGTGCGTCTGTATATAGTGTAAAGTACAATATGGTGAAAGGTAATCTTACAATCTGTAAACATGGCAAAAAGCAAGGGGTAAATTGAAAAAGACAGTAGTGTTGTATTTCTTTCGAAATAATTTCTTCATTTGATCTTTTCACTGTCATGACTGTAGTGAGAACAATAACTGTAGTGCAAGGAATGTCTGTAACGCAAACTGAGCTATAAAGTCCGAGAACATATAAATGGTATAACAGCATTAAATATCCATGCTCAGAATAACTGCCCAATTCCAGTCCATTAAAAATGCGCGAAGTTACAACAGGGGACCAAGATTTTACCTAATTCGAGAAATTTGGCATTGATCATGTCTTATGCTGGTACAGATGTCATAAATGTATAGACTCTCCGCAGATTGCGTGCAGAGAGTCTTATTTTCGACAACTCAATTCTTTGATATCAAAATTCTTTGACAATGGATTTCAATAACTGCCGCCGCTCGAAGGAACTGATAGACCGTTAAACCGTGCTACAGCTCTGTAAAAGAGATAAAGAAACTTGGCCTTCCAAGTTCTCGTCGTAAACATATTCGTCAAAACATCTTTTGATAAACTGCCATTCAATTCTTCCGATTAAGCCTTAACGATGAGGATCCTTACATTCCAATATTTTCTAAAGATGTTCCGGCCTAGCTGGCCCCTCAAATTGAAATAAAAGTGAGACGCTATTCACCGAAAATCTTTTGTAATAAACCTTGTTCCTTGCGGTTCGTTTCTCACAAGAAATGCGGGTATGAACTTCCTTTTCAGCCTCTAAAAGATCATAAAAAGTTTCCAGATTCGTTAATTTCTTCGTAAATGCCTCCATTCCTCGTCCCATTCTTATCGCCGTCCCGGATGGGTGCATGCGCGGTCAGATCGGATCAGGTCCAATAATTTCTGATCCGTCTCTTATATTTTCCATGTCCCCTCAAATAGCAATGCCATCCATTTCAAATTGTTTACGAATTTATTTTGCCCTTTGTTGTTTGAAATTAAAGTTGATTTAACCTCAGTTTATGGGAAGCCCTAATTTTTTTGTACTTTAATCGACTTGCTAGTGTTTTCATCTCAAATGATTAACCCTGTCCTAATTACGGATACCTGGTGATTATAAGTTCCCTTATACCATTTTTGCACATGCACAGAAGAAATGGACTCAGTCTATATACATTTCAGCTGAGGAAAGGGACTCTGTATAAGTTTATGAATCACACAGGATGAATATACTAGTAAACTAAGTTGTCTTTGACGAAAATTTTCTGCTTCATTTGCCGTCAAAGTAATTATGCAAATATTTGTCAAATGTTTGAGGAAGAAATTATAATTAGCTTTCACAATAATGATTACGGCCTATACTGGCATCATAAATTTTGTTGAAAATTATTAATTGAAATATACATGATCAGCAATTATGAAATGATTATGAGCATGAGCACTAAACATGATAATTTGTTGGTTCACTTTGAGTCCTGAATTAGAAAGGTATAAGGATTAGGACAGTGATGCGTTGTAAAGAAGAACTGAACGTTATGTTATTGTCCATCAGATTGAAAAGAATCATTTTAACCCAAGATTCTTAAAGGTTGTAACTAAATTCCCACTTTAAGATTTTTAATAAACTCCAAAGCCACACACACAGAAGAAAAGCTATTTAAAAACAGAATATTCTTAATCGAAAAAGATCTTCTTCAATCAAAAAGTGCATCACTGAAAATTAAATCACTGTCTTTGCCCCTTATATCTTTAAACCATCGGCGTATTTTTATATAAAATGAGTAAGGAATGGTCTTTTATATAATTATTTAAACTGTGCATCCTCCTCAAACAAAAAAAAAAAAAAAAAAAAAAGAGCACAATACATCTGCAAACATCAGACCTACCTCGATAAAGTCGAGATATCGCGGACTAACATGGCTATATGGATATGCCTCTTGGATTTTCTCTTACTTCATTTTTTCCCCACTGGTCAGCTGGTGCGAGTTCGAAAATTAGGAGTGGCCCTATACAGTTTCCATTGGCAAGACATTTACCTGCATTTGCCATTCTTCACCCATGAGATATTTGGATATTGGCAGGTCACTATAAGAGAATGTCTTTCCGAATTCTTTCAAGTTGTCATGTGAATGTATTTTAGGAGACAAGCTGCTGATGGACACTGGCTTAGACAGATTTGTTGAACAGGAAGGGGTCGGGTGATGTTACGTCACAAAGAATCACAGGTACACACCTGTACACACACCCACAGTACAGCCACTGACAACGGTTGTATAGGGGAAATGGTAGGGTTAAGGTTATGACACACCAAGTGAATGGTCCTTTTTTAGCAGATGGGTAGGGAGCCATAACCTCCTCCTCCTCCTCTTGTCCTCCCTCCCTATGTACCCCCTCCCTCCCAATGACTACGCCTCTGTTGATGGAGCGCCTCCACCACTTTACTTCAGCATGTTTAGGAATAGTTATTCTAAAAGTGCAGAGAAGGGAAAACCCCTCCATCTTTAAAAATTGTGTGGGTATTTGGAGATACATGTAAGGTTCCTGAAGAGCAATATGCAGGCTTATATCGGAAAGTGTTAGGCATGTACAATACGATAATTGTTTGCAAGTGTGATAATGTTATCTTGCTTCATCTATATTCCAACTGATTTCGTTTTTTCCTTTATCTGAACAAATTTGCTGGTATTTCTATCTTAATACAAGGTTGAAACAAAGCGTTGATGCATACAAGCTGAATTAACTTTCAATTAGTTTAATTAAAACGATAAGCAAATATACGGAGGCCTAAATTACGAAGGCAAATAAAAGTGAGCGTTAATTCCATATGTAAATCTGAAAACGGCAATCATATATCATCTGTTGTATGAGTGAATGTAAAGTGTGTGAAATGAAACAGATTTGATTGATGATATGAAACATCTTTAGATCGTTTTGAGTAAATGTACCCGTACCTTTCAAGAAACACCTTGCATGCTATAAGTAGAAACATGGTGTTGCACTGTTATACCAGACATGAAAATAGATTGGATAAAACAGAAATGGAAATAAGCGGCACACTTAATTGTAACAAAAAGTTATATGATTTTTTTTTTCAAAGGTAGAATGACATTTTTCAGGATCAATAATATTGTTCCTCTATAGTAATGTTATATTTGATGGGATATTTGACACTTTTGAGTGTAATTAACAAGATTTCGTCTCTAGGGAGTGGAAAAGACTGTGGTGACAAAAATGGAATATGGAGAAGTAGAGAGAGAGAGAGAGAGAGAGAGAGAGAGAGAGAGGGAGAGAGAGAGAGAAAAGGAGGGATGAGAGATTGAAGAGTAAGAAGATAAGGAGAAATTGGGAGGGAGAGGGAGTGAGTGGGTTGAGTAATAGAAAGAGAGAGAGAGAGAGAGAGAGGGGGGAGAGAAAAGGATGGGTGAGAGACTGGAAGAGGAAGAAGAAAAGGAGAAATTGGGAGGGAGTGAGTGGGTTGAGTAATAGAAAGAGAGAGAGAGAGAGAAGAAAAGGGAATGAGAAGAGAGAAAGTTATGGTTAGTGATGGTTAGTGGTGAGTGAGAGAGAGAGAAAGAGAGAGAGAGAAAGAGATAAAGGAAGAAATAAAGAGAAGTAGGAGAGGGAAGGAGAGAAAAAAGAGAGATGAGAGAGAAAGCATCAAAGAGAGAAAGGGAATATGGGCAGGCGAGATATGGGAGAAATAAAGATGAACTCCTTTCAAATGCATAAAACCATATCCGAGCAATTTCCTTCGAGCAGATCTCAGTGTCATCACAGTAATAACTGGATGAAGTAAAATAATGCCGCATATAAGACCCGTGATCACTGGTGCATTTCATTACACTTTTCTGGAAAGTGCATCTGCTACTGGGTATATACGAGCTCTGCTTACTCCAAGCAACAAGTGTCGGCAGATCTCTGGCTGCATTTTCTATTCAATCCATTTAGCCCTTCGCCTGGAGCTGGAAGCCGCTGCCATGACTACCTGTAGCTGATCCTCCCAAGGATGCGGGAGGCAACGGCCGTCGTGGTCCGTTGATCTACCCTAAGACCGCAGCCGAACTAATTTACGCTGCCTAGGCGCAAACCAATCACTTGTATTGTCCTTTCATTTCCTTCTTCCCCGCCTATTCCCGAAGAAGTTGGTTAGATAAGGAAAAATGGCCCCAGCGTCAGAATAATTTGAATTAATTTGAATTAATTTTGCCTTTGTGCCCTCCTTGATAAGAGTGGAATTATAGCTCGATTTTCTGATGCTATACGAATCTTGTTTATTTCCTGTTGTACTTTGAGTTTGAAGGGGATTCGTTCTTCATGCAGAGACGGTATGAGCTGCATGGCGCGTGTAAGTTCATTATACCACTTTATTCTCTTGTAATTCTCACACATTTCATACCAATAACAGACACACCACAGAATGATCATTTATAACAGCCTGATTAAAGATATACGTCGATAATACATCAATGTCAAAAAACTCGACATCATGGTAAGCTGCAATTCATAGATCGAGGAAGTTGAAGTTTTCCTACAAAAAGTCGAGCGAAATAAAAGAAATAAATCCAATCCTGCAATTTGCATTCTAATAGAATATAAAGAATTACCGAATTACAGAATTTACATGAAACTTCCTAACAAAATAAAGAAATACTTCTAAATGAAAGCAGTAGTACAGCGGCCTTTGTACTTTTTCATGTCTTTGCTCCATAATATTTTCTTTTTGTTTAAATGGCATGTTGCTTGCAGTTCAATAAACATCCGACTGTTAAGTTTATCTATTTTAATCAAGATGGTGATATCTAGTGTCCCCTTTGCACTAAGATACTTCATCATTTTTATCTTTATTTTCTACATTTTCATGCTACATATAAATTTAAGCCTCTGCAAAATATTCCAACGCTCAAATCGTGTGAAATGATGTGAAAAATGGATGTGAAATGATTTGCGTAATTATTGTGAATGATGAAAACGATAAAAACAAAACGGAATATAATCAATATCAAAATCTTGATTTACAAATCGAAAAATGCAAACTGTCAAGATGTTCTTTGGAATCTCTGTTATGATTATATGGAAAATGAAACAAAATCATTTCTCGAAATGAAATATTTGTCCACAATTCAAAGTGTTATATGCACATTGCAAGAATCAATGCAAATTCCTATACTTTTGTCTTATTTGCCCTTCTTTGTAATCTGCCCCCGCTAATCTTATAAAAGATAAGTTTTAATCAGACTATAATATTTCCTTTTACATATTTAACAAATAATATAGCAAAATCAATGATCATAGTATCATAATCACAGTAATGAATTTATGAGGACAGCCCACAAACCACAACCCACAAGCTATGTACGAATACTTCTATATAAGCATATAAGTGTAATGGCAAAATTTATAACTGACATGTCAAGCTCTATAATGATATCAGTTAATTACATAAATACATATTAAATCTGTTGATGTTTCATCCATGAGTCTGCACATTTTCTTTGTCGTATCACAGTCAAGGACTGCAGTGTGTGATTCAATCTTATGGAATCTCATCGACGATCAAGAGATTTAACAGCTAAAGACGTGATCAAGGCATGATGGCATTAGTCAAGGAGACATTATCCTTTTTAATTTTCTTTTCTTGATCATTAATATTCAGATGGCTGGCGAATGTGTCAGGCGGATGTATTGAGATTAACATGAGCGGAGGAGTTGATAGAAGCATACCTGACCGATTAAAAACATATAGAAAGTAAGGAGGAAGGAAGAACGCGATAACAAGTTTTGTTACCACAGAATAAAATCATTAAGAAAGTTAAACTGCCACGCTCGAGCGAATGTACTTTTATTTTGCATCATTCAGAGAAGATCGCGTGAGGTATCTTGAATGATGTAATTCACTGAAATTATTATACAGTGGGGGGTTTATATTGATTATATTTCAAGGAGCTTTGAAATCAAGACTCACAAACTGACACTGTCTAAGAGAAAATCCCCAATAGAGGAATGAATTATGATAAGCACTAATTTTACCGCCACATTACAAGATCAAAGCACAAGGAGATAATCAAGTTTCATGATTAAAAGCGAAACCACACCTTAGAAGCCAGACTTTCTTACTTCTCGATTGCGCAACTGGAGGATTTTGAAAGGAATTGTGACGTCAGCAAAGTCTGATTTTCCAAAGTTATTACTCATTACTCATGATAAAGATTCGTGGAATAAGTACAGGTACCCTCCCCTTGGTTGGAGTACCGCCTAGCATGCCTAAAGTTTGTCGATCGCGTGCAGAGAAATGACTCTGCCTTGGCAATTATTGGTGGTGTGGCCTTCCAAGCCATGTTTCATAAACAACAGATTACACATTCCGGCAGTAAACAATTACTCGGAGACCTTAAAAAGACCGAAACCAACCTTCCTTCCTCCCATCTTTTAAATTAAAATACCAAATGAGTTCTTTTTTGCATGTTCTATCATTTTCCCCTCTTTCCTTCTCTAGTTTTTGCGACTCAGTTTGAAAGAAGAAAGGATCTTTGTATTCCGGTTGACACAAAAACAGGATCAATAAAAAAATGAAGTGTAAGGAAACCTCTGTCAGATAAGCCTCTGATTGTTTTTGTGTCATTCTTGGTTTACATCCGATTGTAAGTTTTTAATCCCATATAAGACGAATAGCCGGATTAAGGGATTAATTTAAATCACTCGGTAATGAAATTTGATAATGAAATATGATAATTGTGTGCGTTCTCCCGGTTTTGTGTGCCCGCGTGAAAAGTACGCGAAGAGAATCGAGTGTCGGGCACTTTTTATCAGACATTTGAAAGGAAGGCATGAAAGGGTCGCATTTCAACCAGAGCAGTTTCTCGAAACAGATATGACCATAATTAGAAGGTTTTAATGGGAGATAAAGGAGCAATAGAATTAGTGTATTCTTCCTCTATGAGATGGTATCTACGCGGATATATCCATGTATTGCTCGGCGATATGTATGAATCATGCGTGAACATACCACGCAAGAGAGAGCGGATCCTGGGGCGGATTTGTTGGGGGGGGGGGGGGAACATCCGACCTGCGACTCCTTCTATTCCTTCTGAAACCTAAATACCATATCTTAAGTACATGATAACTCAAAGTTTGTGCCCACCCCTATTTCTATTGTCAACTTTTTGTGTTTTTTTTCTTGTCAGAAAATGTTCTGTTGTCCCCATCCTCTTTCGCAAAACACTAAATCCGCCTCTGACACGTAAGCCGAGCAGACAACACAGGACCTACAGAACGCCTACATTTCCCCTTGCTTGAATTCTATGGCTAGGGATGGGGAATTGGAAAACAATTAAAACGGTCTTATTGCCTTTCAAGGCCATCTATCAACGAAGTCAAGTTCACTTTGAATCGCAATGAATCTATGAATCTATGAATCTATGTCGGAGTAGAGATTTGTCCAGTTTGCGAATAACCCTTCGAAAAATGTGTGACTTCAATTATACAGATAAACCTATCATTTGAATGTTTGAACTTTCGAATATCTTCTCTTATTAGCTAAAAGACACTTGCGTGATTCAAAACTGCCTCATGTTACTGGAGAATTAAACAATTTTGTAAAATTTTCATCCCTTTTCCGAGGTGGACCAAGTGCTTTAACTTCCGTATATCCCCTTACTTATCCATTATAATCCCTTCACAAATTATTGAGTAATATCAATAAAACATTTAGCAAAGAATCGGGAACTGTGCTTTTGTTATTTCACCCATACTGACTTCGACTATATTTATTCATTAGTTGAAGGACTCGTTTCTCCCTAACAGTTAGGATAATCCATTCAGTTATCAAATTTACAACTCACGCAAAAACAAATAAATGCGCTGTTAAAACACGTATGATGTGAATTGGATTAAAAATGATAACAAAGTAATCAATTAATAAACAACTAATCAATCAATTAATCAACCAGTCAATCAATCAGTCAGTCAACTGATCTATCGATATAAGTATAATCTAATTGATTATTTGAGAAACCAACGATAATTCATACCCCCAAACAATCAATCTATCTAGAAATCTAGTGGTGTCCTATTGTCAACTAACTGTAATTCCTATGTGCACTGCATAATCATCAAGCTCTGGCAGTAAAAGATATTCATGAATCTATTCATGAATCTATTCATTAATTATTCATTCAAATAATTTTTTTACAACCAAAATCATTAGCAACTAAGCCTACAATGAAAGAATCAATCATTTCAATCAACATAACATTAACTATCAATCACCACCATTGTTCTTTGACAAACAAACATCGATCCATAAATGTAAATACATCTTCACACATCTACTCCATCTATCCATCAATAATTAATTTCAAACATCACAAACATAGCCACATTAGCAAGCCTAATTCAAACACTCCACTTCACTGGAATAAAACAACTTCACTTCATTTGGCTTTACATTTTCTTTCCATTTTATTTTCGGTATCCCTAGATGCCCAAATACACCATGAACAAAAGAAAGATGAAAAAAAAAAATCAAAACAAGAGATCCAACTCACATCATATATACATATTACATCCACCACATGTTTCAGTATAGTCATCTAACATGAATGGTACCTAAAATTCCTGACGAAACAAAAAAAAAGTAATGACATCAAGTCATTCAGAGATCAGATAACACTCTAGATAATACATCATTAATTTCTTCTTCTGACTACAATAAATATCCATGTATCACATGTTATAATGTAAATACTCCATAACAATTACCATCAATTCAGTTTACAAACCGAGCACACTGACAATAAAATTGTATTTCCCCTTTATTTACTGGCAACAACTGAGATTTAAAAAAAAACACAAAGCAGCATGAAAAAAAAAAAATCTTAGTGTATATGTAACTAACATGAATTCTAAACTGACATTGTCTATAAACAACATTGCCTTTGCAATAAACATCTTTATAGTTAGCCCTTTCTAACAAAGAATTTTCGAATGTTGATGAGTTAGTGGTGGTAACTATGGTACTTCGTTAAATATTGTGACAAGATTACTGTATTTTGGCAAAAAAGAGCAATTATTTCCAAATAACAAAATCTGGCAAGTTTTTCGTAAGAGTTGGTCATAACAGAATGGCACCTTTTTTTATATTTCACAATTTCTTCAAAACAGCTCATGCATTAACTGAGATAAAAATATTCCATACAAAAAACAAAAAAAAAATGTGTATTGTTACCAAGTCAATGTCATTATTATGGCAGAACTGCTCCAACTTAAGGTCACAGTGATAACTGAATACACTGTGCCAAATTTATGAAAAAATATAATTAAATCTCTTAAAATTTTAAGAAATGAGAAAACCAAGAACTAACCAAAATATAAGAAAATTAATCATAACCAGACAGGATGTTGTGTACAAAGAATGCACACTATAAAAATCATATACCCTCAAAAATGATCCCTTTGATACAATGTTATTTATCCTTCTCATTTTATAAGATCTCTTCACTACGTCTCGTTTAGAATACAAATATACAGACTAATTTCACACAAGAATAATATTAGGTACTCGTAAAAAAATTTCACACATAAGAGGCACATAATTATATCTTTCAGCCTGGTTTTGTACAAGATCATACATGACCAATATTAAAGATATCTCTTTCCTAAACGAACTGATTTAACCTTTCAAATAGAATGGGCAAGCTATTACTTAATATCATTACTAAACCTTTCCCAATTAAAGAAGGGTACATGATATATCACAGAATGTTTACCAATAATGCCATATTTTACTACCTTTTCCCCCATTCCTGATCAATGGATATTTCATTATTCAGCCATTAATTAATGACATAAAAAATAATAATGATGGGGTTGCACACAACCTCATCATTAACAGGTTCAACACTGAGGTAGACTTAATTACCTAAGAAAATCAATACAGATGGGAAAAAGGACAGTTAAAATGAAGGAAGAAAATTCAGTTGCTAGGAAATATCACCAAATGATTTATGATCTAGCAAAAAAACTGGCAATGAGTGAGTTCATATTAAGCTTGAAGTATGTAATAGAAGATACCAGGAGAGGATCATGATTTTGTAGGCTAAAAAAAGCTTTAGTACTGATAACAGGCTCAATCAACCAGTTGAAATAATCCTGATTTATTGATTTATTGAATTTAAGAACCCTGCATCTCCAAACAATAGTATATTTGCTTCAAATGATATTCACCCTTGTCAAAATTAAAAGTTGATAAGGGAAACGGGAAGTATTAATGTGAGGGAGAGAAGTATAATACTATGTTACTTCTATAACTCTGAAAATGCAGTAATCAGGATTAAATTGAGAAAATTATTAAGTGAGGTCACTTTTGTGACAACCAGTAAAATAAAATGTGTTTAAACTGGTTTGGAACCCGTATCACAGTCACTGAGAGATGTAGTGAATTTAATGAGTTTTAAATATCACATTCTGACATTCAAAAGTCTATTTTTGTATTTCTGCATCTTTTACATGAATGAGAGTGAATAACAATTGAATATTTGTTTTATTACACAATCCTTTTTCTGTGAAAGTTATATACTTCAGTTTAATAAGAACTCCAAACTTTATTTCTCCAGTAAGCTGAACAACTCTACTCCTTAAAACACAGGCATAGAGGCACTCATCAGGAAAGTCTGACTACTATAAATATTTTCTTATCCTACAGAAGATAATCTACTTCTATATTCTACTGGAATGTCACAAACTATATTTCTTTTTTTTTATATTGATTGTTACGACCTAAAAGAATGGAGTATAAAAGAGGCACTGCCTTGGAAAGAGTCGAAACCACAGGCACTACAAGTATAAAACACATTCAGATATTACTTTATAATATACAAGAAGAACTTCTCAAATGAGATGGCATGAGCAATAGATAAATATTCCCTTTTACTTAATTATTCAGAACATCAGAATGACAAAGAAGATAAGATAGATGGGAAGAGAGAGAAAGAGAGAAAGAGGGAGGGGATGGAGGAGGAAAGAGAGGGAAAGAGGAGGAACTACAGAAAGAGGTTAAAAGCCAGAAAGATAGAAAATTTAGAAATGGACAAAGGTATGGGGAAGTAAACAATGAAAAAAAAATACAGATGAGAGAATCATAGTAGGGATGAAAATAATTACTAAGGATTGCAAATTCCCATGACAAAAAAAACCAAAAACCCTGCCCCTCAAATTAAACTCTTATTGCCAGCCCTGCCTGAGTGGAAGTTCAGTGAATATTTACAGATTGCGGTCAAACTATGGACTGGTCTGACATCCAAATGATTAAAATATGACTTTGAAGTTCAGGAAACCTAACTAAAATGATTACAATGAAGAGTGTGATAACACTTTCCATAAACAAAACATATAAATAAACATGGTCTCACAAAGATGTAATATCTTAGTTCTAGCTGCTTAGAGTACTCGTAACAACTTATCAAAATAGATCAGCAGATTGGGCAGCATCTACTGACTGTACAACACACATGATACTTCCATCACTTGAAATCCATTTTCTTCATATTTCACTCCAATCTGCCCCTTTGACATCCAAAATAAAAGCACTTCTAGTGAATGCATACACGGATCAGGATAAATATATATCTTTATACCCTTTTTCCACTTAAAAAATCACACATGTTCTAACAATATATTTACAACACATCACAAACAATCAGTCTTAAAATTACTTCAGCAGTTATTATGGAAAGCATTGTTTGTCAGCAAGACTGATAGCATTAATGGGAAATATACAAGCAGTCTGAAGTGTAAGTTCCTGACTGGAAGCTACTTCACTTCAGACATGCAGACGAAAGCTCTCAGGTAGCAGTAAAGTGGGAGACTGACTTGAGTGCTAACTGCTCTGTACGCAAGGTACTTCAATTTGGAGCTACAAAACTCAACTAAAGTCTACATTAAGCAAAGTTTTAGTTTCTGCAACTACATTCATCATCTTCACCCCATAGACATATCAAAAAGCCAAGTACACACAGTTGAAAATCTAACACTATAGATATTCTGGAGAGCACATACAAAATATTTACCCTGACTGAGTTTTCCTATGTTTTTCTTTGTTGCACAAGTCAAACATTTCCAAGATGCAGCACGCTACCAAACTTAAAAATGCTAAATTGATTGGTGACACTTACAACACATTATTATCATTACATCACAAGTTCATAAAATATTTCATATTGCAGCATACATCAATCTTTTCTTATATTACAGGACTGTCAGGGAGTGAGTTCACATTAATTTCTCTCTTTCTTGAGAAATTCCAGCTATCTGAGTCGCTGTGCTAATGCTCAAATCCCCAAATCTTAAGGGATGACATTTAATCTGGCAGAATTGGAGGAAATGTCTGTGAGTTCTCATGTCATCACTTGCTTGAAGTCTTCCTCCAATAATCTGTCTAAGACAACAAACTTTATGACATGCCAACCGAGACTTCATTTCAATTTTTTCTTGGCATTCAGCAAGAAAATTATCTCACTTATTTTTTTGGCACAAAAGACAACAGATTGGGCAGCATATGACACAACAGCTTTTCTTGTTTATGATTCAGTAAGGAACAGCTCATAATTGGAGATAGCTTGGTCAATATCCTCTAGAAATTTTTTGGTAGGGAATTAAAGTCTGCAGACTTAGGAAATTTTTTTCTTCCTTTCCATTCTGTTTCCAAACTTCCAAAGAAATTATCATATACCTGAAAAGTGCAATGATAACAAATTATTGATCTAAATTACTTTATGCACAATATAAAAATTACTAAGAAATATTTGCTTTCTATTTTTATTGAATTATTTCATCACCAATTTCTTGGTAAAAGTGTGATATATTGCTTTGGAAGAGAGACTTCAATTATAACTTCCCAAAGGGACCATGACAATGACACCATTTGTATATGATTATGTACAATTGAGAGTTGTAAAAAATCCACAGGCAAGTATGATAAACCTTTAAATTGATTATTTTCAGGTCACAAATATATCACTATTTCACTGTAAAAGACATTAGTATACACTTGGCAATTTTATTGAGTTGATGATTTTAATTTAAGGAGTTATGCTGGCATCTGTCCATCGTCAATGCATTCAAATTAAAAGACACAGACAGGGGTAACATGGAATAATGGTTAAATTCTAGTGGAACTTAAAGTGGGCAACATCACAGCACACAAAGCAATCCATTACATGCCTTGACTCCCGAAAGTCAGAGTCGAGGTGCTATGATGTGGCAACTTGGAAAAGTGTAAATAAGTCTTCCTCTTCGGCTTAACAAACCGGGCAAAGCGTTGAGGTCTTCTGGGCCTGATTCCATGGAGTTCTGCCAGGGTTTGAGGTGGTTGGCAAGCAAAGCAAATCAAAGCAAATCAAAGCAAAAACACGGCAAGGCAGAGTATGATGAAGTGGCTTCATGCAAGAAAGCTTGGCTTGATGCTTGCTTGTACAGAGAGCTTCGAGGTGGTGGCTCAAGAGCATGGTCAATAGCTAGAATAAATGTCAAACAAATTTTCCTCCATCTCATGTCTGGCTTTGGGTAAATTGCTCTGACAGGGTCATCTATTATCATCATTCCTTTTCCTTTCTTTATAAATATGGATTATGAATGACTACTGCTGATGCTTGACAAGTAGAACAGAGGGTTGGTTTGAATGGTTCATTCACAACAGAGGTGTGAAGTTTATTGGCTTCATTAATCATCTTTTGTTAGATGTTTTTCTCTATTCCTTCATCATTAATTTTATTTCTATAACTTCTCTATTTGGCTCTTGTAGATAATTCTTGACAAGAGAGGGTAGAATGAGAAATAAATAGATATAAGTGATGTGTAACCTAACTGGGTTAATTATTGAAAATAAACCAAAAGGCCATTTGAAATCATTACTATTAACCTATTGAGGATGCTTTGATTTTGCTATATAACACACATTTTCCATAGACCCCTGCCTGAGCATCATAATCGAAAACTGTCCTAAATCGCTAAAACTAAAATGTATAACCTCTAAAATTACAATTATAACAAGTAATGCTTGATATTAGTAATCTTGTATCCCATAATAGATCAATGCATGAGGTTCTATTATTTCTTACAGTATTTTCCCACTTTTTTTTTCTTTACAGTAATCGGCATTTAATTAATTTGAGATCTCTGATCAAAACAAGCTAAAACGAGATTTAAGAATAAAACAATTAAATCTTACAACTGTCTGCACTACAGCAAGTTCTTCAGTATCAGTAGGGAATTGTCTTTATAACTATATCAAAACCAAAATTGCTTCAGATGCTTTTTGTTTCAGTCTAGATCATAACATAATAGGCAAAATGAGGAAGAAAGCTCTATATATTGTGAGGAAGAAAGCTCTATATATTGTGAGGAAGAAAGCTCTATATATTGCATGTAGATTTATTGAAAGATTATTTAGATCAAGAAGAAGTAACATGGCTTATTACAAGTCATCACTGCACGGCAATTGATAATAGCATGTGAAACTCTCAAAGTTATATGGAACTAAAACTAAACTATTAATTTCTGAAAATGAATTCAGAAAAATATGGCACAAACATTCACAATTCTTTTGCAATCACATCATAATCACATAAAATGCTGAAGGTTGAATCAGCCAATAAATAAGGCAGGTTCGAGTATACATAGTTTCATTCTTGCAGCAGAGGGGAGAAAATAGCGCTGAGTTTTAGGATACCAGAGGAGAAAGAAGTATTCTGAGAAGCATTGTCAGAGCATCTCATCAATCATGGTGGTCATAAACTTGTGCTTTATGATTGAGAGGAGGTCTAAATGGTGGGGATGCAGCAACAAAAGAGATGTTAGCAGATGTACAATGGGGGCATGCGTTACAGGCGTAGGCCTTTGGTCGCCATGAATAGATCCTGCGGTCGGCAGAGCATAATGCATGCAGGTCTGCCGCATGGCAAGGCTTCAGCCAAGGGTCTGGAGGGATGCAGGGGATAAATCAACTTGGTGCAGGTTGATCTTCATGCCATCAAACTATCTTTTGAAATTCATGACAAATCAGGAGTGATCCTCATAACTATATTCAGGAGAGATGCATAAAATGATGACTGGCTTCCTATTGTTCTTCCAAGCTTAGCATAATAAAAGGAATAGCATCAGCTCTTGATGGTCATGATAGGGGTTCTGCAGCAAGCAGTAAATGCAATAGAAAAGTTTTTATTCAAAAACAGAGCAATTATTACTCAATGTCAACATAAAAAGAAGCCAAGAGATAGCATAAGGTGTAAATTTCTCTATGATCTTAAGTCAATGATATAAGAGATTGTTTTATATCAATTAAAGTAAACTCCTAATTAGATACTTGATTAGTTCATAAAATTTGATTTGAAGTATAGAGGAAAAAGCTGAAAAATTGATCTGAAAGCATGCAAGCCACCTGGGGCTTTGTTTGAAATAGCACTCAGTAAGTTACAGCTTTTCAAAATGAGTAGGGGGTAGGAATCAATTACCAACTACAAAAGATCTTTGTGGTGTGAAAGATATCTAGAATCGAAAACTTGTCGAGGGCTCCGAGTTACATGAAAGACATGGTTTCTATTCACATTGCTGTACAGTCACAGGAAGAAAAAGACCAAAATATAAATGTTCATCCCTTATTGTAACAATCAAACAAACAGCTGATGTTCACAGAAGAATGAACAAGTTTGACTCATCTAACACATCGACACAGGATAAATACAGAATAAGAATATAGAGAAGACTTTTCATTATGGAATATAGCAATAGTAAAAAGGAAGTAAACCAGTTAACAAGTACAAATACAAAAGATTCATTTGCCAGAACAAGCTGACACAATCAGCTTGCTCATCATTGCAGCAATCTGCCTAGTTCATAAATTACATAATTTGAAAATGTCTCTCTTTCTCTCTCTTACAGTTCATGTTTGAAAGATTATGATGTTAAAAAATGAGGCAAATTTACATTTTCCAGATTCATAGAAAGCATATGATCATTTCTGAAAGAGTGTAAATTTTCCTGGTATTTCTGGGCTTATGATGATCTCTGAACTGACACAAGTTCCTATTGTCCAGATACTGCTGGACTCTTACTTTTTCAGCATAAGTTTGTCTCTGCATAGTCAGAGTGGCAGTAAATCAAGGCAGTTGGGGTTCTTGAAGAATGTCGGAAGGGGTTCGTCCAGCTTACTGATCACCTTGTAGATAGTTTTCTTCCAGGACGGTTCGCTATCCTTACCAGTCTTGATTGCTGTGAAGAACTCACGAAGGGTCGTGGTGGATACGTGTAAGAAGCCCTCTGGTACCTGTATGCATAAGGGAGAAAGAAAAAATATAATATCACTTTATATACAGAAAAAACAACCTATTTAAATGAAGGAAATATGAAGAAGAAAACAAATATCTAGATTCATTACAATATTTCTGGTAAGTTAAAATACAAACACACACCCGCACATAGTCCCATACATAATGACACATAAGCAAAACAAAACAAAACAAAACCAAAAAACCATAAGGAAATAACCCATTAATACAAATTCAATACAATGCAATCTTGAGCATGATTGTCTTTCATACCATCAGAAAAGAGGACTGTGGCATGAATTTATAGGTTTTAAAACAAGTAGATTTTGCCACAATTAAATTATTCTAAATGAAGGGGTACTGAACAATTGTGTAACTTTTCAAAGCAGATGCTGAACTTTTAAAACATAATAACCCCTAAAATATGTGATTTGATTCCTTGCATTCATATCTGACTATAAAACATTTACTTTCTATATGAAACAGATTATCTATCCAATACAACAGCATTTATCTCAAATGTCACTAATCAGTGTCTATTTTTTTTCTTACAGTAATCATGTTATGATTACTGTAAGATTTGAGGCCGTCGTCGATATCAAGCAACTCGCTCATGACGATCGGTCTCCTGTGTTCTCAAATTCTGTTTATAAAATGTTTATCTTCCATATACTTTCTTCACCTTTAAAAGTAAATTTTAAATATTTCTCTGTAATAATTGATTCTTTTGTAATATGTTTGAACGCAGAAACTTCAAACAAAAAATATGTTCTAGGAGAAACCCCGAGGTACAAACCACACAGACTAGGAATGAGTCAAATATGCAAAGATCAGCTATCTTGCAGAAATGACATGATCATGGACTTGAAATGAGCATTATGAGATATTTGCTAAGCCAAGTCGATGATCAAAGATCAGAACATGTTGAGTGATTAGAGACAGGTGTAGGTTCTAATGACCAAATAAACAGATATTTTAACTCAATCTAACATATGGCTTTTCATCAGGGTCAAAATGCCAAAGAAGTGTCAAAATTTAATAAACAATAATTACAGGTAATCATGATTAATGAAGAAAGTTCTGAAGGCTGCATATAACTTCATGTATACAAGTCGATCATATGGCACAAGTTGTAGCAAAATTGATCTGTAGTCAATTTCAAATGTCTAACCCTAAACCTTACCTAAAAATCTCAATGCAACACAACTCTAAGCATATATCTTTGCCATTATAAAGTCTGGGATAAATCTTTGATCAACATACAAGCCAACCAACTACAGAAATGTCAAAATATGAAAATATATACATGCATGTATGTTTCTAGTTCATTCATAAAAGTGTCAACATGCACTTTTGGGCTATTATGATTCCTAACAGAGGCATTTTTTGTCAACTTGCAGTATGCAGACTATTTACGACAATTAGCGCTAAGTCTTACATTTGATTAGTAAGATGGGCATTCATATATTCTTCATCTTTTATCTCTAAATTCTGAGTGTCACTTTCCTGTCACACTTGACAGCTGATTCATGACTCTCTGTCACTCATCACAATTCATGCACACAACAAAATTAGATTCAATTGAAAATAATCACAGGAGGGAAGTGCAGGAGTTACAGCAAATGCATGACAGATCAGAAGAAGGAATCAGACAGACAGAGAGAGAGAGAGAGAGAAAGAGACATACAGAGAAAGGATAGAGAGAGGAAGAATGAGAGAGAGAGAGAGAGAGAGAGAGAGAGCGAAAGTGAGAGAAAGGGAGAAAAAAATCAGAGAAATATATGAGAGTAGGGGAAGGGGAAAGAGAAACGAAAATGAAGAAGCATAAGGTCGGTCAGGAAAGGGAGAGAAATAAATGCTTTATCAGCAAAAAACAATTATTTTTTCATAAATACTTATATGAATATATAACATGGGACAGTAAAATTGCTTGTCATACCTTTCACTTTATTCTGTTTCCAGTCACATCAATCAATATACTAGCAAGCACTGCTCACTAATTAGCAACACTCTCATAAACTTGGAAGGGGAAAAAATCTTATATTTCAATGGATATTTTTATTAAGGCAACACAACCTTTGTTATTGGATATTTGATATATATATATATATATTTTTTTTTTTACTAATGCTGTTATAAAAACCAAGCAAAAATTCTCAGTCTTACAGGATGAGGTAAATTGGCAACACGGAATGGCGGACAGTGAGAGATTTACATTGAATTGATTTCCTGGCATTTTTTCAATGGTGTTGAGACTTTGCCTTGCATGTGTGAGCGATCGGTGTCAGCGAGGTAAATCAACTTAACCTTGTTCCGCCAAGCCAAGATATTAGAATTAAATGAGAAAAAGAGCAGAAGGTAATGTGCATCATCGTCTGTCAGCAAGTTGGCCACACCTCGGTGGGATGTGTAAGGCTCAGCCCTCAACAAAGATTTGATACAATATGGTAAATACCAGCAAATCTAGCAACATGAAGGAAGTTCAAGGAAAATGATGAGAAACCATGGTCAAACATATTTTGCATTAAATTCTGAGAACATGAAAACATAGTGACATAGAAGGCAGAATACTTGAAATAAATGAAGACAAAAGAGAAAAGGTATGGCAGAGAAGAGAGAGACAAGCAATTTGAAATCCAGAAGTAACTACTAAATGACCATGCAAGTTTATTATTATTATTATTCTCTCAATTTGTGCTATTGCCTTTTCATTGATTTTAGGTGGTGAAACAAGATGATTATCAATTTCAAATTACATATCAAAGATCAACTAATATGTACATAAGCATTCTTACACCAAACAAGAGAGAGTGACTGATCACAGCCATATTCTCATTACCAAAGCCATGTTTACTCCATCCTTGCTATGACTGATTTAAAAGAGGGGGTGAGAAGAATGTATTTTTTTATGAGAACCACCCACTTCTGATTGAAGACAAGTGTAAGGTCAGCTTCCTACCAGGGCATTGGATCTCTCATCACAATGGTAAATAAAGGAATTAAAGTATGAATATGAAACCAATAAAAAAGCAAAGGGGAGATGGAGAAGGGGCCTTTCCTAATCTATCTACCACCATGTCTACATTGTCAATGAAGTGTTGACAAGCTGGAGAGTAAGGAATCAAAACAATGGAATGGTTTGTAGCAATGCACTGTGTGGTTCATGGTCACAGGCAACACTTCGCTTCACTGAAGGAGAGTGAGAGAGAGAGACAGAGACAGAGACAGAGAAAGAGAGAGAGAGATGGCTACCCGGAAGGTTGGTGTGCTGGAAGGAGAAGGAAAGAGGATGCGGACTGGTAGAAGTGGGAGACCAAGAGCAACCAGGCAGCCACACCCGAGATGCGGTATGCAGGAGATGGGTTGCCGAGATCAACCAGACAACTGAGACAGGGAGAGAGGGAGAGAAAGAGAGCTGGAGAAAGAGGGAGAGAGAAAAAGTACTGTGAACCTGAGAAGCTAATGGGAGTCCCTGACAGAGGACAAGCAAGGATGAGTAGTCTACCAAATGAGCTTCCTACAAATGGGCTCTAATTTGTGGGGATGACATAAACAAGGATGGAAAGACCAAGGGGGTGTGACTGACAGAGACCTCCGCTCATGTCCATTGTAATCCAATTACACCAACCCTTTCGCTTCTTCAAGATGCGCTAAACGAAACAACACCCCTAACCCTGTCTGATTCCGTGCGATGCTTGCTTCTGTCCCGAATACCACAGCAGCTAGCCAAGCCAGCAATTTTGCAATTCATTGTCCCAACTGTTTATCTCCTAATCGGCCGTCAAGGCTTCCTTTATTGGCATACAAAAGTGTAATTTTCCTCCCCTTTTTATGCCGTAATTTTCTACCAAACCAGCTTGAAGGAAAATACTTAAAGTGACTAAGTGGCATATTCCTTTCCCTCTGTAATCCTTTAGCATTAAGTTGGCTTTACCCTCGTGTCTCCTAACCATAATGCACTTATGTGGCAACAGTATTCACTGGAAAACCAAGGATCTAAATAAAAGCCTATCGTTTCCTTAGCAACAACCAGAGTATATGAAATATAGACCTGTTGCATACACTTGTAGATTCCGCAGAAAAAGTACAGACGAAGGGCACAGCTTAGCTAAGGACTAACAAATCAATTAAGGCTTTATGTACCTTGAAATTTTCCCTAAGCTCTCACGGATCACACTCGGCCGAACACCACTTTCTCAGTAATCACTCCATTTTTCATTAATAAACTCAGATTTGTGAAGCGCTATATCCCAACAAGGATCTAATAGAAGCTGTCTAATTTCTCCTGCACGCTACCTAAGATTTCCTGATATTAGGCGCCAATGCTGAGGATTTTAGACACAAGAAGTGCAATCAAATTGCAATATATTTTTGAAACCTCTAAATGGCAGGATGGTATGATGCGGTAATTGCTTTTTTATGACGCGACTCCCAATTAGCTAGACATTAAGAGACTTGGGAGGTGGAGATGGGGAGCTACGAATGAAAATGCAAGTAGCTACTGGCGAAGGGCTAATTTCTTTCAAACGCAATGAAATTGATTTAATGTTGACTTGTACAATATGGGAATTAATCCAGCCTCAGCACTTAATCACCATGCCTGTTGATTCGTCGTCGTTGATGGTATATTACTTGTTGAACAAAGTTTCAAGGATATGTCCCATTGTCTATTTCAGTCTTTATTATAAGTAATTTGCAATGACATATCAACATACTGAGCATGAACCAGTGCATGAAAGTTCTACATCGCAATTGTGGCTTTAAGTCCAAACGGACCAATCAGAATGATGCAATTTGATTCTCCTCAATAAGTCCAAAAACAGAAAGGTGCATGTTTTAAAAGCACTGCAAAATTTAAGCATGTCTACACAAAAGATTTCTGAGAACCAAGTCTGGCTGTTCTGGTTAGCCAACAGATGCAACAGGGCCAGAAATAACTAGTAACAATATAACGGCGATGAATAAAATGAACTAGGCTGGAGGAAACGATAGCCAGGGATGCTTTTTTTTTTTTTAAAAGTGTTTTAACAAACCCTTCTGCAACAGCCATGTACCTTTGATATTGTGAATGGATGGATGGTAGAATTGATCTGAACATTTATCAAGATTGAGACATGGGTTATGCTCATGAGTTGAAAGTACTTTGAACCCTGGCTTCCTTTGAGCCTTCTGTTACATCAATTACAGACCCGCTTTCTTTCCTCTCAATGTTAATGGGAGTGAGAAGGAGTGAGAAGGGTGGAGTGAACGAACAGAAAAGTACAAGATGAAGGCTGAATGGAAGTGGAGAAAGTAAAGGAGTAAGAGGGAGAGAGAAAGAGAGAGAAAGAGAGAGAGAGGGCAAAAGAGAGAAAGAGAAAGAATGAACGAGATTCCACAAGGTGCAATTTGGAAACCAGCCTTGTGTCTGGGGCCATCAGATGCAGATTCGATCCTAATATTCTTTAGTAAGTGTTTGTTTCTTCTATTACCCCCATTAACAAATAAAACCTTGACTCAGTCACACATTGGGAGTCGTAATAATTGTTATACACACACAGCTCATCAGAGCAGCTATGCAAGAGAGCTGGACACAGCAATTAGATTCAAGAGTAATCTGTCATGTCTTATTGTCTGCCAGGGCAAGTGAAAGACGGTCTGCTGTTGGGGGGGCACCCGCCATCGATCCTATAGAGGTGGAGAATGGTTGGTATGAATACCCCTCACCCGTGTTAACCCACGGATGGTTTTCTCATAAGAAAAAGTACTGGTGAACCAGCCTCTTGGAGGTGTAAGAAACGGTGAGTGATGATGGGGAGGTCTGACGTGACGACCCTGTAACAGTCGTTGGGACGAAACTAAAACGGCCAAGGGTGTGCTGGCCAATATATGGATATCTGATGAGAGGGGTGTGACAATAGCAGCTGGTTCACCACACTTCAGAAATTGAATCAAGAACACCATGAGACACACAATGCCACTAACACCTTAACTGGGTCTGGGGGCCGGCCAAGTCCTTAGCAATCAACCCTGTGGCAAGTTTGCGCCACCTCCAATTACCTGAGATAATGTTGATTGGTGGTGTTGTGGGATGGAGGGGAGCAGTTGAGTATGCGTTCCATGAGATGTTCTGAGCATGGGCAGTGAGACCTAAAGGAGACTGCTTGTGGGAAAGTGGACAAGGAGACTGCATGATGGAGGTGATGTAGGAAGATGAGAATATGAGGTTGTCAAGGACAACAACTGGGACGATTAATTGCTCTAATTCCCTTCTTCCATTTCCACAATCATCCCTTGGTCATTACTGAGAACAAGAGGACCCCAAGATGAAACATCTTTCCTTTCTCATTAATCTCTTCTTCCATTATGCTTTTGTACCCGAGTTGAAATAATCCCAAAACAAATGAATACTCATTAAATCTACATACATGCGTACTCAATCTCCTTGAAATACATGCGTACTCTTCAAACCAATTTTTCATCCCAGTTTTTTCTGATTTCTGTTCTTTCAGCTTAAAAGAGATGGACTGTCTGGTGACTCTGGTCACAGCAATATTTTACTCTAGAAATTCCTTACCTCTAAATTAAGACTTTGGACTCACAAGCTGCAAGAAAAAAGGTGGCATGATTTGCTAATAATATAAGAGATTTTGCAAAACAGACACCTTTGCCAAGCAATAATTGCATGTCTGCCAGTCTTATTTTCTCAATTTACATTCTTTTAATCTCCATGGCCATGCAGATCAGACTTGAATACTCTTATCAATATATCCTCATGTGTTTGTCATATAGTGTTTTTCTTTATCTTAATTCATAAGACAAGGAAGTTGGAGCATAAGAACGAAAAAAAAAAAGGAATATCAAATTTTCAGATCCTTTTTGTTCTTCCTTTTCAAGAGCAGAAAACTTCCTCTTAGCTCATAAAGACACCTTTCTTTGTACTTTCTTCATATTTCCTAGTGACCATGGACATTCTGAGTCAACACTGTCATGATTAATTTGGGCTATATTGGCTTGATGTGAACTGTCCAACTGTCAAGGGTCTATCAAGTATTATTAAAGATTCTGTGAAAAGCAACTGTCTATCTCTTAAAAGATTTTTTATTGTCCAATGTCCACATGAAAGCAATGATACTCTATAATCGATAGAATGTGAATTTTCTTACCATGAAAGAATAACATATACACATCTTCCACTCCAAGAGGAGGTGCAAGAGATAAAGCCCTTCCATCTCTCCAAATCTTATGGTAAAAAAGGTTTCTCATATTTTTATGAAAAGTGAGAAAACTTCTTAGGATCATGACTTAAGCATCATGAATGATCTTGAGGCAACATAAAAATGGTCACCAAGCTTGAAAAATGAAGGAAGATTTCTCCAAAAAGCTATTTCAAACTTTCTGAATAAAGGAACTCAAGAAAGAGTCTTTAACCTCTTTTAGAGGGATAATAGAAACAAACACCTCTCATGACAATTTCTGATAAATCATGTTTTCTGGTTCAAGGTGACAAGAGTACTAATAGCTACCTCACTCAGGGACCTTGCTCACCCAATGACCAATTCCTGTTACTAGTATATATTTTTTATTATATCATATGCAGTCATATACAGCATATAAGAGCATAGGGAACTGATATCATAAACAAACAGTTTCTTCTTTCATCAAAAAAAAATCCTTCACAAATTGATAATTCTTGTATATCAAAATTTTATACTGAAAGCAAGAAGAGTGCTAAAATCATTTCATTAAACACTCCTGGTTGTCAACAGACAACACCGAATTCTATAATTTCAGTAATCATAATGATAATAATAACAATAATAACTCATACAGTGCACAAACTATACAAGAATACATTCTTTTGCACTGCAGGAGCTCCTGTTGTGCATGAAACTCTGTGTAACATAGAGCGTAAGACATTGTGATAAGATTACAACCTACATGTATATATTTTACCATCAAATCTTCAAAAACAAAGACAAAAACCAAGAAGAGAACATTTTGACCAGCTGTCCAATATCTTTAGTGACACCGTGAATCAAACCCTGCGGGGTATAGCAAATAGAAAGGAAAAGGTAATTTATTTCCATTCATCAAATGCGATAATTGAAGCATGTGAATTAATGACAAGACATGACTGCATGGACTTGAACAGCTTTATAGGCTAAGCTTTCATATAAGAGTCTGTAGTGTATACATAGCCTTTTATAGGCATTCCAGTAATGAAACATGTTTTGAGAAATTGGAAAGGCACAAATGAAAACATGCTTCACTACTCATTTACTTTCTAATTGAATATAATTAAATCAAAATCTAAATGGAAAAGGGAATTCAAAAGGAAGTGCACTATAATCCATTCTTGCCTTTTACAGAAATTAAAGCAATAATATGATGATTAGTGATACTTGCCGATGACAAAAGAGACTCTCAATTAGATTTTCTCGTTATGGTTTCCCTCAGAGCAAATAATATGTTAACAATTGTTCACTTTGAGTACCTGAGGAAGAGTGAGAAGTAGAGTCTTCTAATTTCTTTCCGGAAAGGATAATGCAAGTGGAAGGCCACAGTATTATCAATTCAGGAAACTTTCTTTTAATGATGGAGTAAACTGACAAGCTAAAACCAAATAGGTATCTTCCTTTCATTGACATACATCTTAGCTATTTCTGTTCCTTACTCCTGATGCAAACACGCACTTCCACAGATGAGGGTAGGGAAAGAGAACAAGAAAAATCTATTTTTGTTTTCTTTTCTTTGCCTCCTAAATAGTACAGAGGCAATGGCCTTGCAAATGACACGCAATTTGGGGAGAAAATGAGGATTTTTTTTCTTTTTGACTGCCAGTAGGTGCACCTATATCACATCAGTGTCCCAACTATATGGTAATCAACCTATATATGATTTTTTACAAAAGCTAGGAGCTAATGATTAAGAAAAATTCCTGCATTATGAACTCACTTTGTCAAGAAAATGGCAGAAAATGAGCAAGCTGCTTATTGGTTGAAAAGTAGAATATAAAGTAATGGGGAAGTAATTGTGTTGATCATAACATTCACTTGAATGAAATGTCATTGTACTTTTCTTGGAAGGGATGCAAGATAACCAGGGTTTTTTTTTTCTTTTGAGCTGGGAGCAAGCCTTTTTCTCCTCTCTTAGTTCTCGGCATCAATTTCGGGGGCATGTAAAAATGATGACATTAACTTCAGATTGAGGAGTTTTTATTCATTCATGGGAACCTCAGTTGGTGTCCTAGATTATGTGAATGGCAAAGTAGCAAGTATGGATGCAGAGGAAGTATTCTTTGGGAGTAAATCAGTAAGAATAGATCATGATTAGATGATGAGGTAATATTTTCTTTTCAGAAAGAGCTGATTACCATTTGCAAGGTACGGGCTGAATTCATCAGAAGAGAAAAGATGGGCATAATAGAGAAGGGAGACGTTTTTAAAAGCTGAGAATCATGAGATCAGATGCTGGAATGATAGATGGACTAGAAGTGAAAGGGAAGATGAAGAGCAGATAGAAAGTGTGGGGATTTTTAAAAAGAAAGAATATAATACTTGACAGGATTTTACCTTCCCCCCCCAAAAAAAAAAAAAAAAAAAAAAATTGGTAGAGAAAGAGAGAACAGAATTAAAGAAGAAATAAATTTTTAAAAGGGATGAAAAGAAAGAAGAGGAAGAGGAGAAAAAGGAAGGTACAGAAAAAAAAGAAAAATAGAATGCAGGTAGATATTACCAAAGCATAAGCATGAAAATACAGATAAAGATCAATTTCAAAATGTAAATAAAAGAACAAGGAACAAAGAAATGCTAAAATAGTTTTTAAGGAAGAATGCATTTAAAGGAATGTATGTCCTTCAGATCCAAAAACAGACAAAAATGAAAGACAAGAAACCTTTCCTTTCATCAAGAAAACACACTACCAGTATTTTGTCCATTTTTATATCCCATTCACTTCAGACCTTTAGAGATCAGCTGACCACAGTGCAATGCACTCTTGTTGCCCACAGTGGGAAATGCCCAGTGAAATATCTTCCTTCCTTTACTAATTCAGGATTTACAAACAGATACACGCAGGAAAAAGAGGGCAGCAAACATGCATGTTGGCAAGAATACGTCAAGAACTGCATTGAAATCACTTTCTTCAAGAGCCTTCCGCATACTTCTGCTGATTTACAGTGATTTAGATTCTTGACATTCTTCATTTCTACTTCATTATCAAGGACTAAAAGCAATCATCAAAAATATAACATTTTCAAATACAACATGGAATATTGGAATTACTAAGAAAGGTAATAATGATAAGGATATCTAACTGCTGATCAAATGACTTGTAATGATATGTATTCTCCAATCCCTCACAAATGCAAGGATCATGTCAGAACATCCAAAACCATTTCTTAATTGATTAATTAATTACCCCTTTCACTTAAATTTACACATATTTACCACAACAAGACAATATTCAATTGTACTATTGTTCTTGGTGTCCTTATCAAAAGATACCTATCTTTAATCTTGGATACAGAACATCAATTAAGAATCCATTTGAAAAGCCTGTATGTATTTGATTCACAGACTTGTCAGTATTTTTGACAAGAAAGGACAAATCTCAGGTTTGAATATATGCTTACACAATATCCAGGTGACAAGACAAGGATTAAATCAAGTAATCGCAATCACAAGCATATCTCTATGAATTCATTTTGATATGACCCTATGATTTGGGAAATTTCCAAGTTCCTGACATAAACAAAATTATCAGAAATGTATACAATATTTCAGTCTTTAATATTCAGCAATAAGATCATTTCTATAAAATAAAATTTGGAATCTGAGAGAGTATATGGGTATCAACTTCAAACAAATGAATCTCATAAACAAACTGGGGCTTCTTATGTACCATGTATATACTATGTATTCTTATATATCACATATTTTGAAAGAAAACTCATGTCTTAATTCTATAATTAGATTTGATTTGTTTTATAGTATGACTTTCAAACAAATTTTCACAATGAGTGTAACTGCATATGTATGTGCCATGGGGGGGGGGGGGGGGTATGCTTTATAAAAGTTTTATCTGTTTTGTGAAAGGTAGCCATAACAAGTCTACTTAAGTAAATTGATATTTGTAACACCTACAGAACAAATTCAGAGATACAGTGTATCTGCAAAAACAGCACAGAAGTTTTCATTCTATGTAAATTTTTATAATAAACCAAAAAGGTGGCTCATCAAAATGAAAATGATAGCTTATGCTTTAAAAGACCAGCAAGAATGTCTGTTTCCTACTAGAGTGGTTAAGATGAATTTGGCAAAGAAACCAAGTCAGCAAACAGATTCGCCATGTGATCATTATCAACAAAACATCAGCCAAATAATAGATTATGAAACCCTCAAAATACACAAGAAAACAAGAGAAATAACTAAAGAACAAATTACGGAAACATCCTTTTTCTTCGATCTTAACCTTGTAACTGGTTGGATGAGCACATCAACAAGTTTGAGCAAATATTCAAGCCTTTTCAAATAGAGGTTTCAGTGGCTGATAATGGTCACGGAAGACTGATCTTTATATTGCTTTAATTTATTTTTTTATTCCTGTTTCACAGGTAAGGAATGTCCTTCCATAAACAGATAGTTCAAATGTTACCATGACAGACCCTGATTTCAATGAATATTGCATTACATAAAGATGGAATGAATTCTAAAAATTATATTTACATTATTTATATCATAAAACATATTGATTTTCAGGAAATAACCTTAGTTTTCCTATACTTAACACAAACACAGAGAAGATTGCACTCTTCCGGTTGTGGTTAAATAGTACCTAATTTTCACTTTGTATGAATCACAGAGATCTCTTCATATTTGTTTTCCTGAATTATAAATCACGAAGCTATAATCATCACAAGCTTTTTAATGACATATCTTAATCTCACATGCCCCAAACATCTAGATATTCATGTCCACATATGCGAATGAAATCCACTCTTCTTTAAATGACATAATATATCACATTTTACCAAAATCTAGAATCTTCTTCTCATTTTGGAACAATGGAAAGCCCCCTGATCAGACACAAAATAAATATACCGAAACTTGACAAAGAAACGTCACATAAAATTGTCATTGCATAGCCTAAAGACTGTTCAGACATACATCCCGATCTCTCAGAAGAAACATTGTATAGATGTGCATTTTTCTACTGTGCATGTTGTCATGGCAAGGTTATGTCTCCTTCGACTATGCTCACATTAAAGGAGAAAGCAACTCAGGCATCAGTGTGCTTTTAGTGAATAAAGATGACCAAGAAGAGTAAACAGTGAAAGTTTGAGCAAAATCGGACAATCTGTTCAAGAGTTATGAATTTTGAAAGTTTCAGAAAATCCCTATTACGAGGATCCTTGAGTTGGCAACTTTGCCAGCATCCCGTGATGTCATCGTGGACAACCTTCCATTCATTTTGTATATGATTTTTTTAAAAAGTTGATATATATAAAATTTTCAGTCAGGAATCAATATATAATTCTTTCCAAAATGCTTGCAGAATTGATGTAGCCATATTATACTCAATCAGTAAATCAAAAGAATTTCTATTTTTCTTGAAAATGAAGAAAATGTTAAATTATGCACACAAAATGAATGGAGAGTTGTCCACTATGACATCACAGATGCTGACAAAGTTGCCAACTCAAGGATCCCCATAATAAGGATTTAATTAAACTTTCGAAGTTCATAACTCTTGAACAGATTGTCCGATTTTCCTCAAACTTTCACTGTTACCTCTAACTGTTACCTCTACTTGTTCTTCTTCATCCACAGGAAGCACAGTGATGTCTGGGTTGCATTCTCCTTTAAGCCCCACTCAGTTATACTGTTCTATGCTCGCCATACATTCAGACACACATGGGCCTGTGATTCTTTATGTAGTTCTAGTTCGAAGTGATGCTCAGACCCTAGTTTTGTTATACGACGTTTCTTTATACAACGTTTCATTAGTCAGCGTTCAGACACACAAATCCATCGCATAGCTATACCGTTTCGGTATAGCGATACCGTTTTGGTACAACCATACAACTAATTTTTTTGTGTCTGAACACTGGGAAGTAGAGCTAGGAAATGGTTATGCTTTATGGTCATTTTGTGAAAATAAATTCCACAAACACCTACACTCTCATCTTAAGTCAATATAGCAAAACAACAACAAATAAACAAGCAAAGCAATAAACCTTAGTCTCTATACTTCATTGCTGATGAGACAATTGTCATTTGTCAGTGGATCAGTTCCTCCTTTTCAAGGAGGGGTCTGCGGTGTTTAATTTGCCAAGACACAAATTGTGGAAGCATACCACACAATATAAATCACAAGGAATACTGCAGACAACAAACAAACAGGCAACAAACAGCACACATATCTAGAAAAAAAAAATATACACACACACTAGTTTGCAAGGACAAACCCTGGTCTGTCAAAACACATCCATAGAGGTCTGAGTGGGAGACTAAAGGAAGTCAATGGGGATCGCGTACTATACACGTTGCTGCTCCACACCTATATTGCCTCAGCCAGTAGGCACCTAGGCTAGGCTTCTCTCAAGATGGATTATTTTCATCACAAAGATTGCTAAAGGTATCCCAACATTGCTCAAACATATTCAGAAATGTTAGTTTTGAAATGAGGTCCATCACAAAGATTTCAAAAATTTTCCTTGACATTACAGCAATTACCATATATAATTTTAGTTATTAAAAAAAAATAATAAGCAATTCTTGGTCGAGTGAAGAGTTAGAGAATTTGAGACAGAATCTCATGAATTATGAATAGCTTTTTACCTAGTAAAACAGCAAAAGGGACCTACCGTGAATTCATTGCTCTTGTTGTAGTGAAGGTTGAGGGCACGATAGAGCTCTGAATCTCGGGTCACCTTGAGATCAGTCCGCGCTCTCAACGTTGTCGCTGACCGCCTGCCTGGCAAACTTCTCCATCTGGATGTAGTAGAACTCTCGAAGTTGCTGAACCACTTGATGATCTGCGACGTGTTGTGACGGTTGAACTTGACATCGGGGAAATGCTGGCGTAACAAGGCAGAGCTTGGGTAGCGCACAAAGAAGAACATGAGCTTGGCCTTACGCAGATGGGTTGGCGTCAGGGTGCAAGTGATCGAGTGCAAAGGAGTTAAGGTAAATTCATAAATTGAAATGCACTATTTGAATAAATGTACTAGTAGTCAAAAGCTGGTCTCTTGGCTGCATACATTTTCTACTGCTTTATGGATACATTAATAATAAAAATACTAACTTTCTAAAGTCCATATGTCTCATTAATGGGGAGCTGGATACTTTTGCTCTCCTCTCTTCTTGTTCTCATTTGGAAAAGTTGCATCATTCAATACCAAGAATATTTACATGCATATTCATGTTTAACAATTGAAATTTCCATCAATTTGAAGAAAAAAGTGTACGGTCTCAAATTACTAAGAAATTACCATCCTTGATCATGGTAATATGATATAATCAAATGAAAGTAACATCAAGTGTGAAGCCTAGGAAGTATGAACAGAAAAACAGGGAATAGGATTCCTGTGTAATCCTCTTTTATCTTATTCCTTTCCAGGGCCCCTATAAAAGAATTAACCAAATAATTCCCAACAAAGAGAAATCATTCATCAGACATTCCATCATTCTTTGAATATCACTCTAATCTTACTCAGGACTGGACAAATATTTTGCAAATCTGACAAAAATTATGAAAGGAAAGATAAGAAAAACACCCACCATCCTATTAGTTAAAACATGGAGTTGATGTAGTAAAACATGACCAAGCAGAAACTATTCCTTACAAAAAGACATGGTGGATTGGTATGAAAAGAAGGCTTTTTTTTATTCGCGCCAGTTTTGGTGGCAAGAAATTCAAGGCCATTTTCATCCTTGGTCTCCTCCACACATTACTTGTTTACACCTTTTCTTGCACTGCTGAGCAGCCTTCGGGCAAAAAGAGAATATCTCACGCTATATGCCAACTCAAAGCCAATGAATAAGATTCTTCTGTTTGCTTTATGCTTCCCTTTGTGTTGAAGAATGCACGCTTATTCTGCTTTTTGAAGGAGTTCAATTCACAGAAGTTTCTTCAAAACGCAAGGTAAGAAACTTGGTAGAGATAGGCTGGTAGACTTGGGAAGGACCTACAAAACAGCACTAAGCCCCATGTTGACTGTTCTTTGAGAATCACAGCGTTGCAGAGATGAAAGGGAGATAAAAAGCATAAAAAGAACAGATACATTCCCATGACAAGTAAAAGAATACACAGCACGCAATGTGGAGACAATCTTTTATAGACGATGGTCTTTGTGCCAAAGATAGAAAGAGACAGAGAGACAGAAAGACAGAGAGTTAGAGAGACAGAGAGAGAGAGAGAGAGAGAGAGAGAGAGAGAGAGGGAGGGAGAAGCAAATGAGAGGAAATTAATCAGAGAGTGTAATGATAATGATGGAAATTCAGAAGGAATGATATGGCGAGAGAGGGAGGTGGCTTGCAGTATACAAGCTGGACAGACTTGTCGTTACTTTTCGACGCTTGCTATCAATTAGCCTAATCACAGGGGTCATGCATGGTCTCTCACACATCCTTCATTTTTTTGGTCGTTTAATGAAGAAAAGAGCATCCCCTCCCGACATCCATTTGGTGAAATCAGAAGTGAAACATTTAGAGAAGCTCTTGGGAACCCACTACACCAAACAAACCATGTCTTCCTGTCCATTGTCCTGTCCTATAGTCTTGGGCTTTCTAATCTACAAGCAAACAATGAAAGATGATTGGATATTCATGGAATCCTGAAATTTTCTTACGAGTATGATTGGGGAGGGGGGAGGTGGAGGAGGCTAGTGGCGGCGGGGTTGAATGGGGGTACCCAGGCCTGGTTAGCCATGTAGAACCAGCTGATGTCGAAGTCTCATCTAGAAAAACATGCCACACAAAAGGCAAGTCGGGAGCCGATTCTCAAGCTGTACCTCGGCTGTAAGGTACAGGCAACAATAAGGGTTGAGTCTGTTACGGATGAAGCGGCTTCTTGAAAGGGACCCGAGCAAAAGTGCAAGAACCTGGTATGAGATCAGCTAAATGAAGGCAGAGGGCTGATCTTGAATGGGCGTCGGCAGTCAAGTGGAAGGAGGACATAGTGGGAGAGAGAGAGAGCTGAAAACCCCCAAAGCTTGGCTACGTCTGAATAGGAATGACCACACAGGGCTCGTTCTTTTCCCCCGCATAAAGATTAATAGTTTCTATGGAAGAAACAATATAGGACAACGAGATAGAGATATATAGACTTCCATCGATCTGGAGTTATGACTGGAGATCCACTTCACAAAGGTCTTGGTGGGAAGTCAAACCCAGCATTTCTATTCTAAAGAAATTAAGAATATGGTAGGAGAGTGGCATAATAGCTTGGGAAAAAATATGGCCTTGTTACCACAAAAACAAATCAATTTTGTTACAATTGATACTAAATAGGACAAAACCTGGAGTCATTTATATAGCTCTTTCTCAGGTTTACAAAACATGAGGTTCAGAATTGCATCTCATCATTTAGACAAGGGGCCTTGTCTTTTGAGAAATCGTCAGAAAACCATCAATTATACTCCACTTCCTCTCTATTTTATTCAGAATAAGAAAGAATTATCTACTTATAATTGCTCATAAAGCTGAGGTTAACTATTATCTCCTTTCTACATGAACCTACAGAGATAGCAAAATACTCGAGTGAAATCTTGATTCTTCATGGCAAATCATTCACTTACTGAATGGATTACAATTAGAGTCTTAGCCAAGGATAAATCAGCTTAATGCCTAGTTTACAAAGAGAAGGTTTTGATTGATGATATTCTTGCAGCTATGGTAAAAATCAATCTTCAGTCATAGAGATATAGGAAAGAAAGAAAGACAGAGAAAAAGATGAGGAAGTGGAGGTCAGAGAAAACAGAACAGGGGCTGGATATTAAGATTTTGGTCAAATGCAAAGAATTATGATGCATTATATCAGGAAATCCTTGTCTACTGCTCACAAAAGTGAAGGGAAAAAAAGGGCAACTAATCAAATAGGAACCACCACATAATCAAAACTGTATGTACAGGAAACACCTGAAGATAGCTATTTTCTTCCTTGAATTGCTTTATTCATAATTCTTGCCAATTCTTAGATGAAATAAAATGTTTGTATTCGTTTATATTTCTAGCAAAAAATCTCTATTATAAATTGTTAACAACTGTGAAAGGTACTTCTTTGAAATCTGGATAGAATAGAAGAAATTGGTTAAACAGATACAGAAAATTGGAAAGGATATAAAAAGCAGAGACCTTGTGAAAGGTGCACCAAACAGGGCACTCCGCCTATTCATTCCCCATTTCTTGGGGCTGTCTTAAAGCGTAAGCAGCAGATCAGGCATACTGATGTCTGCGCATTACTCTTCATGGCTCATAAAACAAGAAGAATCCTCAAGGAAACCGGGGGGACAAAATATGCCTTTGAATCTTTGATGTGCATATGAACAATAATTGAGAAATACTTTGGCCCCAAATCAGACAAAAGACCTAAAACCCCTCAGCGGCCAGATAAGAAAGGGCTTCTCAATTTTTTTTGAGGTATGGTGACAAGTTCAGGCGATTCAAAGACTGGCATTGAAGGAGAGTATGAGGCGATGCCGACAAGAAAAGTACAATGCCCTCTGACAGTCATCATCGTATCAGCCAAGATTTATGAATCAATTCAAACTTATTTCGTCAATTTCAGCTCAGTATGGTGAGACCAATGAGCAACACATACACTTGTGAGTGGAAGAGAGGGCGGGATGGGGTACAGGCTAGAATGAGAGATACAGCCAAGAATAAGAGATAAAGTGAATAGAGCAATCTGTCTGGAATAGGCATGAAATAACACAGAAAAAGAGAAAGATAAAGAAGAGAGAAAGAGAGACAGAGAGAGCAAGAGAGAGAGATGGAGGAGAAAGGAAGCAGAAAATAAAAGGAGAGAGAAGAATAGAAATGGAGAAAGAGAGAGGGAACTACAAGGAAAGAAACACAGACAGGGACAGAATATGGATAAACATAGGAGAAACAGGAAAAAAAAAGGTGAAAATCCTGTCTGATTTTTGAATACGGTTTCTTAGAAAAGAAGTAGAATTAAAGGAATGCTAACAGGCATAAAATGATGAGGAAAGACAAATAATGTAAGTAAAAAGTAGAGAGAAAGAACAAATATATATGATTTCTGCATGTCTGAGCACGAACTTAACCGAAAGATCTTTGTTAAAAAGTGCCTGGTATACCAACTGTACTCCTTTCTGATGACTACATTATTTATAACATTGCTTTTTACCCTCTTTGATTGTGACCTTTTCCAAACCAAAGAGACACCTTGTTGAAAATGTCAAAAATAATGTCAATATACACATATCATTCTTCATATTTTAGGAATTCATTCAGCATTTCCAGACCTTGATAATCTTATTTATAATCTTGAAAGTACATGTATGATCTGAAAATAGACCACAAGACAGAGTGCATTGTCTTATCTGTTTCGTCTTACAGACCTTCAGCACTCGATGCTATTCACACACAGCAAAGTCAAAAGTGAAAATAATGAAGTCGTGCCAAGACCCAAGCAGTAAAAGTAGCGATAAATAGCGGTTTTCTTTTTTCCAAAGTGAGAGACAATGTCGCCAAGAAGGATCACATGATATTGTTGTTTGGTTTCCGAGTGCCTACTTGGAGGGTGTCTTGAGAGAAACTCTGACTGGCTCTCTTGGCACGCAACTTCCTGACTGATAGCATTACCAGAGAGTAGACCCCAAACATTGATCTCAAGCGACTTCCTCTACGAGGCTGACCGGCAAGAATCTTGTCTCGAAAACTCCTATTTTTGGTGGTTACGTTCAGCTCGCAAGTCGTGGGAAAGGAAGGAGGAGCTATCACAATAAGAAAATGACCGCATGCATTAATTTTCATTGATATAAGAGAAAGAGAGAGAGAGAGAGAGAGGAGGAAAAAATAAAAAAGGGAAAATGATAGAGAAAGCAACAACCATGATTTCCAGATGGGGTTGATTTACTGTCACTTGTGTTTATTTCTTGTAAAAACTGTTGACATTATGCTTCGTCACGGCTGCTTGAAATAATTTGGGGGCACTAATTACCATCAGGTGACTATTTCCTATTATCTTTGAACAGAATAGGAATAGGATCTGTGCCTGATAAGAACTTTCAATGTTTTCAGGATAAAAATGTGCCATACACTAACCCAAGAAAATAAAAGATCCTCAAAATGTCTTTATCATTCTGCTGTGTATGTTGACTGAAGAAGTATTACAAGAACAGGAATGAAAACATGAACAAAATTAAAAACATTTAGTCACATTATCTCTGAAGAAAAGTCATTAACCCAGGAACTAAAATCTTATGTTTTGTAACCTTGTTTCAATACATCATCAGCAACAAAAGCATTCCTTTTTTTTTTACACTGTTACCTTAACAATATTTTTTTTTGGGGGGGGGGGGGGGGGGGGATTTCAACTTTGATCAGAAATGAATTTTATTAATCATACTAGTCCAGAAGACTACACATCAAAGTACCACCAAGAGGAATTGTATTTTTCAATTACTTATTTCATCAAATGATCATTAATTATTTACATGTATGCAATAGAAAAATAGAGCAAAGATGAACAAAACAAAATCTTAATGGCAATATATGAAAGTGTGACATGATTAAAGTAGTCAACATAAAATATGAACACTGATGATTCCTTTACAAAAATTATCACAAAAGGATATTGTTCCATTGACTGGTGAGTAGTCTGAGAGATCGGCCGAGCTTGGCCTGTCGTGCATGTGGAGAGGCGAGGTGTCCCGTCCCTCTGGTTTAACCATAGGGTAAGCTGGACTCTCCACTGAGATGTGGGAGAGATCCCCCGGTGAGGACCGATGGTCACTCAGGTAGTTCAGAGGTGAGAGGTGGGAGTTGGCGATGAGAGGGCTGCCAGGATACCTGTAAGGAATGGGAGAGGGGGGCATATAAGGAAAGAGAATAGAAAGAATAATTAGTATATTTACTTATGATAGGAAACATACAGAGAGAATTAGAGGATACTGAATAAGAGAAACATAGAGAAAAATCTATAACGAAAGAGAGAGAAAGAAAGCAAGTAAAATTTTAGTCAGAAAGTCAGAGAACAAACAGAGAGGAAAGAAAGAGAGAAAGGAAGAGATACAGAGAAAATGTAAGAAAGTAAAAGAAAAAATGACGGGTCTGATGATTTAAAAAAGAATAGACAAAGAGAGAGAGAGCAAGAGAAAGAAAGAGAAAGAGAGGTTTAACTGAAAAAGATGAACAAGCAAAGCAACTTACAATTCAGTCTAATTATGTTAATATGGATTCATGACACCACAAAATCATATTAAGAAGGTACTTAACTGCTTACATATTTTCTTGTATCATATGACCCATTGTCTTGTGCTGCATCTTGACAAAAACAGAAATAAGACCCAAGGGGGAAACCCAAAATAACATCTTAATTCTTATGAATAAGGAAGTTGTGTTTAATTCCCGTCTGTTAAAGAGACTCCTTTAAAGTGAACTTTCTTACATTCAGATACTTGTGTCACCTTGAACTATATAACATGGTACTTGACTTTTAGGTTGTGTATGATTTATTGCGATGGGAGAGGAAAAGATTAATATCACTGCCAAGTGTGTTTGATCTCATGAAATGGCATTACCGATGGACAGTATGAAATATTCATATAACTATATACTTCCAGATGAATCCTGAGAGGAAATAGGGAACATCACTCATAAACTACTAACACAGGTGAGAATATTCCTGAAGATGGGTTATAAACATGTCACGGCACGAGGAAGAGATAAAACAGGGAGTGTGCGAATGAACGATCTTCCAAACAATGCAGGCTGCAGATGGGATCATAGACAACAATAATAGATCCCTTCTCTTTCAAACACATCATATCCATCAAAAAAAGAACCCCAAACGGAAGAAAGGAAAGTGAAAGAAAAAGCAGGACTCTGCACAGATTTCCTGCGAAGATGTTTTTGCAACGTCAGACTGAAAAGCCCCTACGGCCGTTCTTTGCACGCCAACTTGCAATATCCTGTAAGGTGATGAGCCTTCTATAAGAGATACGTTTGCTTGTGGACCAGGTGAAAAGAGTGTATGGTAAGGAGACAAATTACCTTAATCGACTATAACAAGGCAGGAAGGATGCACACTACATGTAAGAAACCATTGTATAGAGTGGGGATCCGGGCAGGAGTTAAAAGCCAAAATGGGAAGAAGAAGGAGAACTAGAAGAAAAGAGAAGTTGGGTGCCATATTGTGCTATCATTTCAGGTGTCAATACAGAGTCATGGCAATAAAAGATTTTTATTTTTTTGAAAACATAAGCTATCAACTGAACTCTGTACCATATATGCCCCATGTCATGACAGTAGAATGCCAGTTCCATCCACTGATAAAAATCAATAAATTTACAGGTGTAAACATAATACGAGAAAATATATAATACATCATCTGCTTTTCTCTCCATTCCACAAAAATGTTACAAGTGGTATACTTTGTTTGGCTTATGAAAATTAAAGAGAAATTTAATGTACCGTATGAATCATAGAATTTCCCCTTTTCCATGTAGTTTAGTGCTCTAGATGATAGATATCACATATAATATGGAAGTTTACCTCTTAAGGCTAAGAAAAGCTGTAAATCATGTACACTACTTAAGAGCAGTATGGATCTAAGACGTAAGATTTTGACCTAATCCTAAAGTAATCTTGGAGTGCGTGGGAATATGAGATAAAATGGTACATTGGTTGACATGCTCATGCCGTAGATAGGAAAGATATGAATACTTTCTCATAATCTCTCTCTCTTAATGCCTGCGATGAAAATTCATTTTAGAAGTGATTTCGTTTTAATCACTCCTGGAGTAGCCAAGTCATGCTACCATCTTTTTCTTTTTCTTGTTTGGGGGACCTCTGACAACCTTCATGACATTAGAATTACTTGAGATTTAAAAGGCAGTGAACACAGGCAATTCTTGGGATTAAAGATGCAAAATTAATTCTATGTTATCTTCATGGAATTACTCAGATTTGCAAGCTATCTGAAAATCAAGGTAAAGTGTCAAAATGCATGAAAACCTCAATGTGAATACTAATAAGGATGATTCTCAAATCTTGAGATTATTTAAGGAGAGACTTTAAGTATCTTTTTTTTTCATCTTGAAGATAGAGGATTAGAGGAACATGCTTGCTTGGTAATGCAGGCAATCATGACTAAATCAGGATCTGATGGAGTAGTCTATAATTTCTGATGACTTAATTGCTCACTCATTTCAGGCAAGTCACATCAAAAAATGAAAATAAAAGGCCAGCTAGTTTGGGACTTGGATTCATTTTACAAGAATGCACTTTTTAGGGTCACAGCCACATTCGGATACTTTGTTTCAGGAGAGGAATAATTGAAGTCACTTTCCTCCCCCATCTTTCATCATTTTTCCTTCATTTTTGTAGAAGCAAATAGCTCAACAAGTCAACTTTTACTGACATATACAATGAAGTACTTCCTATACTAATGAAATACTGCACAGGGAATTCCTTTTGTGTTTGACAGGCTAAGACAAATCCTGCGTAAGTCAGTGATTCAACTGAGAAATGATTGACGCTGTTTGTGAGGCATGCTCAAAATAGAGCAGAAAGAAAAGAGGAGCTCTGATGAAAGTTGAGCTGTCTGCGCTAAGAGCGGCTGATCCGAGGAAAAGTCTTGGCAAGATTCTTGGATTAAGAGACATCGTGACAATTAAGAAATGAATGCGTCTTCCAAAACCTCAAAATATGCACTTTTCATTTTGTTTTTGTTCTGACCTTCTCTGAGCAGGATGTGGTGAACTATAAAAAAAATGATTTTTGGACAAATGCTTTTTTTTTCTCTCATCTCTGGGAGCCAAAGCTGCCTGAGATTTCAAAAAGAAGACAAGAAGAAATTTGATAAAAGAACTGGAAATGGTCTATTAAAGGATTACTGTCTGGTGAAAAGATTTACATTACTTCAAATGAGATATTCACCTATTCATTTCATTTCGATATTTCAACAGTGAAGTTTACTAAAGGCCTACTAATGACATAATGTGCCAATTAGCCTAAAAATGAAATTCTCTATGTGGAAGGTTTGGCTGGAATCACTAAAAGGAAATAAAAATCTTTTGCAAACTGAATGCATGAATGATTGATTTTATTTTCCTTCTAATGAGGATAATAAATATTTGTCCATTTCAGTCAATAAAAGGGAAGAATTTGCCAAATATCTCATTTTCTTTGTCCCTCATGATGATAAATCTACTGGAACATTAAGTCAAAAGATAAGGTTAAAAAGCCCTCACCACATATTTTGATGGTATCTAATTCTTGCCCAAACAGGAGATAGGTCACACACACTGCACATCCAAACAAACAGAATCACAAGAACGTATTCAGTGAATCATCAATCTGCCCACTGAACTTCAAGTCTGCAAATATTTTTATCAGACTTGCTACATCTATATGTTTTTTTATTTCTTTTTAAATAACTGGACATGATAGGTTTCACTTTAATCCATCTCCATATCATTTACACAGAGTTCATGTCATGTTTCTTGGCTCAACAAACTATTTTACACCATTTGGACGGCCAAATGAGATGGCATTCTGCTGCCCATACTTCGTGGGAGACCTCTTGGCATGCTGAGTGAGGAAAGCAACATAAAAATTCATATTGTACAGACAGCAACGTGTGCATAACATACCCTTATTCACATAAATGTTTGCCTAAGTATATGGAAAAAATTGGGGAAGAAAAGTGATTACTACCAATACACTTGAGTTTAATGGGAAATTTTCAAACAAAAGAGAGAGAGAGAGAGAAAGGGAGAGAGATGGAGATAAAGAGAAAGAAAGAAGAATAAAAACTTTTCCTATTATAAAATGTACATGTAATACCACTGAACGGAGCAAAAAGAAAAAAAAAATCAACTTTGGGACTGCCTATAGTTGTGTATACTTGACACTGGACCTCACTAGAAATGATGAAAGCAAACAAAGCAAACAATTTCTCGTACAAATGACTAGAAAATCATCATTCAACAGTGTGGCTGTTATAAATGTGAATGGATGAATAAACAGACTTCCCAGAGAGACCATAATGGGAAATGATATCCTGTTTCTATTGAACTAAAATTTATAAAGAAATAGTCAAATTGAAGTTTGTATCTCCTCTATTTACAATTCTTGATGGCTTAACAGCTGGCATGGAATATCAAGGGATAAGTTCTGTTTAATGTAAGCATATACTCATAAAATCTCATGAAATGTCTCATCTTTTTAAACAAAGATTATACAGGAATTGTGAAAAGTAATCATGTATATATACCAATTTCAATTTTTTTTCGAAACGGAAGTAAAAAATGTAAGAAAGTATGATTTTTCATAATTTAACTTTTAACTAATATAAATAGTCATTGTCAATGGTGAGAGAAGATTATCAGTCTATTGGAAAAATAAAATTAAAAATTCATAGAAAACTAATGATGTTTTGATTCCCAAATAAAAAAAAAAGAATAAACTAACAATTCATATCACTTTCCATCCCAGTTTGTAGCTCCTGCTAAGGAATTCATTTTTCAAACACAAACAAATTACGAGAAGTCTTTTGGTATTTTATAAGAATACATATAAAAAATCTTCTATGAGAATATCACTTTCAAAAACACACAGTCTTAAATGTGAAGTCCTACTAGTTTGAGCTAAGCACACTTTAAATTTTACTGATGAATAAGTAAGCATATGGATAAGACAGGTCAATAAATCAAGACTCTATCGAGAATGTTAATGAACAAGATGATTGGATGGAAGAAGAGAATTTAATCTTTAAAATAGGACTTCTTTTTCTCTTGTGAAAAGGTAGCAAGCTGCAAATAAACAGGTGGTGAGGCAAAGTGATATTAATATCTACCTCCAACTTACATGGTTGAAGTTAAGTGCAGAAGGACTTGTTTGTATTGAATAATGTATGGGCACTTTTCAAGTGTTGACAACATAACATATATTAAAAAGAAGTGATAAAGAACAAACATACATGTATGCCTTTGATGCAAACATCATGCATCATAATGATTGGATGTAATTCTTACATGGCTTTTCCTTTTCAGTAAAAATAAAATGTTTATGAGCTGTTGCTAATACTGTCAACACTGTTTGATAGTACATTTTGTATGTGCACTTTCTGGAAAACAATGAAGTGAACTTGAAGAATTGTTTAAGACGATACATAATGCACGTTTTTATATGATCGTTGATTAGTTCGATTCCCTCATAAATTTCACAGTCTCTTTTATACTTTTTGAAGAACTCTTCGTGTAAGAGGAGCAATGCATGAATTTTCAAGATAATTAATTACAATGTGGGTTAGTAGTTACATAAAATTCCATGCTGCTCATTTATAAATAATAACTCCCTATTTGAATACCACAGTCACAAAGCATCAGCTAGATGTTCCAATCCAGGCTTCTAAATGTAACCAAATAATTTCAATACTCTTTGAACAGCACAATTATGAATATCTGCTACATGCTACGAACAAACATTTGAATGTAATACATAATTTTATTCAAATTCTAATCTTTTCCTTCCATGATTTCCTTCGTTATTCAGGATTTTTCCAAGTTTCAATTTTCTAAGTACATTTAAATCACCCAGCATATTAGATTAAGATATAATATAAAACTGATGACGAGAATGAAATGTTAGAAAAGAGAGAATATCTTACATGTACCTGAGGCTCTCAAAATGCTCCCTTGGATCAGCCATGGTAGGAGCCATGAAGCTAGCAGCTAGATTAGGGTGAAGACTGGGGTTGGGGATGGCCACTGAGGTGGGTAAGCTGACTGGGAGGAGAGGCTCTGGCTTCATCGGGAGATCCCCAGGGTGGAAACCTCCACTTCCTGAGTGAACAGGTCTGTCATTACTCCTCACCCGCTTTCTGCTGGGGACAACCAAAGACATGGCCTCTGTCTGCTCTAGCGGTGTCGGAAATGGCCTCATGAAGAAGCTGGGGTGGAGGAGGGTAGGAGGAGGAGGAGTGGGCTTGCGCTCCTGGGCAGGGGCAGGAGGGCTAGCGTTCCGAGCTAGTACTGGATTTCGGGTCTGGTTACTGTTGATTTCAGTCTTAGTATGGGTTGAGTTGTTGTTACTCGCATTTTTGCTGCTGGTACTCTTTGTGAGTTTATTCATGACAGTGTCTACTGCACTGAGTAAGAGAGGGGGTAGCTCTTCCTTCAGTGTTTGTCTAACAATGTAACTTGTCTTGTGATCAAGAACACTACTTCCATCCACTCTTCGTTTCCTATCATTGCTATGCCGTACTGGTGAGCTGTTTCCACTCACACCATTCACCTCATAGTGCTGGACTGTACTACCTGTGTCAATTGGTTCATTTAAATCGTCCATGTCATCTGAGTTGTCCGATAGATTTCCATCATCTTCATTATCAAACATGTTGAGGTATTTTTCTTGCAGTGTGTCCAGTTGTGTCTGAAGATGAGATAGGATCCCTTTAAGCTTAGTTTTCTCTTCCTTGCGGGAAGGTTTGCTTGGGGAGTCCTCATTATCCGAATCCCATCGCTGGGGCTGAGGTTGGTATTGCTTACGCTTAGGTTTGCGCAGACTGTCCTCAACTGCTGGTGGAGAATGCCTCATGCTGGTGATGATGTTTTCCACTCGGGCACGCTTAGCTTTCAGGCTATCTGTGATGGTTTCTTGCATTGGACTGGTTGATCCGTTACACTCTTCCCACATTACGGTTTCTGCAGTGGGCATGGCTGTGGAATCTCCACTCTCACTTGGTACTTTGGCGCACTCCAACTTTCTAGCTTGCGGTTTCCCACTGGGCTCAATCTCTGCACTCTTCACTATATCTTCTTCCAAATCCAGCAAATTACTGTGATTCTCTGCAACTCTGTCCTGAGAAAATGAATCCCGTGATTCTGTGTCACTGCACAAACTAACTGACTTGGCGGGACTGCTGCAATTCAGATTTAACAAGCTCCTCAAAACCTCAGAGTTGTGCTCGACATTTTCCTGGAACACACCGTTGATGCTGGCAAAGCTGTTGACTTTTGTGTGAAAATTACCTTTGGGTAGTCCCTGATCTGCTCGATGTCGCTTCACTTGGCGACTGAATGCATCCTCGACCTTAGACATTGGCTTGCCAAACAACGTCAATGTCTCCTTGACTGTGTACTACTACACTAAACCAAAGCTCTACGCTGGTCCAATGCTTCTGGAGTTGCAAAGGGAGGTGCGAGCAAATTCCGTCAGCTGACAGCTAGCACTTCACTCGGCCGCAAATCACTCACTGTGTGAGGAGAGAGAGAGAGAAAACACCGGTTATAAATAGGCTAACAATACCACATTCTACCTGATGGGCAAGTACGCATTCATAATCAACGAGCAGATTTAAGTACCAGATGCACTTTTTTTAAGGGCAGGGAGGAAGTAGAGAGCCCAGCAGTACACGTCTTACCCAGATGGCTTCTTACTTCTTTCTGCGTGTCACCAGAAAGTCTCGCAGAAAGAACGTTGGCTCTTCAGCCAATTGTTTTCATCCTAACCATCATACTTACTTCCTCTTTCCCCGGTATCCCGTACACAACCAAGGAGATTGGATTGTGGGAAATGAGGCGCTGAAGACCAAGATAACGCTTACTTTACTATATCCGACTTTGCTAACCATCCACTACTGGCAACCAAAACCAAAAAAGATATCTCTCATAATACTCATTTAACCCTCCTGCATGAACTATTTCAGATTTCTCTGCACAACTCATTGGGGGTTAAAGTACTTTCTAGCACAGAAGCAAGGCCACATTAAGACCCTGCTTAGTATTCATTCTGCTACAGAGTTTGCTACTTCCTAAATACAATTGCAGATTACGTTTCCTCTTAAGCATGATGTCACTGGTTGATATTGTGGCTTTTCTTCTTTCTTATGAGTTTCATGGGATCACTACTTAGTTACAGAAACAAAGATCGTTTTTATAGACAACTTTGTGTCTGGTAATGTTTCAAAATAGCCCACTGCTATTTGTAGATAGAGTAAAAGTACAAGCTGAGGAAGAGGGTTGCATCCTTATCAGAAATGGTTAAACGTTTATCAACCTGGCAAGGATCACTAGATACCTTTTTGTCTTTCTTTGTTTTATAACTTACTGGTTTCAAAACACTTCATTTTGCATCCTGTAGCTTAAACTTTCAAAAGTGCACACCCGGTTCATGAGATTCTGCCATGTAATGTTTCAAAATTAAGAAAAAAAAATATCATAATTAATTGGCACATAACTGGCACTTAACCTCAAAAGCTCACAGATAGGATTTCAAGGACATGTATTCTGTTCAAAACTACTAAGAATGAAGGAATAAAAGTTCTCTGTGTTACAGATTCTAAGATCTTGCTGGCAATCTGGAGTTAACAATTATGAAAGAATTTACTTATTTTCTGTAGACCATTTTCTAGATTAGTGCTAAAAAAATCTGGCGTTTATGAAGTACAATAAAAAGAAAAATATCAGCAAGAAGCTTTTCACAAAATTGTAATACTATTTAAGGGTATCACTAAATGCAAAGGCCAAATTTAATGACCCCATAATACATTGTGTATGTCTGGAAGAAGGGCTGGTTCTTTTGTGCACTAATTCTTATGTCCTTGCTAAATAGCCCAAGACCGATGATCTCTCCGAGCATAACTACTGACCAGTAGCCCTGGCCTGAAATGACCATATGTGGGGTGATTAAACCCCTACAACATAAAAGACAGAAGTGTGACCATTCTAGCAGAAGGGATGTTTACTGCAACCATGCTGTGATTTAAAGACTCTAAAAAGCATGTTTTATATATCCCCCCCCCCCTTCCTTTTCAAATAGGCGTAATATTTCAATAGACAAATCATTTACTTCACTATTTCTATTTTAAAAGAATATCTCTCATACAATTAGTTTCTGTGTTTGCTTTCAAGGCAATATCAAAGCAAAGCGCAAATCTTTAAAAACATTTGTTATACAATAAATCCATCCATCCAGCCTCTGTAATCCTTTTGCATGATTATGTTTGAAGTGTAATAAAGTCTTTTAATTTCAAAAGCAAAGGTTCCCTAGTAAATTACAATAATTTTTATAACTTTGCTATCCAAATCTAATTTTTCACTTTTAGCTCCAATGGAGAGATAAATTCAACATATACTAAAACATGAATTTATTCTTTGATATCAGCTCATTTGTACATTCTTTGAACATGACTAGAATACTGAAATACATGTAATGTACAAGTAAATGTACACAGTATTTACGAGGGCCGTTTTTTTTTTTCAATTATAATACTTTTCCAAGGAATTCACTTTTTGATCAGATTATCCTAAATTTTTCCACAAACAATCACAATAGCCTAATATCTGCTCCCTAACAATCTAAATCCAAACTTAAAAGTCACAAACTTTTCGTATTTGCTTCTTTTGCCAAGTATACAAATACATACAATAATTCTAGTAGCCCGATAGATATGTTTTTACCTTGAAAATTCAGATGGACATGGTGAGCCAAAAAGTTTAGTTTGACATGGATATGACCTGGAAATATGTCAAAATAACCATATTTTGAGTGAATGTGAACCTTTTTTTTTTTATTTGGGCAACAACAATGCTTGACACTGACAGTCATGGGGGGGGGGGGGGTGCGGGGGAGATATTCAAGTTGTCCTGAGAAAAAAAACAATGAATATATCAAAATTTTCAAAAGTAAGAGAAAACGACAGGTTACATATTATGCACACATTTTTTCATCATGTGCACATTTACATATTTGAATTGAGCTAGAATTTCCTTATTTGGACTGAACTAATTATTTAATCCATTTAATTGTAAAACATCTATTTTCAATATGATTTCTATCCCTTCTAATGTTTCTTGTAGATTAAAAAAATATAAAGATATTTACCAACAATGAAGTAAATTAGCATAATGAAATCTAGTAGTGTATAAGCAAAACAATAACAGTAGGGTGGTAGGGTGGTACATCATGTCTTTATTAACTCAATAATCAAACACTGATTTTTTTTTCTTTGCATCATTTCATAAAGTTAACGGTATACTTCATAAAAATAGCATAACTGCTTACAATATTAATACACACCAAATGAATAGAAAACATTCACCACAATCATCAAACATATCTTCAAATTATCATAAATCCATTACAGAGTCACTCGACATCAAATATCTGAAGATAAATGCATGAGTGCTTGCAATAACAGAACTTTCTGAATCCATTATTTTCCTAAATGCTTCAGTATCACAAGAAATATAAAGCTTGTCTTCATGGAACATTTAGCAAAAATAAAGACAATGGTGCAGGCATGGTTAAGATTGCTAATTTGAATGTTCATAAAGTGAATATTTCAAATGTATAACTTTTTTAATTTATCCCTTATTGGTTTTTATTGATTAATTTCTGTAGTTTTTCTTCTACTACAACCAACTTAATTTTAGGGTAGACTTCATCTTGAAAATAAACCCCCAAATTAAAAACCACCTTGGAGTGGGAAGGATATGACAAGGAACAGAGAAACACATGTCTCAGGATATCTGAAGATAATGATATGTGATCACCTGGGAAGTCTCCATTCCTTATTTAGATCAGATTAAATATTCCTTATAGCCACTGGGAGGGTCTTCAAAGGGGCAAGCAAGCTTAAGTCTTAAACTTGTTACAAGGAAAACTGGACACTTTCTTTTATCAACCAAAGCTGCCACAACAGACCTTGACAAGATTTATCAATCAGTGGAACAAAGACACTGCCCTTACCTTGGGTCTTTTAGAAATCATAAGGAAAGGTTTAAAAAGCAGGGAGGACTGGCTTATCTTATCCAACAAAATATGGGGCTGGGAGAGGTAAACTAAAGAAAAGAGGATAAAAGAATCTTTAGGTATCAAACCAGGAAGAGAAGGAAATTCAAGCAAGATCTTCAACTGCAGATCTTGCAACTTCTCTTATCTTATCAACTGTCAGCAGTTCCTGACCCAGACTCTAACAAGGAAAGAGATAAGGCTTTCAAAAACTCAAGAGGATTTTTCAAAGAAGGAACTATACCAAGGTTTGGACTGCTGACGGAAAAGGGATTTATAAGGAAAAGAACCACTTGATCAGATATCACCTAAGATGTCAGTTGTTACATAATGGATGTGCCAGGAGGAAAAAAGGAAAGGAAATGAAACGGCCATTATCTCAATGTGAACATATGAAATGAGGCTGGCTTCCTTCAAACTCCACCCCAAGAAGTTTCATGCATGCAAGCGTGCAAATGGTTTATTTACCGAGTATGAAGAGCAATTCCTTCTGAGATGAAGGCAAGACTCTGTCAACAGTCAATATATAAATTCTCCCCGCAAACATACTTTTATCAATCTTTGCTCCAGAAAGGGGAGTTTGAACAAATAGTAAAGGTTGAAGTTAAGAAACTCAAACACATGTTCCTTAAATCGATCTCAAGATAGTCGACAGGCTGCTTGGAACTTATAATGGGTATACAATGTCAATGCTCCAAGACCTCACTGTTGACCTTTCTGAGGTAAAGTCTGCATTTAATATCCATCATTCATCAATGTACATTGACATAAATACAAGATTTACATCATAACTTGAACAATTTTTAAGGATATATGATGAGAATGAGATAGCTGTAGATCTCAGACTGAAGATTGATTTTAAATTCTATTTAATTGCGCAGCAAAGTGACTGCATATATCATTACACAGAGCAAAAAAAAAAAAAAAGGAAGAAAGAAAGAAAAAAACCTGAATGAAACTGCTATATATATATATGAGAAAAATTAATCAATTTGTCTGAAGTAGAAAGTTTCTCAGAATCAACAATATTTTTTCATCTGCATTCGATTCACGGTAAAAAAGACAGAAATAGTAGAAAGTCAATTATTTGGGGGTACAAACCTTAATAACTGCTACATGTATACATGCCAAGTTCACAGAAATTATTAGCAAAATAATTCAGACTCACAATTCAAATCAAATCAAATATACATGTATTTACTAAATCTGATGTTTATCTATTCATCAGTTTACTTATAGTTATAAAACATATTTTTACAGGATTGTATCAAAGAGGTTTAAGAGATCTATTACACCTCCCCTATATTGTATCATTCTTTTACAATGGTCCTGTGAAAAATACAAAATTCAATTCAATTCAGTTCAATTCAAAGAAACATTTATTTTCTTCCATTTGACTTGCAGGAGTTAACAAGCATTTTTAATGATAGAAATCAAATATCAGTCATGATGAAAGCAAAAATCTACCTCATTCAAAAAGTGTATACTGTATTGGTGCTAAAAACTATGAACCAAAGAGATGACTTGGAAAAAAACCAGCTATGTACAAGCTTTGGTGTATATAAAAAAGAACTATGCAGAGAATAATCCTTTCCTACTGCCCTTTCTGTAGACTGGAGGAGAAGTATAGATATTGAAAATGAAGCTTTTGTTGCTTGTAAAATTGATCTCTTTCATACGATTGATTTTCAGTTTTCTTCATGGTATGAGACAACAATAGATTGTAGAGCATCCACTTCAAGGCTCTGGTAGCTTTGTGTAATGCCTGGTGCGGATGTAAGCTTCAAGGAAGTATGGTATATCTTTTACCACTTCACAGGAAACATCTAAACACAGAACCCTACCAATTAAACAATGTACAAGGCTGTATCTTGTGATAGCAGCACAGAAAACTGACATCCATAAATCATGATCTTAAAAACTACCACTTGTACTCTTGCCTTACAAGTTAGAGGGAGAAAAATGACCAGCATATTCTTCAACTGGTGTTCTCTTTCTCAAGAAAGATATGAAAGCAAAAACCATCTCTCAAGTAAAGAAGGAGTCAGATTTAGGTACTTCTGGTTTTGCTGAAGTCATATGACATCAATAATCTTGTTGATTTATAGATGTAAAGTTTAATTACTGGTAGTTATATTGAACTTTGCATGCAATCTTTGGTTAAAAGACAATGCAATCCTTCTCTGTACAGTACATTCTAAAACCTGGACAACCATCATTGAAAATATGACAGAACAATGGAGAAATCCTTTGTATTTCAATAACTGAACATCCACAAATCACAAACAGTTTAAATGTGTACACAAGTCAGATATAATTCTAACAATCCTGAAATGTCCATTTCAAATCTCTATTTTGTAAATACAATATGTATAAGTGGAAATAAAAAAGAGAGAAAATAAAATACATACCAGTCTGATTCCAATCATTTAAAAGACAACATATTTTTGATCCACTAGATGAAAACTTCACCCAAAAGATCCTGAATGGCAAATGTCAATTGATGTGAAAAGTAAGGATTACATTAACTACTGCTTTCTCCCTTGATTGCCAAAGAAGCTTGTTTTCCCACAAAACAAAGGCAAGACCAAAAAAAAAGTGGCAAAACCAAAAAGACAATCACACTGAGTAGCAGCAATTCAAGAGCGAACTCAATGCTCTTTCCTCGGGGAGCTACCGGGAGCTAAGAGGGTTGGTGAGCTGTCTACTGCTGAGAGAGAATACAAGAGTGAGCTAACAATTCAACTACACACCGCTCGTCACCATCGCCACTAACCTGTGGCACCCAGGCCTGTGGGAGGGGCATGGATGGGCTTACGGTTGCTAGATAGTGCAGGGGGGAAAAAGAACTCACCAGGTGACTTGAAGCTCCTTGTATTGGTCTATCCCTCGCTGGCTAAATCTCAATCAACAGGAAGTCTGCGAGGCTAAGTCATCCAATTTATGGAAACAGGAACTTGAGAGATAAGTAACCACTGGTGAATAGAAATAAAATGTACTTCACTTCAGCGAGGCAATCACAATGCCATGCGTGGCAGCATTTACCTCTCCAGTGATATTCAGGGTAAGACGATGGTACAAACCATGAAGCGCTTTGAGTTTTGTTTGTGTGCAAAACAGGAATAAGGCGATGATTGCGTGAGAAATTTGATCATAATACCTTGGCTGAGCAGCTTGGATACAGCGAACTGCCGACACAGTAGCTGGAAAACCAATACCATCACAACAATGGGAAGAAACCAAGCGTGCTGTCTGAGGTATTGTTATAGATACTGTGAAGGGGCGGAGCTAGCAGAGGGCATGGAAGCCATGGATATTGACTAGCCTGGAGGGGAAAGGGGCGGGAGTTGTCCACTACTTCATACATCAGCCCTCATCTTGTAACAAGTGGCTGATCACATGACCTTCCTGTCCAATTTTCTTACACTACACCAATATTTCTACCTTTGCAAACAAGAAAGACTTGAACTTTGAGCTAAGAAATGATACTGTGGCAGATTCAATTGCTCTTTCATGACTCTAAACTATAAAGGTCTTGAAGTAAATCTCATATCTCAAGATCACCTTAAGTTTCATGCAGTAGCTGGCATTTGTTTATAGAAATGATGGTAACCTGGGAAAAGGCTCACAAGTGTTCTAGATATAGAGCTACTGAAGAGGGATTATGATATTTGCTCCATAATCAAACCTAGTGAAGATGACATAAAATATAATAAGAAAAACAGGGTTTGGAGTTGACAAAGGAAGTATCGACCTTGCCTCTGCATGAGCGAACCCCCACATGGGAATGTCTTAGAAAAGGGCATTGTAGGAGGGGTGGATATTTTGGCGGAAAAGGATAAGGATACCTGCAAGGAGTGGTGAACAGAAGAAGGATCAGGGCGGTGTCACAATAGCGGAGCCTTTTACATGTAGGTAGCCTTGAGGGTGCTATTCAGGACAAGACTTTTATGGCATCGTAACAAAAATAGAAAAGGGTTTCCACAATGAGAAGTCGCCAGACGCTAGTCTTGACCTGATTGGGTCAGGGTGCCTTGTTAGTTGCATTCTTACATTCACGTTTCTCTAGTTCTTCTTCTCTTTACCCCAAATAATGCATCCATTTTGTCATGCTAACCCCCCTTGAAAAGAAATATGAATGGAGAAAATTGAAAAAGTAAAAAATGATCTGGCACCCTGAGATTCAAACAATGCGGCTTGTGAATACATAACAAGATGATAATAAGGAGAAGGCATGATCTGTGTCTATGGAAGACTGATCAATGTTAAGCAGCTGGCGAGTAAAGATGGAGGATCTATTTCAGATCTCAACAAAAACATGGCAACTCTTGGTACGCCACCTGGATGACCAGTTCTGACACCCAATTCAGGGCCAACTACTCATCCTTTCCCTCTTCACTGTCTGGAGATCCCAAAGAAACAGATAAGGGGAGATGGGTGAATAGAGGGACTGTCCTCGGAAGAGAAAAGAAGGAGAGACAAGACGCGCATTGAGATGTGATGGGATGATAACAGCTGGGGGGAGATTAAACAATAAAAATGATACAAAGCAAGGGTAACAAAGATACAGGCCACTGCCATTCACACGTGCACACTTCCCGAGGGCTTGCCTGGCTCCAGTGTCTCTCCCCTCCCGGAATATATCACTGTCATAATTCAATCTCTGTCACCCTTCTATTATCATCCCAGTTGTCCACCTAGCTTCTCTCGTCTTCTCTCTCGTCTTCTCTGCTCTTCTTCTATTCTCTTGCTTCGCCTCTGATCATTTGGCCATTCTTTGGGATATTATTCATCTACTTGCACTTAAAAAGCAATGAATCAATGTGGTATTGGGTTGGTTTGGACTAAGAAGAGACAGACAGGGATAAAAAAAGGAGTGCACATGTATCAAATCTGTCTTTACTTTTGACAAATGCAGAGAAAGAACCGGGCATTTGGCCACATTAATCTTATAGGCATCTACCAGACAACCAGACTCTCTACTCCACAAGCAAGCTGAATTTCTAGTTCACTCACAGAATCAAACTGAAAATTAGGGTCAAACTCTATATAAGCTTGAGAAAATTTGGATAAATGAAGAGAAAAAAAGAAAAGTGAAAAAAACAAACACAATAGAGATGTTTACCAGATTTAAGAAGTACAAGGAAAGTTAATGAAGGAATTAGCCTTGTATATATTTCAATGTTGTATGTTGTAAGAGTGAATAAAGCTTGATTTGAATTGAACATGGACAAGTCTTATTATCTCAATTCTAATTATCTCCAATTTTCAACTCAATTCCACATTTCCCGAGAATGCACATGTAAGAGAATACTGAGAAACTACCAAGAAATTCACAATATAGTAATGAATAGCTTTCATTCACTTTGTGTCTTTGTTTTTCTCATAATGAAATTCTGGGAAATGTTAAAAAATAATTTGTGAACTTTCTCATTCTTTTACATGATTTTGAGAGAATATCACACAAAGGTTCCCTGAAAAGGACTGCTCTTCAAATGCCCTCATGTTATTTTGAAAGCAAGAAGACAAAAAGATGGTGTTTGGTCCCATGTATGCATTTCTGTGCACATTGTATGATTCTTTAGAGGAAAGTTAGTAAGAAATATCTTCTCAATTTGATGACTTCAAAATCTCAAACTATAGCTATCTGTTTTTACATATGTATGCAAATAATGTACCCATTCCCAGTTTTATAGAGACTTTTTTTCTCACAATGAACTGGTATGACCAGAACTCACTTTATCTTTGAGAATTACATTCAGAGTTACAAATTTAACACAGTATCAGAGATATTGTGGTAAGCAAATCATCAGCTCTAACAGAATTTTACATTTCCTCTTAAATCACAGATGGTAATGAGTGATTATCGCAATAATTAAAAATACTACCAAACAGTCCATTAGTATAATTAGAGACAAAAGCCACATTAGGACATCATGAAAAGCTGTCTTTCATTGCAACAGTTTACTTCTTGTGCATGCCCCATGGATGAGAATACCCGTTTAAGCACTTGATCGATCAATTTTCGAGCATCATGTTTCTAGTTTCCCATGGTTTATCCCATTGTGTGCCTATAGATGTCCAACTAGATAACAGTTGAATAGAAAGAAATAAAATCTCCACAATGAGCATGGATGGGCTGATAATCACTACTGAGATACAAGAGAAGAAGAAAAAAAAGGCTGTATACTCAAAATAATAAGAACAGAGTGTACATGTATATTGCCCTCTGTTGTTGATAACCAAAACAGCATGGAGTGTGGGACTGACATAAATCATAACCCCAAATTATTGTGAAGAGCTGATATTTGTGCTCTATAAGGATTTCAAGTCCCTTCACTGATCAAACATTAACTCTCCCTTTCTTATTTTCCGTCCATAGATAACCAGAATCTACTATTAAAGATTATAGAGTGTGTATACCCTTTCCATTTTGTTTTTCTGAAAAGAATTATCCACAAGTAAATGGCCTCACAAACACAGGTGAAACAGACAAAGCAATTTATTTGTGGCTGGCAGACTTTAAAGATTTCACAAAAAGCCCATAATAACATATTTGCTACCTTTAGTGTATGAGGTAGTGACATCACAAAAATGCTTAAATTCTTGCTTTCAATTTCATATCAAATATCCATGAATTTCATTCTTTCATTTTTTGAAGAGAAGCTGAGAAAAGAAAACCTCAGAAAAAGGCTCATATTACATAATCTAGCACAGGATTTCTGTGAGACATCTACTGGTATACCTTATATCAAGCAAATATATCAATGATATACATGTACTATTTTCCTCACCGGCAACACCATTTGCAAAAGTTTAAGACCACCCTTCCAAAATGCAGTAACTCAAAGAAAAAACAAAGTTAAACATATTTTTCACACAATGCATTCATATGGGCTTATACCATTACTCTTGTGCTACTGACCAATGTAGTAAACATGTTATGTAATCATTCACTGAGACAAAAGAATGTATTCCAAAAAATACCCACAAATTCCTAGGTGGTCTTGAAGTAACTTATGCAAATTATGGCATATATATTTGATGAAACATAAAAACAAAGCAATACTCAATAATTATCATTATACACTGCAAAAAATGTTGGTCGAAAAATGACCAATTTTTGAGCAACGGTGGTACTCTATTGAACATATGAAACAGTTGGTCAAAAATTTTGACCAACAAGGGTTGGGCAAAAATTGTGACCAATTGTTGGTCAAAATTTTGACCAACTGTTGATTAAAACACCAACAGATGGTCAAAATTTCGACCAATAGTTGGTCAAAATCGAGAGTTTGCCCAATTATTGAGCTAAACTTGACCAACAAATTAATAAAACAGTTTGCCCAACAGATATACAAAAAGAAATGCCTAACTGTTTTGCAGTGTAGGCCACAATACAAGCCATCATCTCACAATGGATTGTGAGACAGGAAATTAGAAAAACAAAAATTAGTACAATGGAAACCTAACAGGGTGGTTTAACTCTTTCAATGTTTATCTGTGTCGAATCCAATATACATCTTCCTAAGTGTATGAGACCAATTCATGGGGGACAATTTAACTGCAACAAGTGTCTGGATATGTCTGGTAATATTATACAAATCCTACCAACCATACATTGGAGAATTGAAAGCAAAACTTCTGGGGGGGGGGGGACATCATATTACATATACATCAATCCACTTCACAAGCAAGGGCATTTCGCCATGAACCTCCTTGTACTTCGGCTATCAATTTTAATGCAATTCACTTAGGCTAATAACCCCAGCCAGCAACTTCATGTATTATTTGCAAGGAGAGTGAAGAGAACCACTACACGGCAACTCAAACAATCGTGAGATCAATTTCTAGATTCTGTAATTACTTGACGCTATGCATAGGGTGTCTGCATGGTAAGTCAAGCAAGGAGAATATACCGCCATTTTTTCCCCTTTCTTCCACCACCATCGCTGTCGGGAGTGCAGCTTGTCCAACCTAATGAAAAAGGAGCAGCAGCAAAGGTGTTATAAATTAGATGGATTAACTAATCTCCCAGAGAGTGCTGCCACTATATCTCCATGTATCCATTTGCATAAAGTGTAACGAGTCCAGAACAAACTTATCTGGAAAAAAATATGCATTGAAAAAAACTATAAGGAATTGAAAGTAGAAGTATATCTATGAAAGAGAGAGAAAGAGAGAGAGAGAGAGAGAGATAGAGAAATGGGAAGAGAGAGAGAGAGAGATCAAGACAGAAGGAGAATAAAAAATTGTGTCTCCTTTCAACATCAGATCTCTCAGCTTAGTGCTTACAATATCACTTATTTCTTGAAGAGTCCACCACTTCTTTTTTTTTTTCACTCTCTCATTCATGAGTTTACAGAAAAGATGGTTGATTCGAATCAAGCATCAATATTTAGAATAGGAAATGATCCAACAATGTCTTGTAAATCGTCTGTTCAGGGCCAGAAAGACAGTAACTCGCAGAATTACAAACAACTCTCTGGCTCTCGACCAATGAAATGCAGGACTTTCTTGACAAGATTATGGACCAACTCAATTTATAGCTTTGACTCATTCCAACTGACTAATACCTGTATCTGTCCATGACACCAGAGTCTAAATTAATTTAGATGATCATTGTCAGCATGAACATTAATTCAACAGTCACTTGGAATATAAATAAGATAAAGAAGGAAATGGGAGAAGCAGAGTAAGAGAGAGAGAGAGAGAAGGGGGGAGAGAGGGGTGTGAAAGATATGATACACGTACAAATATAATGAAAAAAACTCAATTGAAGGAATTGACTAATGACTCAATCGACCCATGACACTAGAGTTTTTAAGAGCCTTCATTAATTTAGAAGATTGTCAGCATGAAAATGATATACATGTAAGAATAACGAGAGGAAGTGAGAGAGAGGAAGAGAAAGAGAGAGACAGAAAAAAAAAAGAGTGGGAGAAATAAGGTGTGAAAGATGATATAAGCAAGAAAGGAAATGATCCATAATTCTGCGTTGGATGAACCTCAAAGGAAACGGCATCCTGTCCAGTTGTCTCCAGGATTCTTGGGAACACTACTTTTCTTGCAGTGACTCTTCTTCTTCTTCAAGGCAGAATCCAGGAAATGAGCCTTCCACCGAGCAGCCTATATAATTAAAAAGTCAAGACAATGCAGGGCGACTTCTGTTCGTTTGGACCTCCTGATTCAACAACTTGACTCATAACACCACACATCTGTTCAAGATCCCCCTTATAAGACTCAAGGGGGTACAGGTAAGGGGCAAGAAAGGAGGACCAGCCAATGCTCTCAAGGAATGATCTGTTCTTAAAGAGCTCAGACAGAAGACATCACAGCTCAAACTTTACCACAGAGAAATTGTGACTATGATATTGTGGGCACCACTTCCATGTTTAATAGTTTTATGAATTGTTATCTATAAGAAGAAGGAGAGATAAAAGAGAAAGGGGAATTGCTCATAAAATTCCTGTAAGGAATTGTGGGTGGTCAATATACGAAAAAAGGGGAGGAAAAAAAACCCCAAAATATTTGGTTCTGGTCAATCAAGTCTGTCATTGAAAAACAATGTAAAAGTGTTGCAAACAATATTCTCTAAATGTCCACAAAATTGAAAACCCTGAAGAAAAAGTACCATGGGTATCATGGTATTTTGACAAAATTACCATCAAAACCATGATGAAAGTACCATGCAAGTACCATCAAATTACCATAGTACCTGTGGTACATATTTTTTTTACAAGGGAATGAGGCTGTATTTCAATTTCGAAAGACTCAAATTTGAGGTATTTTTTAAAAACTAGGAAACAGGAAAATACTAGTATTGGTAGTCTATACTACAATGTACATCTTGTAATATCAGTTGGGTGCTTTTCTTCTTAACAAATTTAGCATTCCTGAAAAAGGATATTGATATGGAACAGTTGAAGGAAACATGCATACACACAAAAACAGTACCAAAAAAAAAAGAATTGTGAAAAGGTTAAGTCAACATCTCCAAAGAAAGAAACATCCACCCTTAATGAAAATCATATGACTTTGTGGAAAAGAGCAATATGGTAAAAACATGGGCATAAATCAATGAAAATATACAAAAGTTATACAGAAAATACAACTAAATGCAGAGAAAAATAGAAGGATATGAGAAACCATGTGGTTTGAAAAATAAATTAAGTAATTGTAAAATGAAACAAAGCTTGATGTCATAAAATTTATGAATGGCTGTTGGCAGCCAGATGATAAAAAGGTTAACTAATCCCTGTGTTGTATAATGGCACTTCACTGCATATCATACATGTACAGCAATGAAAAAGAAGCAGCTCCTTGAAATCCACAACCATGACAAAATTAGAACTTCATTTCAACTATAATATCCTAGATACACCATCAAGAATGCGAGAAAGAGAATGCCCTTCATGCAGTCTTGAACACAAAGAATAATTATATTCTCATTCGTACTCTCGGAGAACACAAAAGATCGGAATACTTGATGCCTCATTTATCACCCTTTTTATCAGTTCTTTTCTTCCCTCGTTTCTTTCACCCCTGCATGATCATATCAGTTTGTGAGTCGTGCACTCCTTCTGGAAACAAAAATCATTTCTATATTGCCCTCTTCATTAGCATGCCATATCAATGTATGATGACTTCTTTAACAAATAAAGCAGCAATATATTAAACCTGGAGATGTTTATATTCATTTATACAAATGCATGATAATATCTCTACCATTCTCTACTTGCAGTCTGCCTATAAATAGTTCGCAAGAAATTAGTGATGTTGTATATTGCATCAACCCCCTCAGTCTAGATTTTGAATATATGGATTCAAAGATAGTTTGTTACAATTTATGTAGACGGGAAAAAAGATATTATAAGATCAAAATGCTAAATATTGGTCAATAGGTAGCTATACATAGTTATCTGGTCTGTATATTTTGTGTAATTTCAATTTATAAAAATTTGTAATTTGTAAAATTTTATGTAAAATGAAAGAAAAATCATGCTGGATTTTTCTTTGTATAATCAGAGCTCACTCACAATTTTCTTGAATATTTGAACAATATAATCCACAGTTCCACACATACAAAAAACAGAAGTTAGAAAAGTTGTAAGCAAATATATCACTCCTTCATCAAGTAGTCAGTATCTTGATTATAAAGATTAGGCATTAAGATAAACAAGCAATTAAAACTGGCTGACTGTCATACATGTTATACACTTGAAACTTAAATAACGGATGTCAGTCACAACCTAATTGTCACAGATTAAGAGGTCTTATCTGATGAAAACATGGGGAAGTGATGGGAGTAATGTTTCTGTCATCTTAATATAGAGATGTTGGAAGCAGATATAGAAGGGAGAATGAAATATGAAAATCCGTTAAATACATCCATAATAGACACTTTTGGTTTATATCATCATTTGAAGATACCATCTTCCAGACATCCACACGTTTAGTTGACATCGGCTTTAGGGCTCTATTGCTTCACCTATACCATCAAGATCTTTATCATTTAGTGTTACCTTAATCCTTTTTAACTTATGAACTATCATATTTGATGATCAATCAAAAGTGTTCCACCAAAAAAGAAGAAGAAAAAAAAATAAAAGAAACAAAACTAAAAAAGATAAAACATAAAAAAGCAAAAGCAAATGTTTCATATCCTAAAACTAATATATTTATTTCATGTTATTTGATATAGCTGAATTTTAAAGGTAATAAACAGTAGTGGTAGCAAAATGAAAGTTGGCATGAAACTGCTCAAATATAGTCTCATATTGTTCGGCTTGCATGAAAAGATGCAAGAGTGAAATAATCTACTATTCTATTCACGATTTTCGGTGATTTTCAGTAAAACAATTCAAATGATCGTATATCAACGGTTACCTTATACCCTCGCTACAGACCACCTACTCGGACGCTCTCGGCTCAATGGCGCATAGCGGTTCGCACACGCTGTTTACACGTGTGTGAATTTTCGAAGCGGGCCCACGCTGAGAACTTGACGTATCTTCCATTGATATTTTAGCCATTTCTAAACAAATATTTTTCAAAAAAACATCAACTATGTTCGAAATTAGTCATTCTACATCAGTTCATGTAGTAATTTTCATTCCACCCAACAAAGTAGTTAAATATTCAAAGCACCACCTTTCCCACTACTGCTTATTACCTTTAAGTACGAAGATATTCGTTATTTAGCTAATGCCTTAAACTTTCAACTTCCACATTTTAACGTTTAATCAAAAAGTGTTCCACCAAAAAAAGCAAAGAAATAATATGAATTTCATCAAGACAAAAAGTTCTATGCATGTATACTTAATCACTATTTGAAGTTATTTCAGGAAGCTCTATTCCTAAGTAGGTGTGAATAAGATCATAAGTTTACAAGCGTGGGAAAAAATGATTATAGATCCATCATGTTTCACTTACCCGAAATGACTTAAGGAAGTTGTAGATTTGTTCAAAACTTCAATCTTAAATAGGTGGACTTCCTGCCTTCTGGTAACAAGAATCTCTCACGACAAAACACAGATGGGTGCCATTATCTTCAGGCAGCGTGAAATTGTGAGGCAAGTCATACAACTCAAATGCAAGGGGGATATTTTCCTGGCCTGATATCTTTTCACTCAGAAAGTTTATGCATTTGGCAGAAAATGAAAGTGAGGTTTCCGACAGTCTCTGCAAGTCTTGAAGGCATGCATGAAGTCAGTATGTAAGCGTTGCTTGAATATGAGAGGATGTCTCTCTAGAAAACATTCACACTTCCACTTCCAACTGAAATACAATCTGCATGACTTGATGCTTCAAGCAGACTGACTGACGGACTGGCTGAGCGGGCATGCAGAGTATCAAAGACACACTTAATCTAGTTGGAGCTCTCACTGAACCTGTGTGGAGATAGAGAGGAGTTTAGATTGTTACATAAGCATCGATATCCTTCCTCTGTCGATAAACCAAGCTGAAATCTCTACCGGCATTCTGCATTCATCCCTGGTTTGGAGGCCTTACAATCAGCCCAATGCATTGTCTCCGACCCACCTTATGGATCTACAGTCCTTAGAGTGAGAGAAGTAAAATATTGATCCTTGAGGCCATATGGCCCATTTCACAGCACACAGTCTTAAGGACACACCATCACACACCTTACAGTTCTGCCATATTGATAATTCCCCTTCTTTTGTTTGAAGAGGATAATAATACACAATCTTACAGCGTCATTCCAATCAATATCTCTACCATGCAAGCTGTTTTGTCTGCCGTACACCACAGAAATGTATGCCGAGATATTTCTTTGTGCTTGGTTCAACATACAAGTATGAAATGTAAAGGCATGCATGTGGGTCATATTTCAATTTTTGGTAGAACTGACAACCTTCATTATATTAGAATACTTCCTTCTTAGCTCTTCTTTTATCTAATGGGTATAAATATTCACTTTTAAAGAATCAAGAATCACTAAATCGATATAAGTGATTAACAAACCTGGCCTGGTTAGTTTTTATTTTCAACAGTAGTTTGGTAAAATTATTGATCTGCAACTAATTCACATGGATTGTATTTTTAACCAAAATAAGATCTTACCCAGATACATTCAATCAAATTATAGATGTAAAAACCTTATCACACTCAAGGGCCTTCATTTGCATAAAAAGAGAAAAGTCATGATGAAGCAAAAGTTAAATTTCTCTACATGTCGTTGGCTTCCCGGTAAAAGGCCACTAAGGCGCGCGTGCGCGAAATGTATGTTTTCGAGAAAAACGCAAATCAAGTTTTGACCTTATTTTGAGCTTTTAGCAGCTAGTGTATTATTTTTCCATCCTAACTCTCAAACTTTCTGACAGAGCAAGATTTTTTCTTCAATGATATTTCGTACTTTTATTTAAAACACTCTAAAGGTTTTCTAATCATTAGCATTAATATCCTTAACGGCTTTCTTCTCGGAACAAAAATGCGCGAGTACGTAAATCCAGTTCCCGGAAAAAGACCATTAACGCGAATCGGTCTATGCGCGTAAGCATGTTCAGCGAAGTATTAGTGTCTTTCTTCTGGGAACAAAAAATGCGCAACAGTTACCAGAAAAAGGACGCTATTGCGAATTGGTCTATGCGCGTAAGCACGTTGAGTGAGGAGGAATTCACGTGCTCGTGTAATTTTGTTTTTTGGCTTATTACGTCATAATGACGTCAAATTGAGGTTCGAGAATGGTACCACAAGAAAGCTTATGACAAGCTTTTTCCTTTTCTGCAATAAAAAAAATGGCGGGAAAATTGAGAAAAGGTCGATAACGGCCTTTTACCGGGAAGCCGACGATGTATTCTGTCCCATTATTTAGTCTGATTTCAGTTAAAAGGGAATCATCTTTACACAGCATCTCTGTGAATGGGATTCAGTGAAAACTTTCAGGATGTGAGGTGAAGAAAATATCAAATACTCCCAAGGTAAATCTTTAAATGATTTGAGAGAGCAAATAGAAATGATGGCACAGATGTTCCGTCCAGCCTCATTTGCATTTTAATCACCTTGAAGTGGAAATGGTTCAACATGTCAGGAATGAGACGCTCTTTACCCAAATCAATATTTAGTGATTTTTGCCTCATGTCTAATTGCCATCTATCACAAACACTGAGTGCACCATTCAAGAACATCATTCTTTGTGATCTGAACTAACTGAAAATGTCTTCTTAGACCTTTATGTAAATTTAAATGCTGAAGAGTGCAAAAATACAAGAAAACAAAAGCAGCAATACCCTTGTATTATTTATGGAGACCAGTATTCAAAGATAAAAAATGAAATGCTTCTTTTTGCTGCCTATCATTTATGAAATCATCTACTGATAGCTTGAGAGAAAGAAGTGCATTAATTTAGATATTTTACACAAAGCTCATGCCCTTCTGGCTCTCAACAGATATGCCTTTAACCTCAAGGATAAAGAAAAATATTGCTAAATTTAATTTTCAAAAATCAGTTAAACCTGCACTATGCTAAAATATATCTACAATAACACAGGAGATATGACTTTACATGGTGAGACACCAAAATTGCAAGATTTCCATACAAATGCTTCACAAGATAAAATTGTTTTCCCTTAGAGTAATTCCTAGAAAAAAAAGCTAAGATGAATGTATTGTGCATGCATATACTTAAAGGTCAAGAACAGATCCTGAAACACATGAAGGCACGAATATACATAACCTTCAAGTTTCTTGCCTGCTTCTTAACCAAACATACTACTGTATATTTATGTGCAAATAAAACAAGGAATATCGGCAAGTCTTCTTGAGAAAGATGGCCTTGATATCACGCATGTTTGCAAATTGTATATCATAAAGATGCAGGTACTTAGGTTGTTATGCATCTTTTGTCATTCTGCACACAACAAATCTTAGAAGGAATACAATGTAGAACTAATAGACATGAACCAAGAACTTGAACTAGAAACTGTACAAAAAAGTATAGCGATGGAATATGTATCAAATGGGAATTGTGCATTTAGAATCATTTCTATTTTGGGAAACATTTCTCTTTTTTTTTTCATTCAAAGGAGATCTTTTAAAATCTGTCATTGCAAAAAATAGAATATTTCATAGCAAATCTTTCTCTCTATTTGTCTCTCTCTCTTTCCAAACTATCCCTTTTCTGGTTACAGAGTTTTTCTTTCTTTTCTTTTCTTTTTTTTAATGGAATCAAATTGAAATTCACATTTATTTCCTTCTGGGTCAACAACATAATGTACAAAATTCCAATATATATATATATATATATATATATATATATATATGTATAAATGCAATGTGTGCACAACCCATTAACAGGATTGGCCCTGTCTTGTATAATGGCATATAAAATGAAAGACGCAAGACAGCGAAGGACGTAGCTTAAAAGTGGAATATACAGCTACGTCCTTCACTGTCTTGCGTATTTCATTTTATACATATATATATATATATATATATATATAATACAGCATGTACAGATAATGTTTCTTAGAGCTTTCAACAGCTTTATAACTTTACCCTCAGGCATGGTTCTAGGCTCAAGCCCCCTCCCCCCCCAAAGGAAAGAATCCGGACAATACAGGTGCAATTTTAATTTCATATACATGTATATTCTAATATACATTACAATCTTCCAAGCCCCCAGGAGCCCCCAAAGTTTTTGCTCTAGAACTGCATCTGTTCACACTTCTGTATGTTTCTCACTGGTTCTGTGTTAAGTGACATAATTAATTACTATATCAGAGAAATGTGCAGAAGCAGGAAAGGTCGAGTTCTTCTCATCTCCTTTGCTGTATTAGCATATGACCTACAGAAACCCATACTGAAGAAAACTTTTTATGCAAATCAGCAAATCAGGCCATTTACATTAATGATTAACAAATAAGGCTGCTGCATGGATTAAAAATCATCCAATATAATAATGTTTCCCATTTTAAAGCTGTTAAAAAAGAGGGCTTCACTTCCTTGCTTCCTTGGTACAGCAAGAAATTTCCTCAAAATTACATAAATTTTTCTTAATGATATTTTACAGCATCTTTTTTCAATATTAACTCTTAGGTACTTTTCGCGGTATATTTGTCTGTTAAAAGCAAGAATTGCGATAAGACTGTGTTAAGGTAAATTAATAGCTCCAAACAGACATTTTAAGTTTTCTTGGACTTCTGGTGAACTTTATTTGAAGGTACCATGCCTGTACATGTATGTATGTTCCACACTCCCAAATCAATAAACACCCTACAAGGGCGATCATAAACATTATATGTTAGCCAGACAATTAACTAGGGGTCCATTAGACTTGGTTTACTAATCAATAGTCAGGCAAGAACTATTCCACGACAGCTGTCCTCCAGTTAACACTCTTGATTCACTATCTCCAGAAAGCTCAGGACAAAAATTCAATAAAATCTCGGCAGATCCCACTAATGATGCTGTACTCTCAGTATCTTCATTGATCACTTGTAATTAAAGGTCATATTGAATATTCTGGCAGGCTCCCATAAAATATATACTTCAAAGTACTTCAGACATCAACATAGCTAATTACAACTGTAGGATGAACTCATTTTCCTCTTCAAAATGACATTCTGAGATAATTTCCAATGTCATTTTCCCTCCATTCAAATACTGTAGCTTCTACAAAAGATATTCCAGCATCATATTAAAAAGTGCTCTGCCATCAAGGTACATCAAACAGATTTTTCCTTAACCCTAACCTAAAACCAAACTGCAACTCTAACTTCAACCCTACAATATCTGAAGAAATGAAGCTCTGGACATATACCATGAGCAAATTCTATTCATGAATACCATAATAAAACAAAGAAACACAAAAAGGAAAATTTCATTAACGCAATAAAGAAAGGTAACAATACTCAAATACAGATGAAAGTCCACTTCATACGTATTTTATTCTTGACAACCAAAAAGTGAATTGTATAATAAGTTTGCTCAAACAATTTGCAACAGAACTGCCCCAAAGCCCAACTATACTAAAGATAATAGGGGTGCTATCAAACTGGTAGATTGCTGAATTTTGTTGTTCTTGTAATTTACATAGAGATTTCATTTTTGCAATCAGCAGTAATAAAAGAAATGCAGCAAATGTACTTTAAACTGATTAAACATTAAAAAGTTGCAAGAAATTGTCAGTCTGACAGTTTCAACATTAAATTGGTGGGAGAAGGGGAAGGGAGACAAGCCTGAGTCTTAATTGCAACTTGTGGCATTGCACTATTTGTAATCATTTCAATGATATCCTTCTTTGAAATGTTTGTTTTCTTAAGTATAATCCTGATAAGTAGCGGAAAAGAAGTCAAGAGAAGAGAAAGTGAAACATCTCTTTTTCATTTACATTTTAATGGTCTGCAACAATTTCAAACAGCTTTCAAAAGAATCACTCTTCCAGTAAAGAGTGAAACACATAGCATACAAAAGAGTGAAAGAGGAAATACCAGTCAAACAAATAGCAAAGTAACTCACAGTAAGGTATATCTGAAGAGTATAATTATTATTTTGTTTCTTTTAAAAGTGTGAGAGGCATCATAAGATAAGTGTTGAAATGGTTTAAATAAACTACAGTGGTAAGGCATGAAATGCATAGAATTCTCAGCATCATGGCTATAAATTCATTCCATACTATTAGGTAGCATCAATTTAGCTGTTATATTCTCTTTCTCTTTCGTTTTCTCTGTTTCTTTTTTTTCTTTCTTTCTTTCTTTCTTTCTTTCTATGCCACCTTCCCCCACTCCTCTTCCCTTCCCCTCCTTCCCCTTCTTTCCATCTCTCCACCCCCCTCCCATACCTACAACATCCTCCACCTAAAGAAAGAAGGAAATTTATGCATTCCTTCATTCTCCAGAACATGACAATGAAAATAGACTGGCATGAATGGACCTAATGTCAGCTATGATTAATGACTGGTTTATGATTCACTCTACGATCCTCTGACCTACAAGGCTCTGCTTCTTCATTTCAACCAACTCTAGCCCTAATTGCAAGTAACAATATAGCATCAACTCCCTGACCCCTTAACATCTTCCCTTGTAAGAAACAGGGGTACAGCTGCTTGGGGCTGTAATCATGACACCCTTCCCCCTTTCTTCAAGAAACAATAAGAGCTGAGGTAATGACACACTTTGCCTCTCCCCAAACAGAAGATGAATTCACAGAAAAACCCCACCCATCTTTCTTATAACTGGCCAATTATGAAATGATAATTCAATAATGTTGGCTAGCATTACAGAAAGTGTATGAGTTAAAATGACAGAAAGTTTGCAGAGAGGTAAACTCTTTCCCAATGAAACAAGAAAGCTTAATGGTATACATTAACTGGGGGTACAATGAATAACTTATCTGTCATCTTATAAAGTTAGAAAACAATTTTATTTGTCATTCTAGTCCCTCCTTTATCACTTAATTAATGATGATAATGATAAACCGCCGGAAGGTAATAAGAAGGATAAACTTCTTACCAATGAAAAAAAAAACAACTCTGTGGGATACCACTATTGCTGTACAATACCTAGGTGCCATTGCATAAAAACTTGCTAATTTCTATAATAGTAACTTTGCCATCAATGGAACTACCATGGTACAATGTAACATTGCTCAACAGCCAATCAAAATCTAGTATTCCATGAAAGTTACCATCGATGGCAAAGTTACTATAATAGTGCTAGCAAGTTTTATGCAATGGCACCCTGGATCTGTTACCTATGTGTATATTTAGAATAAAACTTTGTCATTCTAGCCCCCCCCCTTCCATAAATAATACTATGATATTTTCACAGGATGGAAGAAATTTTAAAAAAAGTAAAACTGGCTCATTTATCCTGTATCCATTCTGGAGTTAGCCAGCCATTGCTTCAAAAGTACAGTAGTATTGTGTACCTAAATCATTGTCTTTCAGTGTTTGGTTGAAATGAATTCAGTTTCATACTGACAAAGAAATACAATGTCAATTTCAGTAAAGTAGATATACCTCACAATCCTGATTTACTGATTGACAGGCATCTGAAATCTATCTTACTAATCATATAGCTATGATTTCCTAATATGAAGACTAATTATCATAACCCCCTCCTTTTTTTAAAATCGCTTTCATAATGCAAATATGCATTACACACATTAAAAAAATAAATAAAACAGAGAAAACTACTTCAAGACAATCCCAAGCAAATTCTCTTTCAGAATTTTTGATGGTGATATAAAGTACATTTACAGTCTCATGATCATACAAGTCCGCAACACACCACATATCCCAATAAAATGGTGCTAGAGGTGCTAACAGCAACAAACATATAGTCATCAATTAAGAATATTAGGACTGCCGTCAGTTTATCTATAATTTTGGAATGTTGAAATAATGAGTAACAGTAACAACATTTTTTTGCTAAATGTTTTAACAAATGTTTCTACATTGGTATCTCATTCAAAAAATATGAGTAACAAAACTAAAAATTAAGTTTAGCTAACTATTTCTACGAGTATTTCTATCTAAAAGTCACTGATTATCATCATACTGCTTTATGCTCTGATAAGTGCAATGTAACTCACTTCTCTTCCACACTGCACAATATTAAACTTCAAATCCATGTAGGCTGTCAAGAGCCCTGTTTGTTCTAACCTAGTTAATGATTGGGTTGCTCATAAATCTCAAAATGCATGATTTATCTATCTCCTTTCTTCCTCATAATGCAATTTTGTTCCTCCCTCACTGATTTCTCCCTATCTCCTATTGTCTATTCAGACTTCAAATCACAACTTCTAGCAGAGGGAAGATAATGAAAGACCCAAATAATTCCCTGACAATTACCCCTGCACCATGCTATGAAACAAACACTTCCTCTACTAGCGACGCTCAAGTAATCAAAGTAATATACGTTGCCATTCTTTCTGTCTTTGTTGCATCTTCCAATGGATAAATCAAAACAAGAATTGGGTCAGGATGGCTTTTATCATGCATGCGCTGTGAGGCTTGCTTACACTACGCAATCCGTCACAATCTGCGCAAGATAATGTAGTCTGTTTTTCAGACATAAAAGTTTTCCTGTTCATTTCCTTTTATCAGTCATGAAGATGAGGCAATGCTTAAACAATGATGAATGCTAATGCTTACATATCAAGAAAGTAATACATCAATGGTTGTTTTCCTATCATATAATGATCATACTTTCTTAAGTTGAAAATGAACTTTGGATCCTATCCTGAGAGAATTAAACACTTTGTAATCCATCTTCAGTAAAGATCCCTTTTTTCATCAGAGATGTTTTGTGAATTTGTGAAAGTGTGATTTCCTCATGACTGCACCCCCCCCCCTCCCCCCTTCTACTAGAGCTCTTTTGGAACTTGTCAGAGCTACACTGCCAGCCACTGCAGGGTATGTTTTGACCAATTCAATTCTTGCAACTTTCAACAAGAGTCATACCAAGAGCAGAATGAAATACAGTGATTTTTTTTCCTACTTTATATTTGTTATTAGATACTAACAATCCACCCAAAACAAAATGGTGTATTATCTCTAAGAGCTTGAACCTAGTGCAGACTGCATGCTTAAAGGCAAAGTCCACCCCAGAAGTTTCACTGTTTCAATAAACAGGATAAAAGGAGTTAAATTTGAACAGCATTTAAAAAAAGAAATGAGCAAAATCAGTCAAAGAATAAGAAAATTACACTCATTTACATTTTCTAGTAAATTACTCACGGCTCTGCAAATTGGCAACACTGATGACATTATATGCGAGCAGCTCTCCATTCACTTTGTAAATGAAATTTCACATTTTCTCAGTTTTCTTGGAAGTTACACATTTTCTAACCCCCATAGTCAATGTATGTTCAGAAGAATTGCTTTTTACATAACATACTTTGACTATGGGGGAAGAAAATGTGTAACTTCCAAGAAAATCGAGAAAATGTGAAATTTCATGTACAAAGTGAATGGAGAGCTGCTCGCATATGATGTCATCAGTGTTGCCAATTTGCAGAGCTGAGAGCAATTTACTAGAAAATGTAAAGGAGTTTTTAGTTTTCTTATTCTTTGACCAATTTTGCTCATTTCTTTTTAAAAATGCTGTTTAAATTCACCTCCTTTTATTGAAACAGTGAAACTTCTGGGGTGGACTTTCCCTTTAAACTGTTGGTTACTTAAGACTACTGTAACAGACTTCTAAACCAAGGAGTAAACAGTACTGTTACATTTGTTCCAAGGATACAAGGATAGCTAAAGGAAAAATATCCCAGCCATTCATTTATAACTTTAAGGAAAGGCATGGTATATTGAGAAACTAATGTTGATTTGAGAACCTAATTATAAATTCGGACATATATATGCCTATAAAGGAACTCAAAGTATTGAAAAAGAGATGGTGATAATGACATGTATAACAAGGTTTCTGATTGGTCAGATGCCATTGCGTAATTCATTATATGGCCATGATCGTAGTATATAACGTGTTATATTGCACACTTGTGTACAAAATCCCATAGGAAAATGTATTGATAACTTACAAATTATCGATAATACGGAGTTCGTTGCACTTTATCAACGGGTGTTGCAATGTTTATAGTTTGGTGAGCTCCAATTCCCATCTTATATAACGCATAGTACATGCTCATTGTCGTTAAATATACCGTAAAATGCGCATCCATAGATTAAGAATCTGATATATGAGATGGAGACATTCCTTTTATTTATCTTCCAGCTGGAAAATCTATCCAATCTCTTTTTTTTTTTAGTCAGATGGTATTTTTTTTTAAGGACTCATGATGGCAGCTTTGCATATTTGGAGATCTTTCCATCTAATACCAGGATATGATGAGACCATTTATACTTTCAAAGTTTTTCAAATAACTTGTAACATTTTCTTTCTTTTCTTTTTCTTTTCTGGGAGGGGGGGAGGTACTTGTCTGCAAATATATTTTTCTCAGAAGTTCTCACAATGTCTCTTCCTCATGCAAGCTCTTCAACTTGGCATTTGCTATCATTAATACATTATGACCACTTCATCAACTATATCACCTTCAGGCTTTAACCTACAATTTCACAAATACAATCAATCAATTAATGTATTATCATCATATGAAATGATAGAACTACATGTGCACTGTTTACTGAGAGCCAGGAGGAAATTATCTATTTGCATTTAAGTTAAGCATAACAACAGGCTTTCAGTAAAGGACATAGGAATATAATTCATTCTAAGTATTGTTCTAATTACACAAGCAATAAAATTGAAATGTTGTTGTTTTGGGAGGGGTTGATAATAACAAAACAACATCCCCATTAACATTTCACAAATCCTACCACTACTGCAGGTTGCATCACTGCAGCTACTACCACCACCACCATGGCCAACATCACAAGTACTACCACCACTAGCACCACCACTAGCACCACCACTAGCACCACCACTATCACCACCACTAGCACCACCACTAGCACCACCACCACCACCACCACCACCACCACCACCACCACCACCACCACCACCACCACCAATGGCAATGCCACTACAAATACACACTGTAGGCAGCGCCTGAGCTCGGAGCTATCCCAACCAACCCAAGACAAGCTAGAAAGTGTCGGCTGCAAGATGTGACCTCTTCGACTTCGGTATGGGAGAGTCAAAATGCAACCTGTTTCACGAGTGTGTTTTTTATACAACTAACTTACTTTTTCATGTCACCTCCAGTATCTCAGCATTCCTATTTCTGTAGACTTTCTCGTCATACCATTCTCTGGTCCATTTATATTAAGTTACACAGATATTCACAGTTTGAAAGATCCTGGAAAATTAGAAGCAGAAGTCGGGCCCTCCGACTCGATGATACGATGTTGTATCTGCTATGTCTTTTTGATCGATTTAAAATTAGGCTTACTACAGGATTTTTGTGTAATACTATTTGCAGATAACTAAAGCTTTGCAACTCTTTTACGGTAAGAGTATCTAAACGTCTAAAATAAAGACTATGCAAAATTTTGACAAATCGATTAGATCACTAAATATAGCTTTAGTTGTGAAAATATACTTTATGCTTCTTATTAGATTTAAAAATCAAGTTAAACAATTTTAAATCGAATACATATCATAAATTAAAAAGGATTGTACTTTTCATTCTTTTTTAAAAACAATTTTTTAAAAAAGAAATCATTTGATAGCAAATTGGCATCTGCGAACCCGGCGAAATGGCGATGCTGTCCGCAAATTTACTGAGGAAATTTCCTCGATTTCATCTTCAACGAGTTTCTTTTACACCAGAAAAGGTATGAATATTAAAAATTATATCATTTTCTTATTCACTGGTGTGCATTCAGATATTTTTTGTGTTAGTTACACTGACAAAATCGTAGTAAACATGGGAGGGGATGTGTCTGTCTGCTCAGCTCCGGTAGTGATCTACATACAAATGTATGTAGTGCACGGGCTGTGGCCTGTGCTGCTGTGAGCTGTGTACATCCAGTGTACTGTAGCATATGCGATATGCCAGTGCAATGCTAATGATGGCAATGCCCTGGCCTGGCCAATTGCAATCCTTCCAGTGATATTCATGCCTGATTTTGAAAGCATCTATAGTGGGAGCCTCAACTACTTGCTCGGGAAGAGAGTTCCAGTCATTTAATCTACTAATCCTGTGACTAGACCTAACGAGTAACGTTACGTTAGATCTAAAACTAAATCAATGCATTTGCATCTCTCCTTATTTGTCAATTTGCCCTGCACCTCATCCTTGGCTTTGCGAGCTTGTAATTATTTTGGAGAGTAGGCCTAGGCTAGAGCGCCTGTCATTCGACCTGTGCCATGATTCTCACTATAATCTATATCACAAGTCGGCACATTACACAACACACACAAATGATAAATCACTTCATTACACAAAGAGACATTGTCACCACAAGTAAGTCCCTTAGTCACCTCCAAAAATCCATCTAAAAAGCCATATTCCGGCATCAAAAATGCAAAATCGGTGCCATATTTCCAAAGCATGTGAAGGCTGAAGTCCACTGCTAAGAAACAGGGTCGCAGAGAAAGCTCTGAAAATAAAGAAATCAGCGGTTTTGTGGCGAGTTTTTTTCACTTATCGCAAGCTCTGAATGTGATGGTATCGGCGAAAAACAAAAAAAAGAAAAAAAAACCCATATCTGCCGATGCAGTGACTTCATGTACAAAGTTGAATGCAAGTCATCGCTGGCCTTCATTCGACCGCAACGGGAGCACCGATGGGCACCGGAGCTTCCGCGATGGACAACCGTATATGGTGCGGCGCATTTCATCGGCTCTCATAAGTGTTGACATTGAACGCGCCTGGTCAAATGATTGCCGGGGAATGTCGAATTACAGGCATGAAACTAGCGATATATTTTCATATTTTCTAAAACTTTGATGTATTTGAAAAAAATAACATTGTGATAAAAATAGTTTGATGTATTTGACATGAATTTATGTAGATATGATTTTGTGAAAAGTAAATTTAGCAGTATAAATATTGCACAAAAAACTTAAGCGGTTGAATCATGGGCAGCTTACTCTAGATCTAACATGTGCCCGGTGCAGTGTGCTTTTGCACCGGGCCGTCTAGGCAGCCTGACGGAATAAAGCACAGTCACAGTGACTGTACTTTAAAAGTGAATACTACCGACTACAAAAGCATAATCTTCATCATAATCCACTGGATTTATCATCTTTTATCCAAACATGAAATCCATATATCCATATATGAAATTGGATTCATATAAAAAAACTGATTGTGCAAGTAAAAATGTCTCTGCCGTTGACTAGTTGGCTTCTAAGGGTGCGTTTATGCTCATCCTTTTCAGGCCAAAATCAGGCTTTTAAAATGCGTTTAGTTCAAAACACGGTTGCATCCTTTCTCATTTTAGTTTAAACGCCGATCTGAACACAAACATCCAAACACAATTTGAGACTGAGATTTGCTCTAAGTTAGTCGTTCCAAAATATAGAAAACTTTGAATGGAAATTATTGAAATAATACAAACATTGGATTCATATAAAAAACTATGTTGATTGTAACATCTCACAGTGAGTTAGGAATTTCTACTTCTACTTCTACTTCTACTTCTACTTCTACGCTGCTTCTCATCAAAGCCTGTTCAGCAACTGGATGAAGGTTTGTAGTGTGGTGCTTCCAACAGTGGATGCAATTTGTGCTTTGTGCTTTTTCAAATTCATATGTAAAGGTGCTGATTGTGCAAGTAAAAATGTCTCTACCGTTGACTAGTTGACTTCTAAGGGTACGTTTATGCTCACCCTTTTCAGGCCAAAATCAGGCTTTTGAAACGCGTTTAGTCCAAAACACGGTTGCATCCTTTCTCATTTTGGTTTAAACGCCGATCTGAAATGCCAATCGTAAACGCACAAAAAGGTGCGTTTACAATTGGCGTTTCTCCAGAAAGTTTCTGGGGAAGCATAAATGCAACACCATTTCTAAACACGTTTATATGACGTCACGATAAATAACTTTCCCCTTCTGTCCATCTGTAGTAATGTTATTCTTTGTTTTATTGTTCTATCATTTCCTCTTTCAATTTTCCAGTGCATGATCGCACCTGCGTATCTAGGCAACTATTCATAACAAAATATCTACATGTAGATCGGGGCATGTAGATGACACAAATAATTAATAGCTTTCAAAACAGCAGAGAATGACACTACTGTGATTATTTCCTAACGTTAACATGATCAAAACGTCATTTTTATTTTATAATCAATCATTATAATAAAGTAAATTGAATTGCCATACTTCATTGTTGTAATTAAATCATTGCTTCTTCATTTACGAAAATACCGGGCGAAAATAATAGCCGAAACTCTAAAGACGCAAGCAGAGTAACACAAAGCCACGCATCGAAGTCAAACACAAGATAAAAATGACAATCGAAACAGGGAAGGGGGGGGGTACAGATAAATTATTTTGGTCCGATGTGAAGTGGTTATTAAACAAAATAATTGATTTCAATTCTGATTTTACTCATGATTTTGGTCGGCAGAAAAATAAAATACCTGGCTTACGATAAAGGCTGTAATTGTTCTCATTTATAAAATATTATCAATGAGATCATTCGTAATCACGATCATGACGAACTAATTATTCTTGTATCATCAGCCATAATAATTTCAATAAAAATCGCTTGAACTATTTTAGAAAAAGTGATTGCTTTTATTTTCGAGCTGACAGCACAATCCAAGTAATTATTTGCACCTCTTGACAAAAGGCTATTAAGTCAACAAGATGGTTTGGTGTTGGCGATGGAATACCAAACAAATTTACGAAGAATGGTTTGCTTATGGTATTTTTCCTAGAAAAATTACGGTAATTATTCCGTTTTAAAATAATCATTGAGTGTGGATATACAATATTTTTTCATTGATATGGACGTAAAGTCGGTAAGAATGGTCTTTAGAGATGTACGAAATTTTTAATCAGTCCCACTCATTGCATTCTGTGGTGGACATTGCCACTCGCGATGATCGGAGCCCAAGTCCAAAGACTTTAAACTATGAATTGGCCGTAATTTATGATGCAAATTAGCGGTAATTTGACAGCAAATTACTACTCGAGATTGACTCCTCACTCAAGATGAATCGCCATGTTTCATCCCTCTCAAGCTCGCTGCATTTTCATCTCTCAAATATCGCCCGTATAAGACCTTTCCTAAGCCAGGCTGCCTGTGAGCATGCTGTGAGAGCTCTGATCACATCAAGAATCGATTATGCAAACTCTCTCCTATGTGCACTTCTTCGGCTAACATCCAGCGTCTTCAAAGAGCCCAGAACCGAGCGGCCAAGTTGGTATTTCTTGCCAAGAAGCGTGACCATGCCTCTCCCCTTCTACGGCAATTGCACTGGCTCCCTGTCCATAAGCGAATCACATACAAAATTCTCACCATTACCTACAAATGCCTCCATAATTGTGCTCCGTCCTATCTGAATAATCTGATTTCTCCTTATCTGACCGAAAGGCGAGGACTGTGCTCTGGCAATGATGCCACTCTGCTGTCAACTCCGAGGACTGCTACATGCTCAGGAGACAGATCTTTCTCTGCTGCTGCACCACGCCTGTGGAATCAACTCCCCCGGTGTATCCGGGAATCACCATCTTTGGTAGTCTTTCAGCAGTCCCTGAAGACATTTCTTTTTAACAGTTAATTGCTTGGCATGTATTTATGTAGTTTTCATTTGTAATTTCATTTTTTTTGTTTTGTTTGTTAATCGTATTGTAAAGCGCTGTGATACATGTTCAGTCATTGTGAGAGCGCTATATAAATGCCAATATTGTATTGTATTGTATTGTAAAGTCGGTAAGAATGGTCTTTAGAGATGTACGAAATTTTTAATCAGTCCCACTCATTGCATTCTGTGGTGGACATTGCCACTCGCGATGATCGGAGCCCAAGTCCAAAGACTTTAAACTATGAATTGGCCGTAATTTATGATGCAAATTAGCGGTAATTTGACAGCAAATTACTACTCTAGTACTCGAAAAAACTTGAGTATTTTTATCTACTCGCCTCGAGTAGTAAAATTACTACTCGTGCCAGGCCTAATTACAACCTTGTTACGATCGATTACAATCATGAATATCTTTGGGCATATTTTGAAGCCTTTAACATGATTTTTTGGGGAAAAAAAATAGAATTCATGTTGCCAAATATTATGAAATTTATCGGAAACAAAGGGAAAATGAGACACAAGCTGTATTTAGTGGTTTTCTATGTATTATTCAAGAAAAACTTTTTCTTAGATGAATTAAAAGAAATCCCACCGATAAATGTAAGTATTAATTTTTCAATAAAGTAAAGGTGTATCTCAGTTGTAGCATAATGAATTTAGGACAAGATGTTCACCGAGGGCCGAATCATTGATCCTATGTTATAACTTGTCGAACTTCCGAACTTGACCTTTGAGTTCGGTTCGGTTCGGTCCGGTTCGGAAGTGCCATGTTCGGCGAACTTCCGTTCGGTTCGGCGGTTCGGTAACAGCCCTAATCTGGGATGCGTGTGTCTTGCAAGGGAATTCAACTTGCTCTGACATGTCCTTGCGCATCCGGGGACTTTCAAAATGTCACATGACTAAAATTACGTCATCTGACTAAAGCCAGCCTCGTCTGCATTGCCAAAAAGCAATGCCAGCTACGAGCGTTGCATCTGGGATGCGTGTGTGTCTTGCAAGGGAATTCAACTTTCCACTTACGCATCCGGGGACCTTCAAAATGTCACATGACTAAAGCTTCGTCACCTGACTAAAGCTTTGTCACCTGATTAAAGCCAGCCTCGTCTGCATTGCAAAAGTACAGTGCGTGCGAGATGAGCATCATCGGTGTATCATGATGCGTGTGTTTGAGTGTGTATAGATCGCCAACTATAACGGGATTCGGTGGCTATATGATGGTGGAAAGTTGGATATAAGAGCAGCTGTCGCCGGGACAATCGGAATGTGGATTGAACTACTCTTCCTTTTCTTTTTTTAAACTGGTATTTAGTTTACTGAATCCTTTCATTTCATGTCTGATTTTCCATTTTGTTTGGAAATACGAAATGTTGTTCAGAGTGAGAGAAGAAGGGTTTATGTGTGTATTTTTTTTTTTCACCAGAGGGGGTCAAAAATTGGGGGTGCGGTTAATACACGTGTGCGGTTTATAGAAAGTTAATTACGGTATGTTATTCTTTATTTTTCATCCTATATCATTTCGTCTTTCCTAATCGTTGTTTTATCCTATCTCTCCTTATGTTATTCTTTTTTTCATCGTTCTATCTTCCTTTATATCTTTCCATATGTTATTCCTTCTTTTTTCTTCTATCTTCCTGTCTTTCTATCTTTCCTTATGTTATTCTTTGTTTCATCCTATTTTCTATCTCTTCTTACATGTATGTTACAATGTATCTTTGTTTTATTGTTTATCTTCCCTTCTATCTTTCTTTATATTATTCTATGCTTTTTGTCCTCTTATCTTCCTGTCTTTCTATCTTTCCTTTTGTTATTTTTTGTGTTTCCTTCTATCTTCCTGTCTTTCTATCTTTCCTTATGCAGGGCTCCACACTAACATTTTTTTCTGGGGGTCCGGCCGGGCGCCCAGATTTTAATATTTTGAAATTTTGATCGCCCGGAATAAACTTCCGTTACAAGAAGAATATGCACTAAAATCAACTAAACCAGGGGGGATCAAACAATCATCCAACAATTGAGCACATACCATTAACCTTGCATTTAATGAATCAACAAGTCCCGATTTTCATTGTGTACTTCCTATTGAAAAAATTTGTGGCTTCGTCGAGAATATTCTTAATTTTGTCATGTTAGTCGAATGTACACTCGGAACATTTTCACGTTTCAATTTCTTGTATAGGTCTCTAGTCTACACGAATGTCAAAATTTACACCAACTAAGTTACTCGGCAACATAACTTCAACTAAAGAATTATCCCCCAAAATGTGTAATTATAGCTAAAATCACGTATTATTTTTACATTTGAAAGTTTGAAGGTACGGTGGTGTCAGTTTATTATGCTAAAATGCCTAGAATTTACCTCAGATTGTGGTTTTGATCATCACTTACGATCTACAACAGAGTTTCTAGTCTGACCAGATCGACTCTTGCAATCATAAATAAAAGCAGCCAAGACGAGAAACACATTTATATGCCCTGTATGCGGATGTGAGTGAAAACTACTTTAGGCCAATGCACTATTTCAGCCCTGACAAAACTGTACTTATGAGCGAAGGAGCTCACTCACGTAATCATGAAAGAAAAATGAACGAAAGATTTACGAAAGTATGACAAGTCTTGACAAGATATTTTTGAAGAAATAAATGAATGAAAAACGAATGGACATTATTAAAAAACAAAACAAAAAACATTCTTGCAAGCAAGAGCTTGTTCGTTAGTGCCCTTTTTGCTAAATGTTGTGGTGGGAATGAAATCATTCAGGCCAAGTTCGATTTCGAATCATAAAACGAAAGCTGTACATTTGTAAGCTCAATTATGGTCGCATGTTGCTGAATGATGATGACACAATAACAATACAAGTTCTGCAATCTAGAAGAGAGTAAGAGTTACTGCAATGTGAACAGGATGGAGAGTAGAGTCAAAGTTGCGTGACTGACTTGTTAGAACAGGATGCTCTAAAGAGGTATTATGAGAAAGTGAAGCTGGGGGAAAATCTTCAAAGAAGATGATTTGGAAATAGTTGAGTTGATTATGACCAAAGTAAACTAGAGTAATCACGTTTGCCAGAAAGGAATGTTGTCAGCTTAAAATAGAATATACAATGTAGGCATGAAATGCAAAAGTACAATTTGAGGTTTTACAAAATATCGCACTACCATATTAGGCAGTTATTGGAATGGAAATATATCCGAAAGTCATTTGGTGGTATAGAATTGCCGGCTGTAAATAGTTAAAAAGGTACTCCGCTCTTAGTAATGAGTTGATTAAATAAAACTGAACATGAGCAGATGTGTACACCGTTACACACTTATCCTGTTTAAGGAACAGTCAACTTCACTTCAACTTTTCTTCAGTATTTTAGTATGTTTATATTCACCTTGATTTGTACACCAGGGTCGTGATAAAAAAAATACTTACATTTTATTTAAGAAAGGCAAACTTGTTTTGTATTGCTTTAAATGTTTTTGATCATTTAAAACATAATTTTTAACAGAAGTGTTTTTGTAATATACTGCTTTACAGTTTAAACACTTATAATAGGCATTTTATATATAATGAAAATAGCCTTTTTAGATGATAAAATATGTGACAGAATTCTTAGATTAGAGTAATAATTTGAAAAAAAAAAGATTGAAAAGTTGCTGCGCCAAGATCATGGTCGACAATATGAATATGACTACATGTACCTCTCCTCCGCCTCTGCCTAGATACAGCTAAGTTCCAGGTTCACTTTGATCTTGAAACAATGTGATAATCAGAATAAACACCCTCCCCCCCCCCCCCCCCCCCCCCATAATTGCATGTACATATTAACTGACCTATTTGATCATTTGGCCTAAAAGCCCCAAAGTTTCATCATTTTGTCTCAGAGTCCTGCACTTGAAATAATTCAGATATTGTGATAACTAAACTAACAGATAATAATAGTAAAAGTAATAATAATGTAATAACAATGTAATAATAATAATATTACATGAATACTGCACTGTGTTTACAGTGTTACTGTTATTACCCCTGATCAATGGATTTCTAACACACACCCAAGTGCATGCATCTCCACTCCTTGGGGAGCATTCTTACCATTCTACATTGTTCACATGCATAGCAGTGGCAGAGGCAGTCACATTTGGCTTTCAGCAATCCTCACAGGTACATGTACCCATTTCCTCCTGGGTGGAGAATGGTAATGTAGATTAATGTCTTGCCAAACATTAGTGTCATAGCAGGACTCAAACTCCAAACCATGTGATCCACAGTCTGGAGACATATACATTATACCAAGACACCTCTTTAATTTCATGCATATTGACCTCTATAACCTTCTGCCTTTGATTAAAGACATTGGTTAACATTGTTATGATTTTAAAAAAATCTTTTGTTACTTGAAAATGGGATAAACATAAGGGTTATAGTGTAAAAAATACCAGTCTGAAAGTTTCAAAGTATAATATGCACAGGAAGTATTTTTAAATATCAAAAATGTGAACCAATGTTTGAAAACTATACGAGGGTCAGTTGCACAGAATAGACATAAGGAGTGCGCATGCGCGGATGACTCACCTTACCGTACTGTGTGTATTGGTGAATCACGCGGCGGGAGGCACATAACGGCATTTTCAAATTCAAGGAAAGTGGTCCTCGTAGTGATTGTCTCGTGAGACGAAGGATAATAAAATCGCCGTTTGCGTCTAACTTACACTTTTTCATTCCAAATTATGGTTGGTTTCAGGGTTTTTGAGTACAAATACAAGTACTCATACACATGTTTCATCTTAGTTTGAGAATTTTTTAAATCAGCTACTCACAAAGTTAACCAATGCCTTTAACTAAATCTTTGACATAGGTCAAAGGTCATAAAGGTCAGTATGTATGAAATCAAAGATTTGTTAGTTTGTTAACACTATATTTTAACAGTTTGTATCTATGACTATAAAGTAGACAAAGTGATCAGACTTTGGAGTTATTAGGTCAGAGGTCAAAGAGGTCAGTGAACATGTAATTATCTTATTTTCTTTTTTTTTATTGATTAGCATTTAGCACTATTATTCAAGTTCAGTTTGAGCTGTGAAATTAAATGATTATAGATAAAGGCACATATCTCGTTTGCTGTATTGTGTTTATAGTCATAGAACAAATTGAAGTTTTAATTTGCTATTGTAAAACATCAAGCATCTTGTTTTAGATTTAAAGGATTGCAGTTTAGACATTTCCAAAAGCATTAAAAGATTAAACTAATGCTTTCATCCACATTGATGGAAAGTTTAGTTTCATTTACTACCTTTTATATATGTGTAAGAGAGAATATATTTTAAAGAGGTAAATACTTTTCATATTCCTTTGTTGTATGTGTATGTGAATACTGAATAGTAAAGTGAATTATTTTGATTTTATTTCTGTCATTGTAGGTGTGCATAACAAGGAACATCAAGCCAAGTATAGGTAAGTGGAAAGAAAATGGGAAAGGGGAAGGGGGCTGGGAACAGATGCCTATTAAAAAACAGCCCTTTGAAAGAGAGAGGGAGGGAGAGATACATGTAGCTGCAGTTATGATGTAATACTTTTGGATTTTTTTGTTTTGTTTTGTTTATATGATGCAAAAGTCAACAATAGCCCCCCCCCCCCCCCCTGCTGAGCAGCAGACTCTCACTGAAAGTTCAAGCAGTTGGCCAATCATATGGTTCACTGCTTCTCTAAATGCATAATTATCTGCCTGTAATATGAAACAAAAACAAACTGTTACAAATTCTAAATGAAAAATTTTGTCACTTTAAAGATTAAGGAGTGGTTTGTGTACTCTGCATTGAAATGCCTGAAGTCCACTAACTTAAATGTTTCCTACAACATGACCAAGGAGGAAATTCCTTAAGCAGACCGCAGTTGGAATAGAACATCTGTCTGTTGTGCATGTTTGATGGCAGGAAAGAAGATAGCATGGAGAGAGGTGTGTGGATAAACTAGAGCGAGTGACTCTGCTTTTTATTGTCATACATGCAGTCAGTAAACAAACATTTTACTTGAAGAACATGTAGCTTCTTGTTATATGTTTGATCTTTCGTCATATTCACATTTCTTGCAGTTCTGGGCCCTCTTGCATAAAAAGTTGTGATTAAACTTAATCCAAAAAAAATCAAACGCCAGTCCCAAGTACTCATTTCTGATTGGCTGAAAATCAAGTTGCAGTGCATTGTACGTGAACATTGGATTTGCAGTTTTGCATTCATCACAAAAGCAGCCTGTATCTTTGTAGCATTATATATTTGATGAGCTGGGGTGCTATTCTGAACACCGTTTTAACTGTTTTAAGTTCTGTTGTAACTTCTGTTATTTAGTCATTGACTTACAACACCGCTAAAACAGTCTTTAATCGGTATCCTGAGAACTGTTTTAACGGTGTTTTAAGTCATCAAAGCCACAGCACCACAAAAATATCATCCAATAGAGAAAGTCGTTACAGATGAGTCTAAGATGATTCAGCCAATAATATCGAAGGAGGTGCGTGAAATGCGTGAACTTATATTCGCATTGTAATGAACACATTAATTTGCACTTATTAATTTCTTGCTTTAATTAACTGATGCGATGATGTGACAGAATAAGTTGTGCAAATCATCTCTGATATTATCGCAGACAATTATCAAATTTCTTCACCCGAGGCAAAAATTCTTTCGAAATGTTGTTTTGGGAATATCAGCAAGGTTTATTGGATATAAAACATAATGAGCGAGAAAAACTGCCACCATGACATACCACATACAAAGTTAAAACACCTCCCACCCTGTTTCATCTCTTGAGCATGAATTGTCCAGTGGAAAGAGTTAAAACAGACGATAAAACGGTCTTCAGAATACCGTGTTATTACATATGGTATTTTTATGCGCTTGCGCACGATTTGTGCCAGGCATGCAAAGTACAATGCACCGTTAGAAAGTTACAACAGAGATAAAACAGTGTTCAGAATAACGATATGCTAAAACAGACTTTAAAAAGAGTTAAAACAGTCTCAGAATACCACCCCTGGAGACTAAACATGCTATTATTTGATTTCATTTCTTAAAATTTGCAATCTGAAAGCATTGCACCTTTGGAAGAAATATGTTGCATTGCAAAAATTACTTGATATTATTAAGCTGAATCATAAGTACATGTAACTGAAATAAACTGAATTTGTCACCAGTTATCATACCAATGTTGTATAATTCTTCTTCTTATTAATATTATCATTAATTATGTTATTCTGGGAAGGGGGTGTGGCAGGAGGAGGAACGAGTTCATAGTGTTGCACTGTTTTTAACTTCGCTATTTATATTTATTTGTATGTATATGTTAATTGCTATTGTTAAATATTTGTATTTTTCATCCGGGTTTGTGCAATATTGTTCTACGTGGTTGCCTATGAGGGCTCGCATGCCTCCAGGTAATAGTGAACGATTTCACTTTTGCGAGCCCTGCCCCATAGGCAACCATTTCTTTCCTCTGCTCTTTACTTCTTATTTCCTTCTCTTGCTGTCATTTTAAATATATTTGGATGTATTTTATTCTGTTCACGTTGTATGTCGATTATGGATCAATTTCTGATTTTTATGGCCAAATAGATAATAATGATAATAATAATAACTCTTAAGAGTATTCAGAGACCCTTTTCTCATTATGAGATTCGAAATAGGATCGCACTGTCGTGGGGCGACCCACGGTGCATGCCAGTGAGGTCCATTGGCACGCTGCGGGTTCACACCTGCAGAGAATAGTAAGGGTGATGTATCTTGGCACTCTCTGCACAGTAAACTGCGAATTGGTGCACTCTGGATCGCGCCCCTGGACCACCCCCAGAGGTGGTCCGGTTTGGGATCGCCGTGGACCTCCCTGGATGGCGCTGAAATGATATCACTGCGTTCTCACCTTGGAGGTGGCACTATCTCGCTCATGCTGGATCGCGCTATCCCTTGTAATGAGAATGGGGTCCATGTAGTAATGGGGAGAAAAATTTGTCAAACATTGATATGATTTTAATTCTTGAGCATCATCTTGTTTTGTAGGGTATCTAGACGTAAACAAAAGCTTTGCCTGTTCTTTACCTTTGTCTAATAGGCATATTTGTTTTCTTTTTCAAGTATCATCTGAGGGTTGCCATTGGAGGGCATACAATCAGCTTGCAAGGCACCAGCAAACTCTGAGGTATGTACATATACTAGAAACAACTCCTTTAACATCTCTCCATCTCTATTTCCATTCATCTTTTCATACCACCTCTTTAATTTCACCCCCGAGTAACCACACTAACAGTCCCCAAGGCGAACTTGTTGCTTTTTTCATTTCCATATTCACAAAGACTTCCCACTACAATGTTGAGAGCATTATTGATTGCAAGAGTGGGGGAAAAACTTAGACCTTCATATATTTTTCTCCTGTAATCATATTTGTATCCGTGGATCATTAATAACGAAAGAAGGCCACAGCAGGGGCTCAAAATTGTCTCGTGCGAGCCAGATCATGAATAATGCACACCTGACTCAGATGCATTAAGAACACCAACAAGATGGAAACAGAGCCAAGAGTTCCCTTCGTGGCAGCATTTTTAGGGAGATAATACTGAGCGATATTAATTTTCCTTCTCTGTGTGCTGTTATGCAATGAAGCATAGACAAGCGATGGCCAGCGATCTGTAGAAAAAAGGATAAGGTATAACACTAATCTTCCAAGTGGTATGAACAAAGCGAAGCAGGCAATGCAATGCAAATATTATACCATCCATAAACGATACATAATTCTACCATCAAAGAGCACAATTGTCAGGGGAAATGGATTATATTGACAGGAGGGGAAGCTCTAAGGGAAGAAATTGCTCAGCATATTAAAAAGTTTATACTTTTCATTGAAACCTTGGGAGAAAACCTTTGTATCAAACCTGGTAATAGCTCTGACCCATTTTATATAAGTACCCACAAATTATCTTCCATCCCCTTGATTAGGTCTGGTGGTGCAGTTTTTTTGTACTAGAAAAGAAAAGTCTCTCCCTCTATTCTGGGTAAATGCACTCTGGAAGTGTGCTCATGCAAGCGGTTGTTGGAGTGAAATCAATTGGAATTAACAAAGGCGATGAACGCAGCTTGGCTGGGGCAACAGGTTCCTTTGGAGCTTAGAGTAATGTGTGAGAATTAGCCCCCTATAGTGACTCTCATTTGTAATCTATCCTAGTTTAAATGACAGCTTATTGAGGAGTGGCTAATGTGCTATGCACTGGTCATTAAGAATACTGTAGATTAAAGAAGAAAGGTCAGTGGTTTTGATATTAACCAGTTTTTCACTTTCAAAAGAATTTCTCATGATTATTAGAAGCAAAAACTATATTTTTAGATTCTACACCAATGTTCAGGTAAGAAGATAATTTGAATGATACTGTAGAAGAAAAAAGCGGATTCTTTAGCAATTCATGATGGTAAATTTCATCAGATCAAATGGGGGGGGGGGGGTGGGGAGTCCTTACTTATTTAGAGGGTCATTGCTCTCAGACCAAGGTAGTGCCTAGCCAGGTAACTTGTAAATGAAATAAATAGAAGTAAAAAGAACATCCTAATTCTGATGAACTTACATGTATGGGGCATGATTACACCTTTTTGTTTTTCAAGTAAACGCATAAAGAAAACAATTTCTTGGAACCCACTTTAGAAGTAGAAAAGGAAATGAGAAAAGTTGGAATTGATATCTTTTCCGTTCTCCTAACCCCACTCCACCACTCGTCTTACAGGATACGACCAGCATTAGGCGCCTATCAGTCTCTACCAGTCTGGGAGCTGAGTGGTTGTAAAGGACTTCAGACTTCACAATTTCATTGTAAGTCCTTGAATGACTATACTTTTTAGGAATTCTCCTTTAACTTTAAGTGAATGTTGTATAATAGAATAAAGCATTTTATTTTATAGATTTTATAGTAATAATGTTTTCTAAGATTTTCTTTAAAAAAAATATATTGTCAATATTTTTACTACTACTACTACTACTACTACTATTGTAGTAGTAGTTAGTTATATTATTATCATTCTTGTTATTGTTTTTGTTGTTATAGTTGTGATGATGATTGTTATAATATAATTGTTATTGTTTTTTATTGTTTTTTTATTATTATTATTATTATGATTATAATACTTGTTATTATTGTTATTATTGCTGCTGTTGTTGTTGTTTTGATGATGATGATGATTATTGTTATATTACCATTAACAGGTAATACAGCAAGGAAACAAGTGCAATTGCGTTGGAAAGAAACCAGTTTCTATTTTCTATATTTGAGTAACCTTGATGAGAACAGTTTTTTTTAATATTTCCTTAAATAGTGTCCTCTTATTTTATGAAGGAAAGGGTTCTATTTTTGAGTCGTGGGAAGTTAACTGCATGAAGTGCTTTAGGCCTGATTAGATGATTTAATGCTATTCTATTTCAGATGATGAAGTGAGGATCGTGGAAACACCTCCTTTTGCAGAGTCTGTGTCAGAAGGTGATGTGAGGTGGGATAAAGGTAAGATAGAGGCATCCTTCATTAAAAGAGATGCTAGAATTCTTGCGAAGGTGAAAAATAATTTTTTCGGGCTTTCTGATTATTTTCATGTCTCTTTTGTAGAATATCATAATACAGTATTCCTTGAAAAGAATTGCCAATCATATGCACTTACATTCAAGATGATAAGAAACAGCTTGAGTGTTTAATGCCACTTTTTTGTAGTCCCATGTGTCCTTTTCTGTGTCCATTGCATGTCCTTTCCAGTATGATCTAGTTGATTTTGATGATTTCAAAACATCAAGGGATTCACCAGTTTTCATGTACCATCAAGCTACTTTGAAACAAATCTTTCAATTTGTAATTGCATGACCAGGGCCCTGTAACACAAAGATTTTCAATCAATCGCAAGTTTAAAACAACCATTCTGATTGGTCCAGGGTCACCTCTTAGAACGAAATGTGCATGAGACAATGATCTTGATTGGCTGTTACAACTTTGCGATTGATTGCAAATCTTTGTGTTACGGGGCCCAGAACTCATTTTTAACCCATTGTCTACTGGAACCTGGTGGCCCTGTATTACGTCTATAGGAATTTGAGAATTTGGTAGCCAACAGGTTAAGTCTTGATAGTTGATAAGTTGAAAGTTGAAATGAAAGACCCGATAAATGGAAACCAAATGTTTCTTATTTAGTCACATTATTTGAGAAATAGTGCTGGCTTTATAGTGAGATCAAATACATGTATCTTGTCCAGTCTCAAACTGCTGATGTTTATTACTGCAGTTTTATTATAACTCTTTTTTTTTTTTTAAACTACATGTATTTACTAAGTCTTTCTCAAGTACATATATATTCCAGCTTCCTAGTTAACCTAAATAATTTTGACATTAAATGATTATGAAAGTCTAACTTCAAGAGATAATTAAGATGAATTTCAGTACTTGCCACTTGAAGTATTAAATCCTTCTTGTATTTGTGATCATACCCTCCTTTGTACTTTTATTGAAGTTGCATAGTTCATGTTGATACATTGTACATTGTACTTCAGTCTTGCCAAGTGCAGATAAAGGTAACTTCCCATACATGTTCTGTTTAAATCATTTATAAAGGAGAGTAGCAGGAGAATTAGAGAAAAGTAGGGGGGAAATGTGGTAAAAGGACAAAATGAATTAGGAAGGTAATCTTGAGGCTGTCGTTCAGAGACACCCCCTTCTTTAATATATAAAATTAGAAAATGAATGAATCATTAGTAACAAAGTAAATCGAAACTTATGAGCCGAAGGTCAATGCAAAGGAATGAGAGAGAAAATAGCCCCAAAAGTCCATGAAAAGAGAATATTGGAGATTGTGTGGTAATCAGATTATAAGGACTTCCGGTTTCTTTGGATAAACTCTAGCTGCATTGAGCAGAAATCAGGATTGGTCATTGTACTTTCCAGCTGATAATGAGCTTTGTATAAGTGGTTTTCTTAAATAAACAAGGTTTATACACAGGCTCTGGAGAAATTTATGTGCATGTTTTAGAGTCATTGATACTCTGCTTTTTAGTTATTATGGAAAGCAATTACATTTTTTGCTTAATGATTCAGAATGGTGACAGCTGATAACCATTTTGAAAGTATTAAGTTGCATACATGTCTAGAAGAGTTACACTGTCTCTACTTGTATGCATTGATGATTTAGAAAATGAGATACACATGTACATTTCAAGGTGATTTTGAATGAATCTATGATGCAGATGGCCTTTTTGAGCCTGTATCTTTCCAGAGCTGACCTTTTGTCTTTTGATAACCCATTCCTACCCTTCCCGCATTGGAGCTAAAATAGAACTACCCAAACCAAGAACAAATTACCTCAAAAGATCATTCAAATATAGAAATGCAAGACCCTACAACGCACTTCCTCCTCATATCAAGTCATCCCCTAGTATTAATATATTCAAATCTAAGATTATAGATACCGTGTTTACACAGTGACTTGGCTCGGGGTTCGACATGCGACCCGTGCTCAACACGGCAATTTTATGTCATGTAAACGGGATCAGTGTGACCCGCGAGCCATGTTGAACACCGCATTTTTGATCCGCAAGAATTGTAGGTTTCAATCCGCGAGCCGAGTCAGACTCGTCTATTTTTTCGTGTGTAAACAGAAAGCCGTGTCGAACCCACTGACCTAGGTCATTGGGCGAACTCGGCAAGTCATCACATTGTTTTATTTATTGTTTTTTATTGATTCTTATGTAGTAACCATTTGATTTTTTTTTTGTTTTTATTTAGGTCTAATATGTATTTTTGTGAATTTATTCATAACTAAATAAATTCTTAGTTATGTTAATAATGCAGTTCCAAGAGAGAGAGAAGTGTTTATAAAGTTGAATATTGTGTGCGGCGTTTTAAAGCAAGGCTGTTCTCACTGGATGCTGTGGTTCCTTTCAGACATTATTGTGAATAAAGTAACTATATACTGATGATTGCATTCAAGCAAGTAGTGCACTTTGATACCTGTAGGAAAGCGTTGTCTACATATGCTATAAGTATTAAGGTGATTTTAACCTGCAGTATGTAATAGAGAGGGTGGGAAATTCTTATCATTGTAAACAGCTCCTGTTTACAATAAATTATTAATAGGAGCCATGAGAGGGCAATGTACAATCAAAGTGGCAGTGTCCCAATCTTCCTTCTATTCTTGTTGACATCATGTTTAAGGGTGTTGCTCATTGATTTTGTCATCGGCAAGGATCCCCAGAGATCTCTTGCATTCAGCTCTAACAAAACTCAAACCATAAACACCATGTCCACTCCCCCCTTGTTTGCGACAACACACAGCTGCCCTCCTTTCACCGATACTAGAAGATTTCCTCCGCGGAATGAAAAGGAATATTGATGTGGGATCGAGATTGAATTGGTGAAGAAGGGGGATGAAAGGGAAGACAATGTTTCTAAGGATATGAGCAGGGATGAGACAAGTCAGAGGGTGTGAAGAGCTGTGAGGATGCCAGATGCCTCACACCCTCAGGTTGCCCTAGTGTTGGCATTTTCAACTTTGATATCACTCCAGATGGTCTTATGCTATCAAGGAGAGGTTAAGAGATTGGTTTACAAGTGGCTTTTGAAGTGAATTTAATACAGTGGGCAGGTGTTATATTTAACAAATCACATTCAGGGATGAAAGTTTTTAATATGCAGCTAGCATTTATGAAAGGGGAAAAACCCAGAGTGCCAGGTCTCTTTGTTATGTCATGTAGTGTATAACCTAATTTTTTTTTTTCTTCTTGTCAGTAAAGATTCAAGTTGCTTCTTGTGTGTTTTATGTGGTTTGTTCAAAGCAGTTTTGTTGTTGTTGTTGTTGTTGACATTCTGTCAATTTTGCTTTTGCCATTTAACAGTTGTCCAGGTAGGATCCTTCCACTCCTTTGACATCAGATGTAGACACTCTGGGACAGCTATGTCGCTTGTGTTGTTTTGGGGGTTTTTTTTGGTTGTTGTTGTTTTTATCTGATTATCTAAGTTTGATCGTGATGTGTAATTTGTCCTGTTTTCCTTTTCATGTTTTCAGAGTGTATTCATGCACATGGCACAGTCTCACTTGTATGAAAGCTTGAAGAAGGAGCATTAAATGATAAGAAAAAAGAAAAGTGAATGGGGGGGGGGGAGAAATCATTTGTTGAGAGGATGACACCTAATTATTTTTCAAATGTGTCATCCTCTCAGTGAAATAGGAATTCATATATGCAGCCTGACATTTACCAAGTGGTGACAAGTGCATACTTGGAAAAGGTTTACTTATGATATAACATATTTATTGGTTACGGTACTTGAAGAACAACATCGTTTTCTCTCTTTATGTTTGTTGCGTGCTATTTCCATGTTTGAGAGCACCTATCCAGGAAATGGAAAAATAGACTAATCTGTCCAAACCACTTGAAAATGATATAAAAAATATGAAAAAGAAGTTTTATTTCCTCTTTATTTCAACAATTTGGGGATATATCTTGACATGGTCTAGCACTCAACCCCAAAGATCATGACTCAGTTACTTTGGATCCATCCCATACAACCACTTCAATCTTACCAACCTATCAAATATTTATATTGTCTGTGGTTGAACCAGCAAAGTCATCAACACCCTGTCCTTGAGATACTGAAGGGAAACATCTCATTTTGTCTTTCTATCCGCATTCCATTTTATCTTTTTATTCACAGTCTTCCTTTTTTAAAACTAGTCTGTAATGTAGCTTGTAGACATTTTTACTTATTTCCCCATTTTTGGCTTTTGACTTTGAATGGAACGCTTTAAATGCAATAACTGGAGCATAACAACAGAATTAATTGAAAGACATTCTTAAGAGTAGGACTGAGGTTGTTGATTTCTATTTATGAAGTCATGCATTTAAGTGCTCAGTCCCTAGCATAGATTTATTGGAGAGAGTCCTTTGTCTTCAAGTCAGGCCTCAGTAATGGTACCCAAAAAGAAGTTATTGTTAAACAGATTGATTTTTCTATGTCTTGTCAATAAAAAGGAGCCCTGAATCACATGAACAAAGTCACTCCAAAGAAATGAAGGTATCAATATTTCACTGCTTTAGAGTAAATTGATGCTTGCAAAAATTTCTTCTTGGTTTTATGATTACTTGTTGCATTGTCTCTCAGCTCTGTAATCTTTCCCTCTCATAGTATGTCAGTTTTTACATGCTGAGCCATTCTTGTGATACAATTACTCCGAATACAAAGAATTCATATTTTTCAGACTCATATGTACAGTGGATACAAGCATAGTCTATTTCTTGAACTTCATTGGTTGCCATCTTGCCATGTGTACATTTTTATACAGATGCAAGAATACAAATCTTTTCAATAGAAATACATTTAAGAAAATGCACAGCTGTAGAAATTGAGCTGTGTGTTTGCAAACAAACGAACAAACAAAAAAAGAGAGAAATTCATATGACATACATGTAAAGGTAGAAGGGGTTGAAACAGAGGAGAAAGATACTATTAAAGAGAAACCATTCTCTGCTTATTATAATGGCCTTGGAGTTTTCATTTGCATCCTAAAGGGTGATAGCATTTTTCAAATCAATCCCATCTCCATAGCCGAAAATATAATTGGTATATCGAAGAGCTGCCTTTTTCTTTCGCAAACCCCAAGCCATCTACATTTGAAAGTCTTTCTGACACCTCATTCCAGAGACAAGGCTAATTGAGCTATCCAAAGATGAATGGCAAATTAGATAAAGTGCTCATCTTTTTTGTCTGAAAGCTAATCATCTTTTACCCCTAGTTGGATGCGTGGTTGCTCATCGCCATGGCAAGGCCCATTACCTTCCTCAAGGGTCTCGTTGAATTCTCATTTTCCAATGCTTCATTTACTCTCCTAAATAATTGATGACATCTTGCTCCTGCCTCCCTCTTCATCTCGAAATCAGTCTCAGTCAAACTGTTGCTCTTTTTCTCTCGACTACAGGGTGTGCAACCAAAAAAAAAAGATTGTTTGAATTATTCATAAATACCTGATAAAAGCTGGGGAATTTACTGTTCTGTGCCTCTGTCTACTCTTTCTTTGTATTTTTTTCTTTTTTTGTTTGTTTGCACTTCACACAAATGAATTATACTGGATTTATTGTAAATGTCCAGTATCCTTGAGAGCAATTTGTATGTGTACTTGAGACCATATACATATTTTTTAAAAATAACTTGTTATCTACACAAGATTCAAGATTCAAGATGTATTTTTTTCACTCATCAATATAAAAAGACAAAAAAGTGCATAATTGCACATGACGATCATACATATGGAATGCATGCAAGATATGAAAACATGAGAAAAGTATGTAAGGTATAAACAATCATAAGAAATAACAAGGGACATAATCTTCAAAGATCTTGGCTATTTGATGCCATTGTTATGAGTATGCAATGGAATCAATATTTCCTCAACTGTTTTCATTCACATCTTCAATCTTGAATCTTTCTATCCAGGATGAAAGTACAAGACTTATGCACTTTTCACACCTTGTGCTTTCACTTGTCATTCTAGTTCGAGGATACAATTACTTATCTTTCTCAGTATTCTAGTGTCTGTAATTCTCATTAAACACTCCCTAAGTTATTTTTATAAAGTGCTTGAGTCATTTTACACCTTGGACAGTACTTGAATCCAATGCTTGAAAAATACCTCTTGAACTTGGCCTAAATGTATCTTTTTCACTTTTGTGGATAATTTTATTATTATAATCGGAAATGAGTGGACGTTGTTTCACATTCTTCTCTTGTGAAGTTAAGATCTCACAAGACAAGTGGGCGTTTTGCGTGCTATCAATTTTTGCTACATTTTTATATATGCTGCTGGTAGTGGCGTGTTGAACATGTCCTTGGAAGTGGAATTTCTGTCTTGGAATTCCCTGAATATTCCTTCAAAAGTCCTAAAATTTCAACAGTGCGGGTATTGCCTTCATCAAGAAATCCTTTTTTATGAGAATCGTGTATCAGAGATAGTGGGGAATTTTTTTAATTTTTTTTTTTTTTCTGGTAAATCATGTTGTGTACATGGAGACATGATTGGCTCTCAACAATGAGGTCTGGGTGTTTTCATCTAATAAGTACCTAATGCATATTTGATAAGATATTTCATGCAGTATTTGACATGTTATGGGATGAGCTTGCCTTGAATTGCAAATACATCATAGGACTTGATTCTTGAAAGGTATCTTAAGGCATTGATAGAAATTCATTTTTTACTTTCATTATCCTAGTGATTTAAATGTATGTTATAAACATGTTTGGTATCATTTAATGATTTTCTTATATATATTTTAATCTGTGTTAATTGGGAATTTTTTGAATTTCCAAGATGGGAATGTTTTATATTTCCAAGATTTACAGGGTGGGAATGCTTTTAGGATGTCACATGAATTATTTTGAACATGAAAGCAATTTGCAGGAGACATGAGAGTTTGTGTCATAAAATCTGTTTAAGGTACTTTCTCACAAAAATAAGAAAGAATTTTGTCTTTTCAGTTTTGTATAGGATGAGAAATCATGCTAGATCTGTTCAAACACTACAATAAAAGTTTCCTTTATTTCATACAGGCACATATGCCTGACATAAGTTTATAAACTATGCACAAATAGGTTATTGAAAGACAAGGTTTTTATATACAGGTATGCTCCACAGAAGTATCTTTGATACTTGATTGATATATTGATATTTGTATGTTGCCATGTAATATTATGTTTATTAGTCTTGTAATGTTAACATTTTATCAAATATTTACTTAGACTGTTACAGTGGTACTAATACAGGTTCCTGAACATCCTGCATATTTATGTCTGAAACAGATATATCCAAGTTTCTTTAGAAATTATAAGGAAAATATGTTTGATAAGACTGAAATTTGTATGAAAAGTAAATGGGGCATGATATTTCAGAGTTTGTGGAAAACATCTGTATGGAAATTGCAATTTCTTTGGCATGATGTTTTCTTTTGTCTTGTTTGAATTCATTGTCATTTTGTGCAGGTGTTGGAGACTTCGTAGAGGAAGATGAAGTTGTTGGAGAGATAGAGACGGACAAGGTAAGACTTGACAGTCATTAATAGTACACTGTCTACAATATGTACATGTATATGGCTCTATTTCAATATGTAGCATGCCCTTATAATTTCCTTGTAATGTACCTTTGTGTTGTATATACCTGTAAATATACATGTAGGAAATGTGTCACATGTACTTTATACATGTATATTGGGCTTGCCTTTAATATAGAGT